>OY723401.1:42355817-42955817 GCA_963210345.1 Inga oerstediana | reverse complement strand
AATTTCCAAAATCTCCAAAACTAACATTTCAACCTCTATTCCATTTCTATCTATCCAAAACTCATACCAAAACACCATTTACCATAACCATATCATGCCAACTACCAATTATCCTAATTTTCGAAAATAAGGTCAAAAATCCCAAAAATTCCAAGTTTCATCAAATGGCATAAAACATAAATAGAATGGTTTGTTTCACTTACCTCTTCAACTTTTTCAAAGAGGTTTCTTGATTTTCCAATTACCAAATTTTCTTTATGCCACAAATCACCACCAATGGAGAAACTAGAACCATGAAAATGAAGCTCTCAAGCTAAGGAATAAGATTAATGAAGTGAGTTTTTCCATTAGATGTCAGCAACTTACCTCAATCACAAGCTTTTCTTCTTCCTTTTTTCTTCAACAATGGCGCCGAAAATATGGAGAGAGAAGAGAGAGATGATAGCTTGAAGGAGATGAAGAAATGATGATTTTTTTCTCTATGCTCATGCTTCTTCCAGCAAAAAGGAGGGAGGGAGGAGAGAGAAAGAATGTTAAAGTACTCCTATTTAACTTTTCTCCTCAATTCTCCCTTTACACACAATCTTACCACATGTCCACTTCTCATTGACTCTTATGGAGTGAGTAACTATTTAGACACTTTAATCCCTCCATTAGCCATTTAATCACCCTTCTTATTTTTCCTCTTAGTTAGTAATTAATTTCTCCCTTAATAACTAACTTCTGACCAATAATTTCATTCTTTCAATTTTTCCCATATATGGCACATTTACTGAAATTGCCATAAAACACATAATATTCAACTTTAAATGCACAAATTATTCTCAATAATCATCATTAGCCCTTAATCAAAATTTGAGGTATTATACTTCGGCAAGGGCACCTTTTCTTTTTTTCAAAAAAAAAAAAAGAGGGATGAAATGGTAAAAGTATTAGCACTTTAAAATCTCAATTTGATAAATGTCACCTTTATTTTATTTTCAAATGTTAACAAATTTTTGTGGATTTTATAAGTTTATTTGGTATTTAAATGAAATTTTCCTTTAAATTAATATAAGGGCAAAAATATACATAAACATACTAAAAATGCAATAATACCAATACCGTTTATTCTAACTAACGTCCGTCACTTTTATTTTTAGTCGGTCGCACATGATGTGTTGGTCTCTCTCTGTTCCTTATCTTCTGCATCCTTCTGTGACCTATGCTCACATTGCCCCTCGGCGACCTCGATTTGTGCGCCAGCATCTTTCTTGATGACCTTTACACCATAATTGTTGACAGGATTTGTGGAGAAGAAATGAGATCAAAGAATCTTTCCCCGATTTTCTTCCTATCTCTAAAGTTTCTAAAGAAATTCAATCACTAAAAATTGAAGAAAAGAGCAAGCATCACAGTTAAGACTAATAGACCAGATTAAACTACAGGCAGAGGATCCATTGAATCTGGATTAGGCATCAGATTTATCGCCACTATGAAGTTCCGACGAAGATCTGAGAGAAACTCCGTCTTCACCAACAATCTACGAGAAAAGTTGGCGCCTTCAGCCGATATAAAAGTCGTGTCCTGGACTTGATGGTGCCAGTCATCGTCATCGCCGACGATTTGGCTTCCTTGTTGCGACAGCATCTGTGTGAGCTTCACGTTTGAAGATTAATTGGTTCCTACAAGCTCTGAAGATTTAAGTTCAGAGTACTTTCACAAAGGAGCAGAGAATGAAGGTAGAGGTAGTAGATCAGTGAATCTTAGTGGTTACGAGGCATTTTCCTAGTGTGGATCAATGAATTTTGTCCTGTGCGGTGATGTTGCAAATCTGAAGCGACAATTACACTTAAAACAGAAGCGAATGTATGTCATATGAATTATCACTTCTGTTCTTCAAGTAACTGATGCCATATTATACATTACGGCGTAAGTTACACGTAAAACAGAAGCAAAATTATGTCACATGAATTATCACTTCGGTTCTTTAAGTAACTGATGTAAAATCATGTAGCTAAATTAGTATTTTGCACTAGTGTTTGTTCATGTGTATTTTGAATCGATGTGCATTTTTCAGGGTTTTAATCGTTCCTTTGGGTTTACATTTTGCAAAGAGGTATATGCAGAAAGGGAAAATGAAAGAACAAGCTATCACAGTGGACGATGACGACGGAGGTAACAGAGAAGAATCAGAAGATGGTGATGAACTAAAAATCAGCGCCCTCTTCTCCAGATTTCTTAGTCCTGAACTTTAAACTTGAGCTTCATTTAAAGACATAAAATTGAAACTGTTGAGGAAGGGCATATTGACTCGCATATATACTGCTATGATAAGCATATTTAAAGAGTCATAGAAGAGGAGAATTTAACTTCCTCTAAAAGAAACTCAAAAATAAAGAATATCACAAGAAATTCAAACATCTTTATAAAGTTTAAATAAACATTAAATTGAGTATATAGAGATTGGGTGCTTACCATATGCTTTTGAGTATCATTTGAAAATGAATCATATGCTTTTGTTTGAGATTGAGATCAGATTCGGTGCTTGCAAGTATCTGTGAGGAACAACTATCAAATCCATAAGTGATATTTTACACGTGAATTGAAGAAAGGGTTGTTAAGACAATTGCATTAAATTTGTTTTGTATTAATTTGGAGTATGTATATGATTTACGAATGTAATGGAAGTGAATGCATGCAAGGTCAATTTGTGAGTTAAGTGTTGTAGATGTTGCTCCCGCGCAAAGTGCGGGAGAGTTGTTGCTTGTTAATTAGAAAGGAAGGAGGGAAAAAAAAGGTCACGCCTCTTCTCTGCCTTGGTTCCCGAATATTCTCCTCTCTAGTTTGCACCCTCTTGTGCAGATCAGTTTTTCGTCGTCGTCATGTGTGGTTAGCATTGTCTTCTCCCTTCTTCCTTTACTGTTTTTTGTTGTATGTGAAGAGTGGGTTCTGTTTTCTTCTCTTTCTTGTGGCTGGACGTTCGAAACAGGGGAGATTTGTGATGTTGATTAGCTGAAACAGTAAGGGGAAAAAGAGCTTCTTTTGAGAGGTAGCCTTTATGGTATTTTTCTAGTTTGTGCATAAGGAAGATTGAAGAATATAATCTGATTTTTCAAGTTTGATTTCCTCAATGCTAAATCCAGGCGGTAACTATAAGGATTTTACTTTGATTGATGAATCTAAGAAGTAATGTGTAATATCCCAATTTTTTATTAAGGGCAAATCATGATTATTGTGGATAATTATGAATTTAATTTGAATTATTACGTGTTTTATGGCACTATTAATTAATATGTCATAATTAGTGAAAAATTGGAAGAATGAAATTATGGGCCATAAATTAGTAATTAATGGAGAAATTAATTACTAACTATGGGAAAAATGAGAAGTGTGGTTAAATGCCTAATGGAGGGATTAAAGTGGCTAATTGGTGACTTATCTTGTGGGAACCAATAATAAAGTGACATGTGGCAAAAGTTGGGCAAGAGAGAGAGGTGTAAGAAAAGTCAAATGATATTTTAATATGATTCTTTCTCTCTCTTCCTCTCCCCATTTTCACTACTGCTAAAAGCAGGAGGGAGTAATCATCGCCATTTTCTTCATCTTTCCACTCCATCTCTCACTTTCATCTCTATTCTCTCTCTTGGCGCCATTGTTGCAGAAATAAGGGGGGAAAGCTTGCAAAAAGGTAAGGCAAATAATCTCTATTGCTCAAACTCAATTCATGAATGTTGTTCCTTGGAGTGAGAGCATCATTTTAATGTTTATAGTGTACCCATTGGTGTTGGCTTGTGGCCACACGAAATTTTGGGAAGTGGTGAATCAAGAACTCCCTTTGAGAAAGTTGATAAGGTGAGTGAAACCTATCTATCTATCTATGTTTTGTGCAAAATGAATTAACTTGGAATTTCTGGAATTTTGGGCCCATTTTCGAAAATGAGGGCCATTGGGAGTTTGGTATGTGTTTGGTATGGAATTGGTATGTTTGGAATGCATTTTGGATAGATAGAATTGATTGGGTTTGAAATTATTAAGTTTGGAGAATTTGAGATTTTAGTGTTTAATGTTACCCAACACCAAAGCATGATAATGGAATAAGATTTTGGTGATTTTGACATTTCCATTGGATTCCTTGAGTGATTTTGTGTGGGGATAGCTTTGGTTGGGGTTTTGGGTTCATTTGGATCACTTGGGAAAAGTTGGAAATCTGTCTTGTGTGAGCTCTGTCTGGGCAGTCAGTTTGCACGAGCGTTTTGAATGACCAAATGGTGTTGGAAAATTATGAAACTTTTCAGTCTTAAAGTTCACATCCCAAGCTTCAAAATGGATATATATTTTGTGTCATTTCGTTTAGTATTATAGGAGATATGATTGTCCAAAGTTTGGGATGGAAACAGAACTCTGTTTTGGAGTAGTGTTTAGTTTTTGGTGATTCTGTATTTGTGTAGTGATTTCCAGTAATGGGCCATATTTTTCATAGGAAGAGGACTTAAATACCTTTCATTTGGCTTTGGAATCACCTCGTTTTTATTTTTCTAGAATTAGTTATGAATTTTGGAAGTTCAGCCAAGAATCAAGGAATTTCTTAGCCGCGGCCCAAGGTGGCTGGCCGCGGCCCAAACCTTTCTGGCCTGATTTTGGCCGCGGCCCATGAGTGGCTGGCTGCGGCCAGTGGCCTTCTGACCATATTTTGGCCGCGGCCCAAGGAAGGGCTTGTTGTGATGCAATGCAGCGTGAGCAATCGTAAGGGATGACATGTGTCATACTAACCATTGCCGTTGTAACTACCGTTATAGTTGCTTGTGTGGATAATGATTTGATTTCATGCCTTATTGTTGTACATACTATGATTGATTTGATACTACGGGGATTCCTTAGAATCTCACTCTCCCAAAAACCATGTTTTAGACAGGGTAGAAGGATCAAAGGGAAAGCGGGTGACGAAGAGCGGATAGAGCTCCGGTTTAGAAGTATATTTTGGGTTATTGGTTATCATGTATATCATTTGGATGTTTTTGGAAAACAATTGTGTATATTGGGATTGGTAGTATAGTTTTGTGTAATCCCCAAGTTAAGGGTAATGAATTGTGGGCTTTGTGCCTTTGTAAAACCTTTACTAATGAATGGAACCCGAGTGTGTCAGGAATTTGCTTTATACTTTGATATTTGTGAATGAAATCAACTTGTACAGGCCATTTAGTATTGAAATGTGAATATGAGACCGTCATGAACAGGTTTTGTAAAAGTTTTTGTAAACCATGATTTTGGGAAGTTTGATTTTGTTTAAGTCCTAAAATCATCTAAGGTCTCTAATTCTACATCAATTACGTGTTTATGAACTAAATCTCGGCCTTAATTGTGAAGGGGGTTACATAATGGCCCGTGAGTTGTGAAGTTTTGTTGATGCGTTAATTGGCTTGGGTAATAATTATAGAAAATTTGGGAGGTTCCATTTATAGTTGAGACTATTTCTAGAGGAAGCTTATTATTTACGTTAAGGAAAATATAATTAAGAATTGTATATTCTATGTGTTCAATAAATAATCGTAATATAGATGAGAAATTTTAAATATTATAGGCTCAATGGGTGTAAGTTTTCTCACATTCCATGTTGGTCACCTGTTAATTTTTGGAGTGTGATAGATTGGTATTAGGACTTAGGTTTCCCATAGTTACATGGAGCAATGATTCTTTGTTGGAGTCTCAATTATTATTATGAACCCAGACATAATCATAATTGAGGTATCATTGAAGGCCTTATAGGAGGTTTTTTGGGCAGTATATTAAGGCACCTCCTGATATCATTTCCTAAAGTTCCTCGCCTAATTACAGCATCACTTTTAATATTGTGTTTAATGAAAATTATAATGCAATGATGATAACCATAGATCATAATGATTTCTAATGTTGAGAATGATACGTAGTGGTATAGTCGTTGTTTTTGCTTTACCAAGTGGCATAAATCCATAGTTTGTTAAGAATGAGGTGCATTAGATGTTGTGCATATATATATATATATATATATATCCTTACAATGTTATGAAGTGTGAAACTTCACTGGTCAAAAAAAAAAAAAAAAGAACTTCACTACGTAATCTAATTCTTTGTATTCCTTCCTTTGCTGCTTTTAATTGCTTTTAGCTAGGACATCCATTACTTGTTTTTGTAAATGCGACACTAGCTTTAACATCAACACTTTTTCGTGTAATTATTTCTCTTCCTGTGTAAATTATGATTTTACCCCTTAACCATGTTTATAATATCCATGGCTTTTACTGTTCCATGAAATATTCTCATTTCGAGAATATCAATCGATGTTTGCAATCAAGTGTCAACACAAAATTCTTCCTAAAAATTTAGAAGCACCAACCATTTTTCAAGATAGTTATGATCAAATTGGAAGTTCTTCAATCTCAAGCCTAACCAGATTGCTTTTGTCATTTCATGGTGTAGTATTAAATGTATTCTGGATTTCATTTCAAAGACATAAGACCATAATAAATGAATAAATGTTTATGATGAGCTATTAATGCTTGTTTAGTTGTCTATTAATGCCTTAGTAGTTGCAAAATAAATAACCTTACTTTGTGAGTTATTGGCAGCTCCTAAAATGTATTCCAAACACTATTATAGAAGGGATTTTTAACGTCCGTTTTTATACCTTTTAGACGACTGTTTTTAGAGGGACATATATATGAGTGTCGTTGAAAGTTTTAAAATAGACGACCGTTTTAAAACAGTCGTTGTAAGTGACATACAACGATTATTTTTGCAAAAACGGTCGTTGTATCCCTTTATTTTTTAAAAAAAAAATCTTGTACAGAACTCAAGTTTTGAGATAGAAATTTCTAACGAGCAACATTCAAACAAAATTTTCAACGAGTAACATTCAAAAAAAAATTTCAAACTTTTCGTTTCAAGAAGAAAACCCCAAATATAATTGCAATTCAACTTCCAAAAATGATAATAAAAAAAATAAATATAAAAAGGCAAGGAGAAAAACCTCAAGTGCTTTGCAAACACTCTCAAGCTCAAGGAAATACTTAATCTTTTGGGTTGTCATTACAACCTCATTAACACCCAAGCAAATGTTGCTACTTTGCTAAAAGACCGAAAGTGTTAAAGATCCACGCATATTATACTCTTGAGAATGGACTGAGCATGTTTTTTATTATCGAAATGAGGCCGAGGAGGAGAGGGTTCATGAGAACGCTAGCAAAGAGGAAGGTGAAGGTCGCGATTGGGTCAAAGAATAGACTGGAGGTTGCATCTGGGGTCGAAGAGGGGCCAGATGATGTGATTGGAGGTTGGATTAGGGCTCAGAGGTGGATCTGAGAAGGAGAGGTGCGACTAGTAGAGGAGATACAATTAGGATTAAAACAGATCTGAGACACTTTTAACGATTGTTTTTGAAAAACGGTCGTTGAAATTCACTTTTAACGACTATTTTCAAAAAACAGTCGTTAAAAGACAAGTTAAAATTTAAAAAATGCCACCGCTTCTTTTTCAACTACTCCCTTCAGTCCTAATTATAGGACATATTTACCTAACTTTGGAGAAATTAAGAATAGTAGTTAAATTAGTTAATCTTATTTATTTTCCTAAAATACCCTTATTTAATAAAGATGATTTAGATATACTATATGAATCTACCTTAAGCAATAAAAAAGTGTGCTGGTGGCAACTAATAGTACTGTGTTGCTTAAGGTAGGAGTATGAAGCAGATAAACTCACATGAAGCATGAAAAAACATAGGTGTATTATAAAATTATTATTGTGTTTCATTATTATTGAGAAAATATTAATGAGGGTATTTTGAGAAGAAATTGACAAAAATTAAAACTTTGTCCTATAATTAGGACCAAAATCAACTCCCAAATGTTGTCCTATAATTAAGACCGGAGGGATTACTATTTTTTAAAAATGGACGTTAATTAGTGACGTTAAAAGTACTTTTTGTAGTAGTGAAATGGTATTGTTTGTGCACTTATTTTTCCACCTTGCTGTTGCTAAAAGATTTTGTAGCATTTTCATTTGAATCTTATGAAGGCTTATTTAGAATCATTCTTTGTTCTATTATTATTAATTGGGTTTGCATGGAAGAGTTAAGTTTGAAAAGTGACAGAGCTTTATTCGTCATAAGAGTGGAATTTAACTAATTTGCTTCCAAGGGTCTTCTTCAGTTTGAGGTTGAAAATAAACCATATGCCTTAATGTTCTAAAGTCAGGTGGCCTGAATATTGTTCGCAAATTCTGTTTGAGCATAGGCCTGAAAAAAAAAAAAAACAAAGCAAGCAAACAAACAAACACACCTCTTCTATTGTTCATATTGTGCAAGTTTTGATTGGGTTTCAGAAATAGTTCTTTGATCTTTTCTTAGGGGACTGTTTTCTTTCTTGTTGTATGTATGTGTGTATGTTCCACGGTGCTAGAAACATTAACTCTTGACTTTGGTGTTACTCAAGACAAATTCTCTTGTTGAAGATACAGGGGCTGAATTACATAGGATGTTTCGACTCAAAAGTGGCCTTATGACCATGATCTATTGGTTTCTTTATGTCATTGTTTCTGTTTTATGATTGAAGGGTAATTGTTGGCCATAATTTTCTGTTAGAAATTTTAAATTTTAAATTTAAGGTATTTGATGTAACATTGGGCTTTATGTATAGCCTTGAGCCATAACGAATATTAGCATATTTCCTATAGGTGTTTGGACAATATGATTTGGTTTCTTGAGATTAAAGTCTATGAGGTGTGTTATTCCCAATAATAATAATAATAATAATAATAATAATAATCACAATGATTTGTTTCATAGTTTCTTAAATTTGTGTTGAAGTGTTCATGTGAGTACTTGACTCTTGCTATGCATGTTAAGAAAAATAATTGTCACTAGTATTGTGTCAAGGCTTGTGAGCTTGGTGATCTTGTCATTTGCCCAAAAAAAAAATCTAGGCATGTAAATTATTTATCTAGGAAAGGTTTATATATTATATTATTGGGCATATTTATTTTGTTTTGGGCAAAGATGTTTAAGCATTTGAGTGAAGATCTTTGCATTTAGCATCTCCACTTAACTCATTTAATTTGGGTTAGGTTTCCATTTAAAAGCATTGTTTTTTGTTGTTGTTACTAATTCTAAATGATTGAATCAGAGAATCATACTCTGTTATTGTGTATTATTGAGTAGAAAGCATTCCATTATATAGGCTCTAATGAGCATCAGAGGAGAGAAATGAGCTATTGCGATAAAGGAAATATATTACCCTAATCAAATCATAATAAAAAGCTATGAATCAGGAATAATAAATGAGAATGCAACCAATGAGAGAGAGAGCGAGGGGAGATTTGAGGGATTCAAAATATTTCTAACAAATTCTAAGTTCAAATTCCATTTCAAGTGGAGTGATTTATGTTATTAATATTAAATTCTTGAGAGAGAGAGAGAGAGAGAGTCATGGAAATTTACGAATGTCTTTGCAAGAAAAGAGAGCATTTGAGAAGTGTCATAATTCATTTAAGGTGATTTAATTTCTTAATAAGTTACAGTTAGTGTCCCTTTTGGAAAAATGAGAGTGAGAAACCATTTTTAGTATATTAGTTCCTGCATATTCGACTATGAAATGCCACTTATGTATTGTGTCAACACCCGTTTCCATTTCGATAATTGAAGAGTAATAAAAACGGAATTCAATAAGCATATAGAAAAGTACAATTATACTGATAGAAATATCCGTTTACAATTCCAATATCGATCGTTGACGGAAAACACGAAATACAACGGAAATTTAATATTTACATATTTCACCAAAATATCGAAACATAGACTAAATTATAACCATTATCTTGTCTTCGTCCCAAGACACGTGCCACTCACTTCCCGACGCCTACATCTTTGCCCTTTGACCCGCTGGTACCAATTGAGATATTTATTTTTGAAAAAGGGTGAGATTTCAAAGAATCCCAGTAGAGACATATGATCGACATATAAAATGTGAAAATTAAATATGCAATGCACTATATTAGGCAAAAATGAAAGTTTGATTCGATTTATATATATTTACCTCAGCCGAATCACCGACTACAGCTAGGATTTCTGATAATATACCTCAACTAAGTCATCGACCACAGCTAGGATTTTCAAAATATACCGTTGTTGGGTGCGAACCACAACTAGGTACTGTGCCTCTAGCACACAATCATATCAAGAAATACAGTAACAAATATATATAATTATTCACATAGTGTATGAAAGATGGTAGTCCCTACCTCAAAGTTCGTTAAATGCCTTTTTCAGTGTGCCTCGAAAAACGTGTCGTTTCGGCATCCGACTCGGCCCTAAAATATTAAATTACCAGAATTAGGTCATAACCTATCCAAGTATCATTTTAGACTCTTCTATAATGTTTCTTGTGGTTATATTAGTCTATGATAAAATTTTACCAAAATGCCCCCGAAACCCCCGCCCGGCTGTACACAAAATTTTGGCGCATTTTCCCAAAATTTTGACTAAGGCTATTCTGACATTTTCACCCAAAAAATCCATTTCTGGGCTTGAAATGATTTCTTGGGCTTGAAATTACTAAATTCACTGTCAAATTACGAAAATACCCTTGACAACCACTATTTAGGGATTTCAGTGGCGTTTTCGTAATTATGCTTTTTCGGCCTCTACCGAAAAAATGCTCAACTGTAACCCGATCTATTTTTGACCACTGAGTCCAATGGGACCATTTATTTCATGAAAATCCAACTCCCACCCCTTGGAACAGTGCTAGCCGAAATATTGAAGAAAATGGAAAAGAAAAGTTTTGTGTTTTATCTTCTAAAACTTATACTCTTCCACTTCTAATCCTTGGTTAACTCACTTAAACGCTTCTTAATCATGATTTAAATGATTTTGGCCAGCATAACCCCTTAGGGTTTTAGCTTTTCAAATTTCTTAACTCAACCACAAACTACCAAACAACTCAAGGATCACATCGACAATATCAATACACTAAGAAGTTTGAGGTTTTGAAGAATCAAGAGGTGTTTCTCTCTCTAGGGTGTCCTCTCTCTCTTCTCCTTAACCTTGAGATTAGCTTGCTGACATAGTGATTCATGGAGAAAAAGAGTTTAGAGAACTATTATGCAAAAGGGGAAGCTTGAGCACAAGAACAACAATACTTACTTTAGCTTCTTCTTCCTTGAACTCTCCTCTTTTCTCTATTTCTCAAGCTCTCTCTTCCCTCTCTTTTTTTTTTCTCCAAGTCTTGGATGAAAATGAGGCATGAAAGAGGAAGGAGGTTGTTTTATTAATTTGTCTTCTTTCTTCCTAACCATAGATTTAATCAAGAGACCAAAATGTGCCACTTGTCATCATCTTCTCTTCCTTCATGATTTCTTCATTGTCTTGCCGTTAATTTAAATCAATTACTTTCCCTTTTCTTACTCCTAAAATCCGTCCCTCTCTCCCTTCTTTTTCCAACTAGCCCATGCTTCTTTCTCTATGTCCACTCTTACATTCTTCCATGCAATTATGATTTTCTATTCCTCCACTCAAGCTTCTTCTCATCATGCATTACACCATCCTTCCATGTTGTGTACACTCCATCTTAATCATTATTGAAATGTTCATGTAGCATAGCCATTATGACCTCTTCATGTATTAATTAGGCATGCTCTTGGAATTAAATATTTTTTTCCTCATTCTTCATGGTTGGACGAAAATAATGAGAGGAAGAGAAGGAAAAGTTGTTTTTCACAACTCCACATAATTGGTTTATGTATAATTTCCCCTAATTTCATAATTCTTGATTTATTCCACCAAGAATAATCCCATTATGCATTTTCCTTTATTTTTCTTGATTAATTGAAATTACTCCAATTAATTGAAAAATAATTAATCTTGGGCTAAATTGGCAAAATTATGATTTTTCTATCACCTTTGTAATTTAATTCATTTCTTGATTTATTTGCCTATTTCCTTGTGAATATGAATATTTCAAAATTCACAAGATCCAAATTCATGAATATTCACTAGTGAATTTCTCAATTAATTATAATATATTTTTGGTGAATATAAAATTTGGGGTGTTATATATTCCTTGAAAAATTCTAAAATGTAAGGTATATGGACATCATTTGAATTTGGTAGATACTCCCTCCGGTCCTAATTATAAGATAAAGTTGACTTTTTTGGAGAAATTAAGGAAATCAATTAAATTACCTTAGAGTGTTTGTATTTTTAGTTTTCTTAGATTATATATTAGTTTATTAGTCAAATTAATTAGTTTGAAGAAAAAAATAAAAATAAAAATGCTCTAAAATAATCTAATTGGCTTTCTTAATTTCTCCAAAAAAATCAATTTTGTCTTATAATTAGGACCGGAGAGAGTAATACTTATTTGATGTGTCATGGTTGGGCTAGTTTAGCCTCATTTCTTTACTCTCACAAGTCATATTTTCTAAGTTGTATGGTGATCCCAATTATAAGATTATGGCATGTTTAAGTTTAGAGATAGTTATTTCTCAACAAACATTTGAGAATTCTTAAAGTCATCAATGCTCAATTAATTAATAATTATTCAAGTAAGTTAGTAATTTAAAAACAAAAGCAGAAGGGTAGAAGAAACCATGGGTATAGGTGAAAGTAGTAGTAATTGTAAAAGTAATATTTTAAATAGATTTGCATATCTTATCTATATTTGAAATATTGAATTGACAGCGAAAAAAAAGATTAGGTATAACAACCCTAAAAGTTAAAAGATATAGAGGGTGTTTGTTTCAGCGTTTTGTACAGGAAAAACGCACTTATTACGCAAGCCGAGAAAAAACTCCTCTCACATACTTACCTCGTATATCGTGAATCACGAATTATAAGCACGATTTGGATAAAAATAAGCCATTCCAAACGCGCACATAAATTCCATTTTAGTACGTACGCGTGTGTGTATATGTATTTGTAAAATTTTATAATAATAAATTCAAATGTTAAAAATAAGTTGGAATGGAAAATAATATGAAAAATAATTAATTTTGATCTCCGGCCTATTTATATTTAAACTTAGTTGAACTGTATCGAATGAGAATCTAAAATTATTATGAGAATGGATGTTATATCTTCTATAAGGTTCAGGTTTAAATACTAATTTGACATCTAAATATTTTATTCTAAGATTTTTTGAAATTGAAAATAGAAATAAAATGGAAACCATCTCTTCCCACTTTCCAATCTAATTTTTATTATTCATCTCGATACAAATACCTCTCTCTTTATATATAAATATATGTATATAGGTTCTGCCGACATCAATATATAATATATTTCTCTTCCCTTTTTCAGAGAGCGGAAAGCACTGTTCTTAAGCCGATTAGCTGATGCACAGTTGTCGGCTCCGTCTTGGGCTTGGCACTCGCGCTTTGAAATTCAATATCTCCCGACGCCCATTCATCCACTCCTTCCCTTCTTTCTCTATTTCTCTCATACTCTAGGGTTTCAGATTTTCAGTGGCCTCTCTCTATCCGGATCGATTTTCTTCTTCCCCCGCATACTCTCTTCTGGCTTCTCTCCCTCTTTCTTCTCTTACTTGTCATCAGCTCTATTTCCCCTTTTCCTCGATCGCCCGCGTCTTGGCTTCTGATTTTCGGTTGTCGCTCTCACTTGTATGCATTTTTTTTCCGATCGGGTGTTTCTTCTACCTTGTAGCTTATTTGGCTGTATCCGGTTGTGTTTTGATTTTTTTCTGGGGTTTTCAAGGTTCTGATAACAGCATAGGCTGTTTACTGATCATATCACGATGTCTACTAAATCTGCTTATACATTTCTGATATATATTTCTTTCAATCTTTCAGATGGCCGATCCAATCTTCAAATCTCTGGTTGCCTTTGCCCTCTTTGCTAGCTCTGATGTCCCTTTCATTCTGGCTCACAAGAAGGCCACCCTTAACAGGCTGCAGTCTAGAGCTGAACGTGTCTCCGTCACCATCGACATCTACAACCAAGGAACTTCGTATGTTCCCCTTTTTTAACCTTTTCTTGATCCGATCTGTCTCTCTTCAAATTCTTATGGATGTTAATTTCCTTAATTCCTTAAATCATAAGCAATCACATACATTTACTCACCAAATATTCGACAGTCGTGGTAATCCCACCCTCGAGGTGTGTTTCACTGGAAAATGCAGTGTTTTGTTTCTGTTTGGGCGCTGAGAAATTGCGTGGAATAATTTCTTTGAAAAAGTGTTGATGATCCTTCTTTGTTCGTAGCCTTGAATGATTTATCTGTTCGGTTGATTTTTTTATGCATATGAAATCGATTGCACAGCGAAATCCAAGCAACTGAGTAATATTACTTTTGTTGTTGGTTTTTTTTACGTTGCTCCGATCTTGCATTCGGATTCGGTTATTATGTCATCATTTATGAATCTCTGTTGTAACATCTTAATGTGGCTTTTCTTTTCAGGTTGATGTCACTCTTTCTGATGGAACCTTCGCCATAGTTGCTGTGCCTAGCGGTGCTTCAACAGGTGAGCAGTTGCTGTTTTGTGGAAAAAGAATCAACAGAAGAAGAGAAAAAAAAATCACAAACCTGATTCTGTGTTTGTATGTTTTGTTTTCTACTTCTCGTAGTCATCTTTCCTTCGCTGTGCAATCGATTTCATATGCATTAATATTACTCAGTTGCTTGGATTTCGTAGTGAATGTTTTTTTCTTGCAATTATTTAGTATTTTCTTTTTCCTTAGTAGTTTTGGCTTAGTTAAGTTTAGAATTTCACTTCAGCTTCATCGATAACATTTCCACAATGCGAGATGAGATTGGCTTATCAATAACTATAACCGTTTTGGATTATTTTTGCCTATTATTTTAATGTCTAATAGTCATGAGTTGGTAGTTTTAAGAGCAGTGAGTCCTAACTCGGTTTGCCTCTTGATGAAGGTGTCTATGAAGCTTTAGAACTGAGAGATGGAGGTTCGGACTACCTTGGAAAAGGTGTTTTAAAGGAACTTGGTTTTTTGTATTTTTTACGACAAGAATCTTGCAGTTATGAATTCCTAGCAATAAGAAACATTAAGAAATATTGGTTGGGTACTGTTTGGAAGCTGGAATGGGGTTAGCATTTGTGTTTGAAGAATAGTCACAGAGCAATAAGAAACAAAGACGCTTAAAAGGTAATTGAAACTGAAAGCAGAGAAAAATAATTTGGATCGAGTACACTTTATGATTTATCATCTATCCATTGGGTACTGTTTGGTGGGATGCAAAATTTGGGTTAACAATGACAGTAAGCTATCTGCAGAATGTACTTCCTGTGTATTACTTACATTCTCCCTGATTTTGTTTGCAGGTGATATTGGTTGGACATGATTTTGGTGGGGCATGTATATCTTATGCTATGGAGTTGTTTCCTCTCAAAATTTCCAAGTCTGTCTTTGTTTCTGCAACAATGCTGATCGGTGGACAAAGTACTCTTGATATCTTTTCTCAACAGGTGAATGTCTCCTGTTAACGTTACAACTGCTACATCTATGATTTATAAAATCTATAGAAAGTAAGTAGTTGCCATTTATAGTTTTATACTTCATTATAATGTTTATGAGCTTACAGCTACTGATGTGATTAACTCTGTCTAAAATGTTTCAGTTTATTGTATCTCTTCTCTGCCATACATTGAGTAATATGCAAAATCGAGAGTGATTCTGTTAAACTAAATAATAGGTAATTTTGATGAATTTAGGGGTAATTTCACTCCATACCGCAATTTTGATGAATTTAGAGGTAATTTCACTCCACTTTAATCTACCTGAGAGTGACATCTGGTAGTTAACCTAATACCACAGTATATTATATTGTATCATCCTTCCAACATACAATGCACAGTGGTTCATGAAAGTTTCTTCTTCACATTGTATAGTTTCAGTTTTTATTGTTTCCTTTATGTATTGTTTTTTCTCCATTTTTTTAACCTAGCTGTATGTTGGAATGTTTGTTGAATTGGTAGTCCCATTGAAAAAGTATAGTTATGATACCTTTGTGAAAATATCATTGAAATTAAACTTCAATTTTCCAATGAGGCACTGCACATGTTAGAGCTTATTAATAATGGTATGGATGATGCACTTATTCTTCAAATGACTATTTTCTGATTTTATTAGAAATATAGAGATGAATTTTCACGTAAAGGAATGACTGTTTCACCATACATATGGCCTTCATTAACACTGTGTTTGCTGTAATCCTAACTCATCATATCCATTCCACATTTCCAACTTTCACGTATATTACTGGACTGATTTTTGTGTTTTACCTTGAAATGGCCAACTTTATATTCATTTGGACGCGTTTTTAATTGTTTTCTATGTAAATCCAGACTTTACTTTTTGATTGTGGCTAATTGCATGCCTAATTAGGATGTAAGGAATTTATAAATGAAGTGCAAAAAACAATGTCTCCAGCAAAGTTAGAGTACAAGATAATGGAAAAGAAGGAAAAAAGGAGAACATCAATGACAGAAATGGTAACATTATCAAATACAACCGTATGTATGAGAATATTGGTATAATTGTCCAGATATTGGAGCATTGGTCTAATTCCCAATGGTCATAGCTATCTGCAACAATGTAGGAGAAATATCTAATCCTGATCAGTACTTCTTTGACCTAGAGAACTGTTGAAATTAAGCACAGCTAATACATTGCACCATTTACTGACTGAGCAAGTATAATTTTGAAATTAAGCACAGCTAATACATATTTATTATATACATTGCACAGCTAATACATTGCACCATTTACTGACTTAACGTTTTAATATCATTCTCAATGTTTCTTTTATCTTTTTAAGCCTCAAGGCAGTTAGAGATGACTAGAAAGAGCATTTGTAGTTAATTTATGGTTTCCTGCTCTTATTAAAACGTTAAGTTTTATAAATCATAATGCGGAGTTCCTCTATCCTGTCAGTGTGTTTTTCATCGTGTTTATCAATTGCAGGAGGGTTCAAATGATCTTCTTCAAAGAGCTCAGATCTTTTTGTACTCGAATGGGAAATATCAGCCTCCTTCTTCTATCAATCTAGACAAGTCATTGTTGGCTGATTTGTTATTCAACCAAAGTCCAGCCAAAGTAAGTTAACATAGAAATTCTTTGGTTACTTTAAATTGGGACATGCATGAAATTGATCTATTGGACCAAAAGGATATTTTATTTTTACTTTATTTTTTTTGTTGGGGGGGATCATGAATTATATAAAAACGTGCACAAAAAATTTTAGGATTTAGTCCCTTGTAGCATTTGAGAGAGAAAGCACATGTGGGCCATTGAAGTGATATTTCATCTTGGGGAGCCAGAAAGCTATTACAGATTTGGTTTCTAATGGTAAAATTTATTACTACCTCCGATGATATTAACCCTTTTTTCTTGAAAGATGTATGGAAATTTATGTTAACATTATTTTGGAACCGAATGAAGTTTAGGAGTTATATAGGATTTGATTCCCAAGAAGATGCATTTTCCATCAGTTTAGTGTATAGAAATTAAGTATCATTCTCTGACTACAAGATTTTTTTAAGAAATATCTGGCTTTTACACCATTCAAGCACATTATGATGCTCACTTTATTGATTTGCTTAAATTTCAGCTGAAATATTTTGGTTCATGCAATACAATTGCTTCCTGCTAGAAGCAAACCCAAGACACTATGAAGATGAAGGGACAAACTCAATCTCATGATGCTTTATAGTTGTATAGTAATTGTACAAGTTTCTACTGAACCACATTATATAAGTTTGTAAGTTAAATGTTTTTGGATTTGTGCAATGAAGCATTGTGCTGACTGCTGACTAATGTAGAACAAGCTTTAATATTTTAACTAAGCAGCTCTTTAGTGCCTGTCATTCTATTTGTATTGATCAATACTTTTTTCCTTGATTTGTGTCTAATGCAGCACAAGCTATAATATCTATCATTTTGGTGTACCTTCTCTGCATTATATAAAAACGTGCACAAAAAATTTTAGGATTTAGTCCCTTGTAGCATTTGAGAGAGAAAGCACATGTGGGCCATTGAAGTGATATTTCATCTTGGGGAGCCAGAAAGCTATTACAGATTTGGTTTCTAATGGTAAAATTTATTACTACCTCCGATGATATTAACCCTTTTTTCTTGAAAGATGTATGGAAATTTATGTTAACATTATTTTGGAACCGAATGAAGTTTAGGAGTTATATAGGATTTGATTCCCAAGAAGATGCATTTTCCATCAGTTTAGTGTATAGAAATTAAGTATCATTCTCTGACTACAAGATTTTTTTAAGAAATATCTGGCTTTTACACCATTCAAGCGCATTATGATGCTCACTTTATTGATTTGCTTAAATTTCAGCTGAAATATTTTGGTTCATGCAATACAATTGCTTCCTGCTAGAAGCAAACCCAAGACACTATGAAGATGAAGGGACAAACTCAATCTCATGATGCTTTATAGTTGTATAGTAATTGTACAAGTTTCTACTGAACCACATTATATAAGTTTGTAAGTTAAATGTTTTTGGATTTGTGCAATGAAGCATTGTGCTGACTGCTGACTAATGTAGAACAAGCTTTAATATTTTAACTAAGCAGCTCTTTAGTGCCTGTCATTCTATTTGTATTGATCAATACTTTTTTCCTTGATTTGTGTCTAATGCAGCACAAGCTATAATATCTATCATTTTGGTGTACCTTCTCTGCATTATGGCTATGGAAGTTCGTGGTACAGTAACTAAAACCTATCACTTTGCCATACCTTCTCAGATTATGGCTATGGAAGTAGGTGGTGCAGTAGATCCATGTTGTAGTAGGTATAAATAGGTACTGTATACCCTTTTTTTCATCAGTAGCCATTTATTTATTTCACCAATACCAATTAGCAAGGATACAGTAGATTGAACGAATGGCAGTTATTTTTACTGAAGTTTAGGGGAGTAGGTAATTCTTTATGGTTCAACTTAGCATATCTTTAATGCCTGGCATTCTATGTGTACTGATCATGAATTTTTTCTTGAAGCTTTTCAAAACCTCATTTTTATTATGACTGTGACATCTAAAAAAATGTTGATACTTTTTGGACAGTATCAAGATAAGTGATTAGCCTAAGTTCCTCTCAGCTATTATAGATTTGAACTGGGGTAGTTCTTTTTATTCATATTAACATCACCAATACCAATTAGCAAGTATACAATGGATTGAATGAAGGTCAGTTATTTTTACTGAAAGTTCAAGGAAGTAGGTAATTCTTTATGGTTTAACTGAGCAGATCTTTAATGCCTATCATTCTATGTGTATTGATCATGATTTTTGTCTTTATTTGTGTCTAATGCAGCATAAGCTATAATATCTACCATTTTGGTGTGCCTTCTCAGCATTAAGGCTATGGAAGTAGGTGATGCATATGCTCCATGCTGTAGTAGGTATCAATAGTACCATTATATCTTTTTTTTACATCAGTAGTCATTTATTTTTGACAAGCAAACAGTTCAGACCACTGTTACACTTTTTAAAACGCCTAATGCCTAACGCCTACTACCTAAAAAGGTAATAAACTTCTGTGCATCTCACACAATGAAACCCTATGTTGGATCCTGGTCTTCTATATAAGTGAAATCAGTTCTGTCTTACCTGCCATGGCACAGTTCAAAAGCTCTACTGTCATTTTTCAAATGCCTAATGCCCTATGGTCATAATATCTTTTATGAGGTCTGTTCTTTAAAGTTAACACATTTCTGCCTTTTCAATTAAATAAATTATACAATTGTAGGTTGAACTCAGTTTTTGAATAGGTATGCAAGAGGTGTATGCATAATCTCTTTTTATAGCCGTTAGTATCTTTGGTAAAATATTGAAATAACATTTTTTAAAATGTGTTGCAGAAATGTTTCATACTGAAACATTTCATTGATTTTGTTGCCTCATTAGCTTCTACATATTACAGACTGGATAGTGGTAATGATGTCTGTGAAAGTGGACTTATATCTTACTCTCTATAATTTAATAGGAAGTCCAATGTCTGGTAGGAAAATCTCTTTTCTTTTCTGTTTGTGTAATGTATATTGTTGTACTTAAACATTGCATCATGGACTTTGAAAATCCATGGCTACATTGACAATTAGACCTAGCTTAGTTAGTGTGACTTGCAGTGTGCTCTGTGTCCTCTGTGTCTGAAATGACTATATGTTTGGAATGAGGTCAGCTGAAGAAGTGTTGTTGTACATAAAATAACTAGTATACTGTTTTTCAATATATATGCTGCTATTGGACTGTTATACCTGTTCCATCTGCAATAATCTTTCTGTCCTAGCAGCAATCCCTCAACTCCTTTCCTAAAAAAGGTTTGTACTGTTCTTCCATTCTTTCCTTTGTTTCTGTTCTCTCCCCTTCTTCCTTTACCTTCTGTGATCTGCTTGTTACGATTTTTGAATTATCATTTTTTGGTTCAGCTGTCTTTTCAGATTTTCTGGGTTAAACTGGACAGGACCAAAGCTAAGTTAAAATGGAGATGCAATATTTGAATGAACAAGATTTTTTTAAGGAGCTGTTTTAAGTTCATATGGGTTTGCAATATGCACCCTTTATTTATGAACAGTTACAGTATATCTTTTTTAACATCAGTTGTCACTTATTTTTGACCAATGAACAGTTCTGAATGACATTTTATCTAGGGTAAAGAATATATCAGGGGCCAAAAATATATATGCCTATAATTTTTTGACTGATTCTCTGATATCTTTTTATGGCTGATCATGTAACAGTTGAACATTATTGTACATATCCTAGACAAAAACGTATTGGATGTAGTGTAAAACTTTTATTGATTGTCTGATATTGTTTTATCTGACCTCCGTTCCGCGCGGGAAAAAATGTAATGGGTTTAGCATAAAACTTTTACATCGGCCTCTGTTTTCTTCTCTGCTTCTCCATGCTTAAAATTGTCATCAAAATGTAACTGAAGCGTTAATATGCAGTGACAGTGAGGAAGAGCTAACGGAACCTCAGGGAGCTAAACAAGAATTAACTGATCCTGAAGATCAAATTTTCTGGTAAGTTAAAAAGGATATTTGATATTTGAATGCACAAGATTATTTTACGGACCTGTTTGAGGTTCATATGGGTTTGCAATATGCACCCTTTATTTCCATTTTCATATGGGTTTGCAATATGTACCCTTTATTGTGATTTTGGGTTTAGTACTTTGTGATTAACCACCTTCTCTATTATCACTCAGGTTGAACATTTTATTTCGGTGGTAGTCCCTAAAGCTAACTATTAAAGATGTTTCCCTCACCTACGTTTCGGTTGCGGAGATCATGACTTAAACTTTCCCCTTCTTCTGTACCTTCTTCATCCATCAACCTCTTCGCAGACAAAATCAAACAGACCTGATCCTTGAAGAAATGAATTAACTTACTCAGTAACAATCTGAATAAATGATGATTGTGTTGCTCTCTCAGTCATTTTAAACTACGGAGATGATAAGACGCTGGTGCTATGTGAGAATCGATAGACGTTGCATGCATAATTAGGGAGTGCTCTTAATTTTTTTATAGTCTATTGCCTTGATACAATGGCCTATTGTTGCACTTGTAAGGTAGCTCAAAATTGGAAGGCAAAACCTTTTGGACAAGCAAAGTTGTTTTGGCCAGCATTGTCTTTGTCTGTACTTATATCACTTCATCTTATTACAACAGTACTCATTAATGTGCCCTGCAATTGATCTTATGGTGTGATATTATTGTCCTGATATAATGTATGTTTTTGTGTTTGACAGCAACATCTAATATAATCTGCATGACAACAACATAATTTAATGATTCAGGGACAAATAACACTACTAAGAATGTTTTATATGAAGAAATGTTTAGAAACATCAATACATAGGTATCCACCAGTACCATGAATAAATGAACAACTGACGTTCTTTTATATTGATTGAAATGATGATCATTTCACCTTTGGATTCTTCTTTGTTGTTGTGGCCAGTGCATTTAAATGGAAATAATCATCATTGAAATGGCATGAGTTAGTGCGTTATGGAATTCTGACACTAATCAAATCTTTCCGTGCAACGCACGGGAAGTACTGGCTCGTTAATTAGAAAGGAAGGAGGGGGAAAAAAAAGTCACGCCTCTCCTCTCCTGGAGTCCTGGTTCCCGAATGTTCTCCTCCTTAGTTTGCACCCTCTTGTCCGGATCAGTTTTCCGTCGTCATCATGTGTGGTTAGCGTTGTCTTCTCCCTTCTTCCTTTACTGTTTTTTGTTGTATGTGAAGAGTGAGTTCCGTTTTCTTCTCTTTCTTGTGGCTGGACATTCGAAACAGGGGAGATTTGTGATGTTGATTAGCTGAAACAGTAAGGGGAAAAAGAGCTTCTTTTGAGAGGTAACCTTTATGGTATTTTTCTAGTTTGTGCATAAGGAAGATTGAAGAATATAATCTGATTTTTCAAGTTTGCTTTCCTCAATGCTGAATGCAGGCGGTAACTATAAGGGTTTTACTTTGATTGATGAATCTAAAGAAGTAATGGCTCGTGAGTTGTGAAGTTTTGTTGATGGGTTAATTGGCTTGGGTAATAATTATAGAAAATTTGGGAGGTTCCATTCATAGTTGAGACACTGCTAAAATTTCTACAGGAAGCTTATTATTTATGTTAAGGAAACTA
The DNA here is from genome assembly GCA_963210345.1 of Inga oerstediana. Classification (NCBI taxonomy): domain Eukaryota; kingdom Viridiplantae; phylum Streptophyta; class Magnoliopsida; order Fabales; family Fabaceae; genus Inga; species Inga oerstediana. Next base: position 42,933,168 of record OY723401.1, on the reverse strand, counting down.
TAATTAAGAATTGTATATTCTATGTGTTCAATAAATAATTGTAATATAGATGAGAAATTTTAAATATTATAAGCTCAATGGGTGTGAGTTTTCTCACATTCCATGTTGTCCACCCCTTAATATATATAGATGACACCATATCTGGACAGCCTGGTTATATGAACATATAGTTAGACCATATAGCTATAAGGGTAGTAATCTAGAATTTGATCGATAATGATCCGGGTAATGGAAGGATCTCTCTCCTCTTTTATACAGAGATACTGTTATAAAGTCTTCTCTCTTTGGAGCTCAACCTTTCTCCTTTATATCAGCACAACACAATCTTCCTTTGTTTCCTACCGGAAGCGTAACTGGATTCTTACCTTATAGAGATATATCCTAACTACATGGACATATAATCAGTAATACCCTTTCAGGATCATAACTTTTTGGATTCAGGTAAAACTACCTCGCTGATCCCTATAGAGTTTAGTTACACATACCTTATATTGCTTTCTTCAAAATATATACTGGAAAGGCAGATCTCGAACAGAAGCTTTGACAAAGGAATTTTTATTGAGTAAGATAGGTGTTTACAAATAGAATTGAAGAGCTTGAATTCTTACTTCGTTCTTCAGAAGAGTTTTCAGGGCTTTTATATAGAGTCACGCTTTCCTAACCCTGATTACTTTACATTTGATTATAGTTACTTTTATATTTACCCTAATTACTTTTCTTTTTACTTTTCACCTTCTTCGTCTTTCTCTCGTAGTTTCTTTCTTTATCTTCCTCTGCTTCCTGTCCTCATCTTATCACGTTCCTTTCTAGTTTTTCCCTTCTTTCGTCTTTATTCCTCCACCTTCCTTTTTTGTCCTCTTGTCATCATTTCTTCTACTTTCTTTTGTCTTCTTTTCTTTTTCTTTTGTCGGCAGCTTCTTACTGGAGAATGCTAATATCAATATCTGATTCTTCATAATCCTGTTCCATTCTTTTTATGTCACAATTTTCACATCTATGTATAGGATAATCTACATGTATAGGATTATCTAAGAGTATACGGCAAATCTTCTTTTTGGTGCTTTCTGAATTGTTCATGTCCTTTTCTTTTATACGATCGTACCAATGAATAAATTGGTGATCATTCTTCAGTGTCTTGCCAATAGAGTATATACAGGTTGTTAGACCCATATAATAAACATATTGGGCTTCAGCATGGGCAGCTATTATTATGTTCATCTCCTGAAAAATTATATGATAATTTTGGGCTCTTATGAGAGAAACTCTGTACTGAAAATCTTCATCATCTTCTATGTCTAGCTTCTCGTCTAGATCATACTTGAGAGGGTTCTTTGTTGTTCCAAGTCTGAAAAGATTTATAGGAGGATAAAATTGAACTGGTGTCACTTCAACAATTGTTGAATAACACCTTATAAATACATGATATTTAGTTACAATTCTGAAATAACTTTTAACAGCTTCTTTTAAATATGATGGTAATTCGGCTATTTCCTCCATTGAAGGTGAAGGATATATGCTCGTTTGGAATAGCTTATTTTTGGGCAATAAGTGTTTATAAATCATGATTCATAGTATATGAGGTAAGTATGTGAGAGGAGTTTTATCTTGGCTTGCGTAATAAGGACTTATTTTTTAAGAAATTGTGATCCCAGACATGCCTTACTGGATCCTTCCATATTTGTATAGGCTTTTGACAATATTTGGAGCTGTACCTAGATATATGATGGCTTTATTGAATGCATAATAAGAAACATATTTAATAGTGGGGGTCTTAAAGGCAAAATGGTTTAATCTTTGAATAAGGGTTTTGAGGAATTTATACTGTTGAGGTGTCTGAAAAGAGGTATTATAAGCTAAGCTTCTTGGTCTGGAGGTTGAAGGTCTTTCTTATTGGGTTTTCTTGGTAATTTGGACTTGGGTTTTTTCTTTTTCTTTTTCTTGGGATTGGGTTTTTAATATTTCTGAAAAAGGAGTTATTTTGGTATTGGGCTGGTTTGGGCTTAATGGTATAGTTATAGGACTTGAGGGTAAAGCAACTGCTTCAGATACAGTCAGCATATTCGTCTCTGTTGCAGCATCTGCTACATTTATATTTCTTGCAGTAATTGGTCCAATAGACTCCACTTTATACGTCAGCTTCTCAATCTGAGAATATAGGTATGATATAGAACTTGATATATTCTGCATACTGGAATTTATTTGGCTAACTGGAAGATTGAAATTCATCTCCAGAATATTCACCTTCATAGTTAGTTGCTCCATGGTGAAGGTTTCTTTAGAAGAAGATCCTTCATTATTCGTCATATTATTCGTTGTTCTTCCTGATTCCATTTGCTCAAATAATTAGCAACAAGATTATTTTGTCTTTTAATATACTCAACATCATAATCATAATAAGCCAAATCAGACTGCCATTTTATTAATGTTTTATTACTTAGTTAATTATTTCATATTCCTTTACTTAACCACATTTTTACTTGAGTATTATCAATTCTTATTATATATCTATTATTTGCTATAAATCATTCAAAATTTACTACTGTTTTTGCTACTGCTAAAAATTCTTTCCAATTAGAATGATATTTACTTTGCGTATCATCAAATTTTCCAATTGAATATCTAGTTATTTTCTCTTGTCCTTTATTATCTTCATGATATAAGGCTATTTCCCAATAATTATCTGATGTTTATAATCCATTTTATATTTTCAATCCTTGGTATAGTTAATTTTGGTAACTTTTGACCAAATAATTTTATTTTTTCTTCTATTTCCTGGGTTTCTTTATTCCATTTCCATATAGTTTTTTCTCCTGCTAATCTAGAGATTTTTGCGGTTAATCTGGATAAATTAGGTATATAATTTCTAGCTTGATTTACTAGTTCTAAAAATGATTGTAATTCTTTTTTGTTAGTTATTTCTGGAAATTTTAAAACTTTTTGACTTGTATGGTCTTGTAATTTTATTTCATATGGTGATATTATTTGTCTTAAAAATGGTATCTTTGTTCTTCTTAATTCAACTTTTTAAGGAGATATGTTCAATCCTTTTTCTTCTATCAAAGTAATAAATTGCTCTAAATGATTTTCGTGTTCTTGTTCATTTCTTGAAAGTATTAATATATCATTATATTCCTGCAAAATTTCTTATTGGTAACAATAATTTTGACATATATTCTTGAAATATACTTGGACTATTATGAAATCTCATAGGTAATAGATTCCATTCATATAATTTTTCTGATGTATTAAATGCTGTATATTTTTTACTTTCTTCTTCTAACTTAATATGAAAAAATCCTGACTTGCAATCAAATTCACTTAATATTGTTTTCCTCTTATTAGATTAAATAATAAATCCATTTTTGGGATTGGGTATGTATTTCTAATAACTAATTGATTTAATTTTGTATAATTAATAACCATCCTTGATTTTCTTCTTTTTTCTTCACTATGTTTTATAACTATAATTTCAGGTGATGAATGTTCTGATCTACTTTCTCTTATTAAATTTTATTTTTTTCATTATTTTTATATGCATTATAAATTCTTTCTTGTCTTGCTTAGTCCATAGGTATGGTTAACAATTTATTTCTTTACTATAATCTTTTAATTCTGTTTTTGCTAATGGTTTTGATTTATTCCAATGGATTAATGGGTTATCACTGTAATTTTCTATTAGTTGTCGTTCTATTGTTTTTACTTCTATTATTGCTAGAGTTACTAACATATGTTGTATTTCTACAGGTTTATTATTTTGCAAAAATTGTATTTCATTTTCATTCGTTTTCTTTTGAAATTTTTTGTCTTTTCTTCTATATGGTTTGATTATTCTAATTCCCTAAGTTTCATGTTTACATGGCGTTGTTAATATTAAATTATTTTTTATAATATGTATTGGGTATTATTATTCTAAGAAGTCTAATCCTAAAATTACATAACCACTCATTATATTGATTTAATTTTTATATCAATAATTCATATTCTCCTATTTGTATGTTTATATTTTTTGCTTATAATTCTATCATATGTATTTCTTTTCCGGTACTTTCCATTCTTAATATTTTATTTTTCTTCTTCCATAATTAAGGTGGTAAAACTGCAAAACTTTATATTTTGCTATAGTTAGGTTTGCTCTTGTATCTACAAGTGCATGATAGTTTCTAAATCTATATTTTTTATAATTAAATTTGACTAAGATATTATATAATGGTCTCATTTTGTTAGGTTTTATTATATCTTTGATAATAATTCTAACTTATTTTTTAAATATTTTTTCAGATTTTCTCTTCCCTTTATTCTTCTACTTGATATATATTAAGTCATAGGTAGTTGTCCTATATGATTTTGTATAATTTCTTTTAATGTATCTTTTTCTCTTTGATTAGCTTTATCTAATTTCTTTATCAATGTCTCATTGTACTTTCACTTACGCTTGGTATTTTTATTCTTATAATAATAATTATCTATCCTTTGTCCATTATTTATTTGACCAATTTGTATCATTTGTCCATTATTCATTTAACTTTTGGTATTATAATTGTTTGATAATTTATATTAATTATTATTCTATCTTCCTGTATTTTATAAGGTTTTACTTGTTGTAAGAAGTCTTTTGCTAATATTATCTTATATTCATTATCAGTATTATCTTCTACCCATAATTTTATATCTAAAATATCTCTTTTGTTAAATCGAAATATTGAATTTGTTTTTGTTCCTTCTTCTGTGATTTCTATATTATCTTCGGCATACTCTAATTCAATACAACTCTTTTTCTTTTTCTTCATATACTAAAGCTAATATTTCTATCCATATTGCCTCTTTTTTAATTTTATATAATTTTTAGATCTGGTTAAATTTATTTGTTCTGCTCTAGATCTTATTTCTGTTAATAATTTTCTTTGGTAAATATCATCTATATTATTTTTTAAACTTAAACTTCTAGATAATCCTCTTCTACTTATTGGTTTAGGGTAATCTATACTTTTCCTTTGCGGATTTATATTTATATTTAATGTTGATGGTGTTTTTATTCTTAATGATCTTTTTCCCATATCATTGTTAGTTTGTATTCTTCTAGGTGTATTTTCATAATATTTTATTGTATTATCTAATTCTAATGGTAATTCTTTTGGAATAGTTATATTTATTCGGTCTACAAGGATTTCTTGTAATATTGGCATAAAATATTTATCTATGGTTATTCTTCCTTGAGATTTATTATATATCTTATGTTCATTTTATGTTCATTTGTAAATACTAATCTTGTCATAGATGTTATACTTATTGTTCTAGTGCCTGGTAATAATTTTATTCCTCCTAATTTATGATATATTACTATAGATTGATTCATATGTTCATCATTTCTGGATATGGCAAAATTTGTATTTAATGTAAATTTTAATTTTTGATATAATAAATTTCTTGTTAATATTTCTAATGCACTGTCTTGTACAGTGCTTAGTATTCTTCCATCTGTTATGAATAATTCTATAGGTGAATTTATTCCTTCTTTAAAATAAGCTTTTACTAATATTTATACTCCAACAATATATATTTTAGTTACTTCATCTTTACATGATAATTTTGATATTTCATTTTCTATTAAAGCTTTACTTGTTAATGGTATACCCAATGACTTTTTTCATTTTTCTTTGATTTTAATATTTTTCTTGCTCTATGCATAAAATTTTCATTATTTAATTCTTTTGGTTTTAAATCTAATTTTATATCTTTTATTTTATTATATTGTTTCTGATTAAAACTCATTCTTCTTTCTACACTACCTTCTAAAACATTTCTATATTCTTCAAATTCATCGTGTGTGTTTGACAAATCTCCAAACCATGGTTTTAAATTATGGTTTGCGCAATTCGAAACAAAACTCCTCTCACACATTTACCTTGTAAGTCGTAGAAGTTATTAAAAAAAGTTAATCCAAACACACATATCATTACTAGTTTCTTCATTATTTTCTATAGCATTAATCATATAAAATTGATATTTTTCTTTAATAGATGAATATTCAGATTCATTATCGGAAAAATCACTTATTTCTTTTAATTTGTATATTTCAATTTCAGGGTTTTCTATATCACTATTTATAGGTTCATCAAATTTTAAAGGTTCTAGATCATATTCATAAGCTTGTACTAATATATTCATAACTCTCTTTTTTAAAGGTTCTGTACAATTTGTAGATATATGTCCAATTTTTCCACAATTGTACATGGAAATTTTCTTGGTTTTTTTGTTATAATTTATTTTCTTTTTTCCTTTCTTAAAATATTTTCTAGGCTTATATTTTTTATAAAATTTAGGTTTTGAATATTTCTTAAATTTATATCTTGGCTTAGTTTTTCCTTTTCGTTTCTTTCTTTTTATTTTATCTTCTTTACATCCCCATCTATGAGGTGTTTCAAATTCTCCACATTTTAATATTATTTTATTTGTTTTGTAGTATTTTATATTTCTCCTTGTTTGTTTACATTTTTCAGATAAATATTCTCTTAAATAATCTTCTCTTCCCATTGTGTCTACAAAAGGCATTAATTCTATTCTTTCTTTATATGCTTTAGTATAGTCTTCTAAAATCGTATATGATATTAATTTTGGTAATTTTCTATAAAATAAATCTAACTAAAGTTTTTGTTGTACATAATTTTCTATTCTTGCTTCATAATAATATTTTTTATATTCACAAACATAGCAGTTTAAATATCTAGGGTCTAAAGAACATATTTCTATCTAGTGTAAATTTCTTATAGCTCTTTCTATTTTTGTATTTTCATTTGCTCCTACACTTCTTCCTATAAATTCATTTCTTAATAATTGTTCATATTTTCTTATTAATAATGCATAAAATTCTTTTCTATTTTGATATGGGTCTGTTTCTGCTCTTGCTTGTTCTCTAAATCGTGTGTTTTATTTTTTCACCAATTTTGTACATTTCCTACAAAACTTCTATTAACATGCTATATTTGTTTCTATGTCTTGCTAGTTAGGCTACTAATTGAGCTTTAATCCATTCTTCTAATCTTTTTTCATTATCTAAATTATAATCTAAATCTAGCCATATTCCTGAATTGAGTATTTGTTTTGTTTCATATTGTTCTTTAGGTAGTGGTGTAAATCCTGAATTATTGGGTGTTCTAAATCTTGCTTCAGATAATATATTTTCCGATTGTCTTAAAGGTTCTTTATGATATAAACTATTTACTTCTGCCTCTTCTTCTCTACTTGTTTGACCTTGTTCTAATTTTAATTCTCTGTTTTCTAGACTAGTTGTATTTTGCATATTTATTTGTACTTCTGGTTCTAATTTTCCAATAGTTGTTACATATTAAAATTCTTTTCTTATGTGTTCTAAATTTTGTTCTTCTTCTCCCATAATATCTTCTATATCCTTATCTTCTAATTCTGCTAATGCATTCATCATATTTATAGAGCTATTTTGATTTTGATTTTCTTCCTTTTTTACTGATGGTCTTAATATTTTGAATAATTCATCGGTTTCTGATCCTATATAACAAGCTATTTCTGCTATCTTATTACTTTCTTTTTGATTTAATTCTCTGTTGTTTCTTTTTGTTGTGGTTTGTATACTATACCTGATTTTTCTTGTTCTCTTTGTAAATCCATCTTTTGAATTTCTTCAAATATAGTCCATAAGTTTTTATTAGTAACTTCTTGTCCTTTTTGAATATGTTCTGCCATTTTTCTTGTTTGTTTTATATTTTCATCCATTGTTTGTCTTGTTATTTGTTTTTTATTTATTTCTAATTTTTGGAATTCTTCTAAAGCTTTCATCATATTTATTTGTGGATTGTTATGGATTGGTTCTATTCTTTGTTCAATTCCTAAGGCTTTCATAATTTGTTTTATATTCCCTTGTATATGAGCTAATTCATTTGTTTTATTTCTTATTTCTGTTTTCATACCTTATATTTTTTGTTCTATTGGTTTTACCAATCCTAATAATCGATCTATTCTATACTGCTGTTGTTCCTTCATAATTTAGTTTTTACTTCATTAGGTAAATTTTCTATTATTTCTTCTCATGTAAATACTTTAAGCAAGTCTTCTATACTTGTGTCTATACAAGATCCTGGTTGTTTCATTAAATACGAGTCCAGTTTAATTGATTATGAGTACTATTTCCATTTCCTCCCAATATATATGGGTTAAACATACAAATATCTTCTTCTATAGGTATGTGAATTTTCTGGAAGTTTATTAAATTCTATGTCACATACATACATACATACATACATTTATATATATATATATATATATTATAAATGTATATAAAAATTTTTATTTGATTATAACGTCACTAGTCCGATCAAACAAGGGTAAATTTAGTGACTATAGGTTTTGGTCTATCATGTTGACCTTTATGATTGGATATCTGCTCTAATATATTGCGACATGCTTCTTCATTACTTTTTGGAGTTTTGGTGCTTCACACCTTGCCTAAAGGTGTTATATCAAGCTATGAAATTAGTGAATCATACGAGATGAAAAAAGCAGTCCGATTTCAATGTATTATCGATAGGATAAATATACTTACTTAATTACAAGAAAACATTATATTACCAATAGAATTACTTTCGTTGCTATTTTTTTCCCGTGGTTAATTGACTTAGCAATGGAAATTCAATTCTGTCACTAATTTATTTTTTTTATAATTTCAAAATACAACATGAAACCCCTTGAAAGTCGCCACGTGGCCCCTCATTAGTCTCCATGTGTCACAACCAGCAGCCACGTGTCATCATCCGCCGCCTCTCCTCGCCTCGCTTCCACCTCCATGTTAGAATTTCGTGTCCATGGTACCAATTGGCTGTACTTTAATTTGTGACTAAGGGGTGGCTTGTGTTGAGAGTTAAAACCTTTGTAAGTTGAGTTGAGAAGGACCCGCAATCCTTCCATGCAATATATATATATATATATATATATATAATATTTCAATTCACTAAAACCAATGGAAAAATATTATTTTTATATTATGCAAATACACATATAATTTAATTTTTAATTAAATATTTTTAAATATGGAAAAATCCCTGATAAATGACCACAAAATGATGAAAAGACACAGGTGATAGAAAATTTTGAAATACTGCAGAGGTGATAGGTGACTGGGCAGAGATTTTCATTTTGGGATTAAAAGACGGGTTTCCCCCTAGGCAAATTTGAAAAGAAAAGAGGAAGAGAGGGAGTCGTTTTATTCGGGAGTGGGTCATTGGCGGTTTTGGAGGAGTAAAAGAGTGGTGGGGAGCAGGGGTTGTTAGTCTTATAGTGGGTCCGAAGTGGGTGGGGTCGATTTGAGGAGGAAGGAAGGAGTTGACGGGGCTAGGGAGTGTGCCACATTCTTCCATTGAAGCAGATAAGAGGTCGACTGTTCCGGCGGCTAAAAAATGAGAACAAACGACGACCCACGCCAGTAAAAGCAATCATTTGGGGTGAGTTGGTTGTGCTTTTGTGTTGCGAAGGAGGCGTCGATGGTGGGTAGGAAGTCGGCTGGTCCACCGCAAGCTGACGGAGGGCGACGACAACGGTCTGGAAGTGGCCGTTTTTTGTATTGGTGTAGACATTGGGCGCTGAGTTGTGGCGAAATCGCTGTTATGCGTTATTACATGCTCACAAGCATTTACAGACATAAGACTTTATCAGGTGCTGGTGCTGATGCTGATGTTAACATTTTTGTAGATGTCCCCTAAATTTGGACGTTCCACAATGCTACCTAATAGTTTATCAAGTTATGAATTATGTTTCCCAATATTTGTTTAGCATTTCTCGTTACAGCATCCCATGTTTTGCACCTTGGATGCCAATAAGAGCTGAAGCTATTTTTGTTTTTCCCCACGTTACATTATAATTTTTGAACTTGTCATAACTTTTTCACAAACTTAGATAAGTAGTTCCGCAGTTTCCTTGCCATAATTATATTCGAAATACGCGATTTAAAGTGAAATAGAGACCAATAATTAACAAAAATCAATTTCAATCCCATCTATCAGATGAGGTTTTCACAAATACCTTTCGAAATCATTTATAACCTGGTCTCACATTCACATTTCCGAATACAATTACTACATGAAGATAAATCACATTTGATATAATCAGAGTGCACAACAATAATCTTAACAATCTCGGGTTCCATACATTAACTCAAGCCTTACAGGGCATAATTGCCCATATAAGCCCTCATACGGGGATTACACAGATATGTCTTATACTCATAATTAAATCCTCATCCACATATACACAACCAAATCCAAATACACATCCCAACAAGCAATGATAACCAACTACTGAATCTTCAACCGAAGGAAGTCCTTGCCGTCCCTAATTGCTTGCTCCATCCTTGATCCACTACCCTGTCTGAAAGGTTAGTAGGGGAGGGTGAGATTCAAGAGAATCTCAATAGGAAAACAATACTAATATGCATGTACGATATATGTTTAATGCATGACATGCTTGCATCACATAACTCATGCTCACATAATGACAAATCTGTAAGCTCAATGCTTCGAACAATATACTTATAGCCATAGCATGAATTGAAACATAGTTTCAAATCATTCATATATGTTTCACATAATCAAGCAAAGCAATAACATGCAGCAACAAATTAACACAAATATCAAATACATGCAGTAGAGGTAGGTTCCCTACACTTGTTCTTTCCACGTATGCTCCAGCATAAGCTACTCACGATCAGGATGAATATCAAACCCTATAACCAAAACAAGGACATAGGGTTATTCTCTATTTCAAATCCTTACTTTCATATTATTTAAGGTTGGTTACCATTTACACCCTTTAGGTGGCTATAATAAGCTCAATGAAAGCCTAAAGGATTGGGAAGTACTAGGTTGGAAATCACTTTTCAAAATCTCGAAGTGTTGAAAATAGGGTTTTGGCTATAGCCAAGAATCCTCTGGCTGCAGCTAAAACGCGCACAGAAGGTTTTTGGCTACAGCCAAGAATTTCTGGCTGCGGCCAAAACGCACACAGAAACTTTTACGCTGCAGCCAAGGCAACTTCAAAAATTTATAATTAATTCCAGAAAAATCGAAATGAGGTGATCCCAAAGCCAAATGAACAATATTTAAGTCCTCTTCATAGAAAAAATATGAATCAAGGCTATCCATAACCACAGAAATACAGAATTACACAAATATCCACAATGCTTCAGAATCAAGCTCAGTTTTGACATCAAACTTTGGACAGCCATAACTCTAAGTTCACAAAACGAAATGACACAAATTATATGTCCATTTTAAAGCTTGGAATGTGAAATTCAAGACTGGAAAGTTTCAGAATTTTTAAAGACCATTTGGTCATTCAAAACGTTCACACAAACTGATTGCCCAGAATGACAGAATTTCAGATTTTGCATCTTTGCTTCAAATGGTCCCATTTTCATACCAAACATCATTCTCACACAAATTTTTATAAGGAATCCATTGGAAACACTAAATCAACCAAATTCAAATCATGTTGACATGTTACCACAACATGTCACACAAATCACAATTCAAACCACAACATTGCACCACTTTCTATTTCCACTTCAAAACCAATTCCAATGATACCAAAACACAATATGGCACCATTTTTACCACAATATACAAACCAAATCATCCATTTCATAATTACACCAAAATCAGAGAAAAATCCACAATTCACAAAACTCAACCACAAATCACAAAACTTAGATCAAAAGGCTTCAAATACTCACCTCTTCCTCTTTCCCAAATCAATTCCTTGATTCTTCATCTTTCTAAGTTTCCTCAAGCTCCCAAACACCTCCTTTCAAAAATCTAAAACCATAAAGATGAAGCCCTCATCACTATGAACAACATTATAGAAGAGTGTTTTAGCAATAGTGGACCACAAACCAACCAAAACTCACCTTGTTTCTTTCTCTTTCCTCCTCCTTGCTAGGCGAAAATGGAAGACGAGAGAGAGTGGAGAGGATGAAGAAGGATCAGTTTTTGGCCTCAATTAGAGCACTTGGCCGACTAAGAAAAAGAGAGGAGAGAGGGAGAGTGAGTTGAAAATGTTGACCCAATCCAAGGATCCACAAATTGCCATATGTCAACATCTTACCACACCATCCATGAGCTCACATAGGCACATCCACACATGATTCCACCCCTTGATCTATTGCACAAATCAATCTCAACCATTGATCTTGAGGTTACCAATGAGTTTCCTCTTCGGTAACTGACCAATTGTCGGTAACTTTACTGTTTTGCCCCTGATTATGACAATTCCTCTTGCATCACCACAAAACACATCATATCATTCCTTTTCTTCCACAATGCGCCCTCCCCTCTATTTTAAGTCAATTTAGATGTTAATCCATAATTGAACTTAAATACAGGGTTTTGGTGTTGCTCATAACACAAGCGACTACAATCCACTCCATATTCTTTAAAAGGGTTTATTTATCACTAACCACATCCACTTTTAGAGTCATTATCCATTAATCCACATTTGGAATCTTGCTAAACCAGGGCTTAGCAATTCACTAATCTCAGGCTTATTCTCTAGCCTCAAGTCTCAAAATTTGGGGTATTACAATATGACCCACCAACATTATATTAACATTTGTCAACTTTATATAAGCTAATCTCAATGTTAGATAAATATTTCGCATGTGATACCTCTAACTTTTGTCCTATCTTCGAAAATTGAATCCCTTGAACATTATACTGGTTCCCCAAATCTAGATAAAGGTTTATCACCTAATGATTAAATGTTTAGCAATTTATGATTAGCAGTTCGCAGATGTCGTAACTAATTTGGCAACTTGGACGGAAACAAGAATTGAAGCAAATTGTTTACCCTAACATTATATTAACAGTTGTCAAGTATATATAAGCGAATAGCAATGTTAGATAAGTCTTTCGCAGATAATACTGCTAACATTTGGCCTATCTTCGAAAATTGATTCCCCTGAATGTTAAACTGGTTCCACAAATCCAGATAAAGGTTTATCATCTAAGTATTACTTGTTTCGCGATTTACGATTTTCATTTCACAGACATCTTACCTATTTTGTCATCTTGGACGCAAGCACTGAAGAAAATTGTTTCCCAAAGATTATCTTAACATTTTTCAGGTTAATATAACCTTTTCGCAATTTTAGATAAGGATTTCACAGGAGTTTACGCTAACATTTCGACTCTTCCAAATTTGAAGCCCCTGAGCGTTAAACTGGTTCCACAAATCTAGTAAAGGTTTATCATCTGAGGATTATAGTTTTTGCGTTTTATGATTTGCATTTCACTGACGTGTTACCTATTTTGTCATCTTGGACGTAATCACTGAAGCAAATTGTTTTCCCCAAGATTATCTTAACATTTCTCAGGTTAATATAATATTTTCACAAGTTTTGCTAACTATTTCGCAGACGTTTACGCTAACATTTCAACTCTTCGAAATTTGAAGCCCCTGAACTGTATAATGGTTCCCTAAATCCAGATGAAGGTTTATCATATAAGGATTACCTATTTCGCAAGTAATTATTTTTATTTCGTAGACGTATTAACTACTTGGTCAGCTTGGACGCAAGAACTGAAGCAAATTGTTTTCCCCAAGATTATCTTAACATGTATCAGGTTCATATAAGCTTTTCGCAATTGTAGATAAGGATTGCGCAGGCGTGTATGCTAACATTTCGAATCTTCCAAATTTTGAAGCCCCTTAACGTTAAACTAGTTCCCCAAATCCGCATAAAGGTTTATCATCTACGGATTACATGTTTCACGATTTATGATTTGCATTTCGCAGACGTCTATACTATTAGCAGCTGATAACTTTTTGTTTTATCTATGATAGCAAAATTCCAGACTGTTACAGGATTTTCCCAACAACGGTTAATGTTCCCTGAATAGACGATGCACATTTCCCAAATCTACATTAACACTTAACATGTTCCTCCATAACTTCTGCAGCATTACACTTGAAACATTAGCATGCCATGACAGTGCAATTGCGTTATAAGAACACATCAAAATAGGCCAAAACAATACTTACATAGACAAAAAGAAAGGAGTAGACAATATATACCCAAAAACATGACATACTTACATGTAGGCCTTATAAAGGGGTATGACCTTACATACACAAAAATGGGGAATTCACTTTCAGTGTCAAAAAACCAGCAACAATAAACATTGTTCTAACATGTGCATTGACAACAGGACATTAAGAAAGTGGTTCCTCTTAATGTTCCTTTGTCATTGACATTACTCTATATCTATTACTAATTACTTACAACATTTACTACCCCATGTACCCCATCCCTTCATCCAAAAAAATAACACAGAAGGGTCAGGCCAAAGTATATATATACCAAAAGATTTGACCTACTACTGCACGAATATTAGTTTCAACTAGGATTGGGATTTTTGCAACTCCTTTGTGTGTGTCCAGCTTCATGGCACCATGCACAATGATAGATCTTCCTATTTTGAAACTATGATTCCTGCCTATGACCTCTGCTTCTGGTGACTGTTGCAGGAATCTCACAATCCTGCATTAAATATTTACAAAATCTCATTAACGATTACCGGCATTTGCTTACAAAATGCCAACATATTCATTACAACAACTTTTTCTAACTTACAGATCAAATCGCAAAGGTTGGTTCACATTATCCTTATGGGCTGCAAACACATGAGCTCTGCTGTCATTGAACCAAAACAAATTTCCTATTTCTCCATCACTATCAAGATCAATTAAAGTCCTCTCATCAAACATAACTTTATATTTAATTTCACAACTACTCCCCACATCACCTATCCATATTGCAATGATTTCCCTTAATTCTTCCAGCCTTATCCCTTCTCTTAGCATTTTTACCTTCACACTACCTCCAATGTACTTAACTTCACCATCATCATTACTTTCAAAATTTCCCCTTACATGAAAATAACAAAACAACTCCTTCGCTGCACTGCCTCTACTATTTTCATCCATTTTGTTATTTCCCCTGCAACAAATAAATGCGCACATATCAGTAAAAAGAAGAAAACTAACTGTGCACTTCAGTGTCTAACAGCTCTGCATTAGGGTTTGTCAGCTTCCTCTTATTCATTTCCTACAGAATCCACCCTATCTTTTCTCTTCACTCTTATAGCTCTAACTTACCTCATCTTCCATCTCCATCTTCTACCACATTCACCCAGCATCAACAATTTTACCCTTGCACTAACACCAAGCATCACGTCCCTCCAACCCAAGTACTACCCAGCTCTAAAACGCTCACTTCCCACGCAAATGCAAATGATGATGAGGAAGAATAATTAATGATGATCGACGAGGCAAGGGATTATCTGTACATACCTCAGCTGCCTTACATTTCGCTGGCTTGCTTTGCTCCTTTACTCTCGTCTTGCAGCTGCACCATGTCACTTCTGCACATATCTCTCTTATTTCCTTTTTAGCTCATAAGGGCAAACCCGTCTTTTGATCCCAAAATGAAAATCCCTGCTCAGTCACCAATCACCTCTACAGTATTTCAGAATCTTCTATGACCTCTGTGTCTTTTCATCATTTTGTGGTCATTTATCAGGGATTTTCCCTTTAAATATTTTTATTTTATGTAAATATTTATTACTAACTAATATATTTTTATTTCAAATAAATTTGTGAAAATAATATTTATATTATATATTTTAATTATTATTTATATTTATAATTTTTGTTATTTTTTTCTTTACATATAACATATTATTAAAAATTCATGTATATTATATTATATTATATTATAATTTTAATAATAAATATGCAATAATTTGTATATTTTTATATTACTATCAGAATGATAATTTTTATTTTTATGAAAGTATTATTCATAATATAAAATAATTACACCTGTAATAAATTTTATATCTTAGACTTTAAATTATAAAAAGGGAGAATCTTGTATAAATTCAATTAAAATATCAAAATCTAAATTCATGTCTACATTTTGAATAAATTACTAATAAGCCAAGAGGCTTAATTAGGAATTTTTATATGTCATTAAAATATTAGAACACCCTCTTATAATTAAAAAGGAAAATTGAAGATAGCTGGAAGCAGGAATTTTTTGTTATTTCAACGGTATTTAATTAACACTTTGTCTTTATTTTTAATTAGTTTGTTTGTTTGTTAGATAAAAAAAATTAGTTTGTTTTATGATTTTTTTAATAAAAAAAACAAATATTTATCTATATATACAATATATATATATATATATATATATTTTAAACATAACTGTACTATTTGTTGAAATAAAATTATTCAAATTTATATATATCCTATATAATCGCAACAAATATTTTTGTCCAACAAAGATATTATATAAACATAAGTATAAATCTATATGTACAATATAATTTCTTTTAAAAAAAATTTACTACTTACCAATATAAAATTATTCAAATTGGTATATATCCTATATAATCGAAACAAATATTTTTGTCCAACAAAGATATTATGCAAATATAAGAATATAATGGGTGGATTTTGTAATACCCTTATCTAAGTTTTTTACCATTTTAAGAGTGTTTGCGCGCAGTTCGGTGAGCGGCACAGAAATAATATAAATATACTGATATATTGATACAAGGTACTTGATTATAACACAGGTTTTTCAAGCAGGTTTGATGATATTTACAAATTTATACAAAATGCCCAAAATAAGACTACATATAACCACTCATCCTCATCTCGTGATTCGTGCTCGTCAATTTTGGTTTATTGAACAAGAAGAAGATAAGTTGTTTCATTTTCATTTTTCATCATTTTTTTGGTATATGATTTGTTTGATTTTTAGTTTTGTAGTTGTTTTGAAATTAGGGTAATAGTTGAACATTAATGTTGCTAACAATTATTTGATGTAGTTTAGTTTCATAAGTATAATCAAAACAATTCTTTTGTTTTTTGAATAAGATGAGGACAAGTTGTTTCATTTTTGTTTTTCTTTAGTTTTTTGATATATGACTTATCTAATTTTTAGTTTTATAGTTCTTTTGAAGCTAGGGCAATAGTTTATTAACATCAATGTTGCTAACAATTATTTGATGTAGTTTAGTTTCATAAGTTTGAAGACTTTATTTTGCTAATATTTATAATTTAAACTAGAAACTCCATAAAATATATTCTCTTAATTTTAGATATTTTAAAAAATTAAAAAAATTAAAAAAAGGAACTTAAAGCTTGCGAGCTAGCCCTGAGCCCTCATGTTCAAGGGCCAGGTTTCAAAAAATAGTTAGATTTTAGGTAGGAAGGTTTTTTAGGCCCAACCTTTTTAAGCCTAAGCCCATCAAGGGTTAGCCTTGCCAGGCCCCTTTTTGACAGTTTTATAAGTTTGCAACGCCAATGTGAACACCCTATTTTTGTACGGGCCCCACTCAAAATTATTAAAAAATTTAAAAAAAAAGAAAAAAAATCCTCCTTGATCGTTGCTAATCTAAATTAATAAAAATATGACGTCGATAGCGATTGGATTATAATTGAAATTTGAAAATTGTTCATCATTAATGGCCATTGTCTTGCAATTGAAATTTATAATAAATGGCAAAAAATTTAAAAATAATTCATCTTATTGATGTTGATTGATCTTTAGATTAGGAAATTTATTGTGGCATCATTATGGAGAGAAAAAAAATAGAAATTGAAAAATATAAAAACATTTCCCATTTATTTTGATAGATTTAAATTAGGAAATTGCTTGGGGGAAAAGAATTAAAAAACTTAAAACAATGCAAAAAATATCTCTCATTTATGTTGATAGGTTCAAATTAGGAAATTTCTTGTGGGAATAATATAAAAAAAATTAAAAACGAAAAATAAAAAAAATCTCTCTCAATGATGGTGATTAGGTTTAAAAATATGAAGTTTCATTAAATAAAAAATATAAAAAAAATTAAAAAACGAAAAAAAAATCTCTTATTGATGGTGATTGGGTTAAGTTAGAAAGTTTTATTAATAGAAAATAAAAAAAATAAAAATTAAAAAAAAAGATGCATTTATGAGATAAAACCCTACTTCGAGACTATAAATAGAAGAGGAAGGGTTGAAATAAGACAAAAAAATTTGGAAGGAAAAAATGGCAAAGAATGGTTAGAGGTGCTTAAAGAGAGTGATATCTATTGTTCATCTTTTGTTTTATTTTATTTTTCCTCATGCCCACAAGGAAAGCCTACACTCTTATAGTGGAGTGTTACATATGTGATGCCTTAACACAAAGGGCTAGAGGTAGGAATCCAATATGATGAGGATTGATTCATTTTCTTATTATTTTTCATTTTTCTTTTCTCTTCTATTTTTCTTTTCTTCTCTATACCCGAGGAAAGCCAGTATTCTATGGTTGTTGTCACACATATGATGCTTCAATGCTAATGGCTAGAGGGCACAATCCAATGTGATTTGGATTATTGTTGTTTGGTTAATGTGTAAATTTAGCAACCAACTATTTTCCCATGAACACCCAACACAACTACTCTCTCCGGTCCTAATTATAAGATAAAGTTGACTTTTTTTTGGAGAAATTAAGGAAGCTAATTAAATTATTTTAGAGTATTTATATTTTTACTTTTTTATTCAAACTAATTAGTGTAACTAATAAGGCAATGTAAAATCTAAGGATACCTGACATATGATATGATTAAACAACTTATTTAGCTTCCTTACTCTTTCCAAAAAAAGTCAACTTTGTCTTTTATTTAGGACCAGAGGTAGTAACTATTTTTGGATGCAAAAGTAGACCTAATCAATTTGTTTGGTATTATTTATAGCAATACCATTAACACGAGTTAACTTCCATTGCTTTTTGTACTGTGGGTCCCACCAATCTTCTCACTTTCTATTATTTTAATATATTTTTAGAATGATTAAGGTGTAAATTTAGTAATAAACTATTTCCCTGGGCATCTAACACAATTATTTTTCATAAGAGCATTTACAAGATAAATATGGGCATTTACATGAATGCCCTTTCTTAATTTTTTCATAAGAGCATTTACAAGACAAATATGAGCATTTACAAGACAAATAAATTGATTTAAAAGAATTTAGAAAGTTAAAAAAATTTGGTCATTTAGATATTGGTCTTGTAAAAAAAATTTTACTGCACCACCTTGAGTCAAAATAAAATTAAGCTTTGTTAGTGGAAAGACAATAATGCCCTTTATTTTTTCATAAGAGTATTTACAAGACAAATATATGAATAACAAAACTTTTTTAACTCCCTGGATTCTTTCAAATCCAATAAATGCTCTTAGGAAAAAATAAAGCATGGGCATTAATGTAAATCCTCTTATGTGAATTCCCATATTAGTCTTGTAAATGCTCTTATGAACAAAATTGTGTTGGGTTCTCATAGGGAAATAGTGGGTCTGTATGCCTTGCTTATCGCATCTATGAATAGGGCATGCTCATCCCCTATTTCAGCACATGGAGTATTTTTTTTTAAAAAAAATTTAAAAAAGCTTTTATTTAGGGACGAGCATTTTCTATTCATATTTTGGATGAATAGGGAATATGGATTTGGAAATAGTTCACTATTAAATTTGCACTTTAACCCTTCTAAAATATATTAAAATAATAGAGAGTGAGAATATTAGTGGGACCCACAGTGCAAAAAGTAACGAAAGTTAACTCGGGTTAATTGCATTGCTATAAATGCTACCAAATAAGTTGATTATGTTGACTTATGCACTTGAAAATAGTTAATTGTGTTAGGTGCCCATAGGAAAATAGTTGGTTGCTAAATTTGCACCTTAACCCTTATTTTTTTACGTTCCTCCTTTCTCTATTTTTTATTTCTTCCTCATTTTTTCCCTTTCTCTTTCTTTGTGTTGACTCCTCCTATCAATTTTTTTTCTTTAGTTTGTAATGGTAACCTCTCTTATTTTGTTTCTCTTTTCTTGTGCTCCTTCTTCATCCTACCACTGCTCTATTTTTTTATTTGTTCTTTGTGGCCTCACTTACACTTGTTTCTAGGATGTTCTATTGTTGCTATTATGAAGATCTCATTCCATTGGTGTTGCGATGATATACCCAGTAGCACTTGTGTGTTGTGTAGACTAGAACATCAGGAGGTATGCATCCTTCATCTCTTTGCTTGATATGTATTGGCTGAAGCATGAACTTTAATTCTCATTCCTTTCTATTGTGCTTCACGATGAATTGATTTGGTGTGTTTTCTCTTCTTCTGTAACATTGCATCCCATCATTTTAACTGGTGTCCTGTGAGGTTTTTAGAGCCTCCTCAAGCATTTAAATTCATTGGTAAATCGTATGAGATTATTGAAATCTGCCCAGGAATACCAATAGCGTTGCCTAAGTTTTATTTTAAAAAATGAAAGAAGAAAAATGATTTTTACACATTTTTATCAATGAAAACTATTAGATTCAATGTTTTGATGATAACAAATCTTGTTAGTAATGTTTTGCATAAGATCTTAATTAATTATACACTGTAAAGGTAAGGAAAAGAAGGAAGTTGATATGTGAACAAATCACTTGTAGTGTTTCAGGATCACTTAAAGTGATTGCCATAATTTACAGATCACTCGAGTGATATTGGACATCACTAAAGTGAATATTAAATTTTTGCAGAGCACTTCTAGTGAATTGTCAATGAACTCGAGTGATATTTTGAAAGTTGACAAATCACTTGAAGTGATATAAGATCACTAGAAGTGAATTACCAATGCACTCGAGTCAAGACCATAATCACTTGAGTGAACATCATATTCACTTGAAGTGATATCGGATCACTTCCAGTGAATTTGCCATCCACTCATGTGAAGTCCAAAATCACTTGAAGTGATAACTAGTGAATGCCAGAAACACTTGAAGTGATGTCATAACACTTCCAGTGATTATCAGAATCAGTTGAAGTGATGATGAATCACTTGAAGTGATATCCAAAACATCAGATCACTTCAAGTGAATTAATAGTGAACTCGAGTGATGTTGACAGATGCATGAAGACAGTTTTCCAGATCACTTCTAGTGATGACAACTCACTTGAAGGGAAGTTTAAAAAATCAGTATTAATAAATTAATTACAATATTAATCTTTTCTTCTGAGTGTGTTACAGGTAATACACAATGATCGGAATTCAAAGACTTTTAGAGCGCAACAGTCAATAATAACGGAGGGAGCAGTTGACTATTTTACAACGGATAATCAGAATTCAAAGACTTAGAAGCGCAACAGTAAATAACGGCGGGAGCATTTATCAACACAATGATTATTAGACAATGGGCAACTATTTGAATACTGACATCGGCTCTCAAATAATCTCTATATAATAATGAAGCATTCAAGTGAGAAGTACAAAGAATGACAACACACAATCATCTTACGAAAGATACTTTCTTGCTCTATTTTTCATTCTCTACATTCTTTGTACTTTAGTGATTCTATATTTACTCTGTGAGAGAGATTTTTATTACAAACTCAATATCTGTTATTGAGATAACTTAAGGTTGTGGAATCTTGAGTTGGGGATTGGTTTATATAGTGTAAGGGGGAGCGAGTGTCCGAGTGAAGGAATTTGTTGTGTACTAAGGTGCCAAGAACTCACTGAATCTTGGAAGATATAGTGAAACTCTTAGAGAAGCTCTGAGGACTGGACGTAGGTCAAAGTGGTTGTGGCCAAATCAATATAACTCTCGGTGTATACTTTGATGATATTTCTCCTAGCCCTTAACTGCTTTAAATTTTCAGTCAATTTTTATATACGAAATGAATTTTCTGGTATCACCCAATTCACCCCCCTCTTGGGTAAAACGTTTGCACTAACAAAAACAACATGGAAAACTCTCCTTTTATGAAAATAAAAATATTAAAGATTTTGAAAAGGGATTTGTGTCATGTGAGGCTTTTAAAGCTTGCTTAAGCACAAATTGATTATTCTTTTGTGTGAGATTATGAGAATCTTTTTAGGAAGTTTAATCCAAAAGCCTTTCAAGAAGTCATCTTTTCCTCAAATAAAAAAATAATAAGAATTGTTTTCATAAAATAAAAAATACAAACCAATCAAAAAATATATTACAAAATAAATTAAATAAACATTTTCCTAAAAGACACCAACCCATTGACAAGCATTTCTACTCCAAACTATATGAGCTTTCATCCCCCTAAAGGGAACGTAGCCCTTAGGTTCTTTTCCTAGGTCAAATCTGATTTTGTAAATAAATATTTTTTCCTTTATGCTCCCTTTGTTTTTATTTTTGTAAATAAACATTATTTTCTTTAGTTTTTATTTTATTTATTTTTGTAAATATTCTATCTTATTTCTTTTTTGGGTAATTATAATAAAATTAAAGGTCATATTTATTTTTAAATAATTGATTTAAAGTAACCATTCTCATTAATGGATGCTGTGGGGTGCCTAACACATTTCCTACACAAAATTGACTCCCAAACTTTATTTGGTTTTCGTATACAATTTTTCACTTTTAAAAAGGTTTCCAAAACCATCTTGTTTAAAATTTTAATGGCTGCTTCATTATTTTCAAATTTTGAGCGCTACAGCCTAACTTATCTACAGGCGTTTTGAGTTGATCTTTCCTAAGTGTCTTTGTAAACTTGTCTGCCAATTGGTCTTTTGTCCAAACCTTTCATGGAATTATTTTCCTGACTGATACCATTCTCTCAGAAGTAACAATCCATCTCTATATGTTTGGTTCGCTCATAAAACACTGGATTCATTGCTATATATAGTGTTGTCTGATTATCACAACATAATGGCATGGCTTTGCTTTGTAGTGCTTGTAGTTCCTTGAGCAACCATCGCAACCATACAACTTAACTAACTGCACAAGCCATCGCTTTGCATTATGCCTCAGCTGATGACTGAACCACAATGTTTTGCTTCTTTGTTTTCCATGACACAGGTGAACCTCCTAATGATATAAGGTATCCACTACATGATCGACAAGTTAAGGGGCATCCTGCTAATCCACGTCACAATATGCTTCAAGCTCCAAGGTTCTCTTTGCTTTAAGCAACATACCTTGTCCTGGGATGCATTTTAGATAGCGTAAAACTCTCTCAACTGCCATAAGATGTGAGTGCTTAGGCGAGGACATAAATTGGCTCAATATGTTAACAACATATACTATTATGGTTAAGTATTGAAGCTTTCCAACTAACCTTCTATATCTCCCAACATCCACGTCAGGTTCATTTTCATCATTTTATAGCTTACAATATTGCTCCATGTGGAAAGCGCTAGGATGACAATTCATCATTCTTATCTCTTTCATAATATCTAGTGATATTTGTGTTGACTTCGGACAACGCCTCACGGAGAGTGTGCCACTTCAATCCTGAGAAAATACTTTAACTTTCCTATATCTTTACTGCTAAATTTTTGATCTAGATGTGGCTTTGTTTATTGTATCTTCTGTGCATCACTGCTAGCCAACAACACATTGTCTACATAGACCAAACAAGAAACATATGATGTAGCAGTACTGATAAGTATATATTTTATAATTAAATAAGTGTAGATTCTGAAATATATTTGATTACATTTATTAATATTTTATACTTATTTAATTTTCTTTTATATTTTTTCTATCCTTTAATTAATTATAGGATAAAAGGATATTTTGATATAAAGTATACTAATATCCTAATTTATTTTGTAGAAGATATTATAAAATTCAAGTGAGAAAAAATATCAATATAATATATCTACATTATATGATAATGAATAAAAAGGAGATAAACCAAGATATTGTGATAGAGATGCAAGTAGGAAGGCAATATACATACATACATATATATATAAATATATATATATGCTAGTGTAGCAAGAAAACGGTGTGTTCTATTTCCTTGGTTGGTGATGGCAACACAAGGGTAAAGTTTGGAGATGTAAAAGATCTACAGTGTAACCCCCTTCGTAATTATGATTCGAAATACGTATTTTAAAATGAAATAGAGACCAATAATAATCAAACTCATTTACAATCCCTTCCTTACGGAAGGGTTTTCACAAATATTTTCAAAGATTCTGCCTTACCCTGGTCTCAAATTCCACAACTCGAATATAATTACCCTGTGCAGTTACATCACATTTACATATCAGAGTATACAACAAAATCCCGGCAACCCTCGGGTTTCATACATAAACTAAAGGTTTATAAATTCCCATTAGGGGATTACACCACTGTCTCCAAAACAACATTTATAAGATATACGGTGATCTCCCAACAAAACATGATACCCAACACCAAAATATAAATCTCCCTAAGGAGCCTTATCCGCCCTTGGTCGTCTTCTTTCCCTTGGAGCCACTTGCCCTGTCTGAAGGTTTGTCAATGGAAAGAATGAGATTCAAAAGAATCCCAGTAGTAACAAATCACTCATACCACATGTAATCACAAAGCATGCAAGAAAATCATCAAGCAGCGTCACAACATAAAGCACAGCACGCATGCTGCCACATATGCACATAATCACATAATCTCATCCCCTGTATTCCACCGCCCCGAAGGCACGGTCCTCCCACCGTCAACACCGATGGGCCGCGGGTGAAGGTTTCACAAATAGCCTTTTGGCTTTCACATATAGCCTTACGGCTTTCACATAGTCTCATCCCCCGGATTCCACCGCCCCGAAGGTACGATCCTCCCACTGTCAACACCGATGGGCCGCAGGTGATAGACTCACAAACAATGATCAAACAAACATACCATTTATCACATATAGTATAAGGGAAAAGAGTCACTACCTTGTTCTTTCCTGACATGCGCCGGCACAGGTTGCTTGCGATTAGGACAAATGTCGAACCCTATAAACCAAAGTCAAGGACGACAGGTTATTCTCTATTCCAAATTCTCACCTTCAGAACACTTAAAGTTAGTTATCACTTGGACTCTTTAAGTGGCTATTAGAAGCCTAGACACATGCCTAAAGGGTTGGGGAGTACTATCTCAAAGACCACCTTTTAGTGTGCATCGTAAAACGTGCTAACCACTGGCTCACAACTTAGTCCTAGAATTCCAAAATACAATTTAGACACTTCCATAGTGGTTCTGGGGGTTATATGAGCATATTATGAAAATTTACAAAAATGCCCCCAGGGACCCGGACCGGCCGTACCCAGTCCGGCTGTACTTTTCCTGAAATTTTGACATGGGCTATTCTAACATATTTTCGCCCAAGGAATCCATTTCCGAACTCGAAATTATCAAATTCAATGTCAAATTATAACATTACCCTTGGCAGCCCACTTTAAGGGTTTTAGGGGCGGTTTTGTAATTATGCTTTTTCAGCCTTTTTCGAAAAAGTGACCAACTGTAACCCCACCTAATTTTCGCTCCTGAACTCAATGGAATCATCAAATCATTGAAAATCCAACTCTAACCCTCAGATCTAGCCTTGGCCAAAATCTTGGCATACTTTGGGAAGAATCGGTGTTTTTCGGTTTCGGCTCCGTAAACGTGTTCCTTTATACTCCTAACCACTTTATTAATCATTACATTAGGTTACAACTAACATTAAGACCCAATTTGGGCAGCATAACCCCTAGGCCATATCATTTATGTTAGATCCCAAGTTTTGATGATAACAATAATTCAATTAGTTGCAAAACATGTTTTTAGAAGGTTAAGAAAAGTTTCCAAGTTACCAAATGCATATTTGTTGATTTGCTGATATCTGCTGTGAAATTGCACTGGAGTGCTCGAGCAAGGATTTTGCACTCGAGCACAATTCTTCTCTGTGCTCGAGCAGATGCAAGAGAATGCCAGGAAGTGTGTACCCGAGAGGCGTTCCCCCTTTGTATTCATGAGATCACTCGAGCACTAAGGTATGCACTCGAGCAGAGAAGTCATTCTCACTCGAGCACACTTGCGAGTGAGGGCATGCGAGTGTTTGGCCGAGAGCAAGTAATGGCATGCTTCCTTTGTTCACTCGAGCAGAGACACCAATGCTCGAGCATGAGCATTCTGTGCTCGAGCAAGGCACTGCGAGTACTTGGCCGAGAGTCATGAAGTTCAGAGAAGTCCAAGCGTGCTCGAGCACACCCATCTATGCTCGAGTGACACATCAATGCTTGCGAGTGAAAATTCTATCCCTCTCCAAATCAGTTGCGAGTGCTTGTTCAAAAGGTATAATTCTTGAGAATATTCTTCTCACTCGAGCAGGAGTCTTTGTGCTCGAGTGAGGGCCCACATCACTCGCGAGTGAAAATTCTATCCCTCTGAAATCCTGATGCGAGTGATGGTTTTGAGAGCATATTCCTTGAGAATATGCGTCTCACTCGAGCAGAGGTAAGCGTGCTCGAGTGAGGGTCCATATCACTCGCGAGTACAAATTCTCACTCTTGTCAAAATGGTATGCGAGTGATGACCCGAGAAGACATTCCCTGTAAAAATTGCAAGATCACTCGAGCAGAGGTTTTGTGCTCGAGTGAGACCCCTCTTCACCCGCGAGTGAAGATTTTGTCTCTATGATATTCTATGCAAGCACAACCCGATAACAGAGGTATATGAAGGAAAATAGGAGATCACTCGAGGTGAGACTTTCATGCTCGAGTGATGCCCTGTTTGACCACAGAAAATGCTAAGTATCACAACGTTCATTCCGAATATGTTTTATTGTTATTAATTCATATCATCATTGTTTAACATTGTTTTGAATGTTTTAAAAGTATGATACAGGAATATGAACGTTTGAATTAAACCACATGAGGAAAAGTGATACAACAGCAGACAAGATGATTATAAACACGCTGGCACCTACCGCACTCAGATTATTCAAACATGCACGTGTCTGCCAATACTTTCAAATGTCCCGCTCCACAAATGAAGAATTTCCAAACGGGCAAAAACTGGAGCAACTATATATATACAGAGACTCAAAGAGAAACAACAACAACGTAGCACATGAATTCATAAGCTCATACCAAGTTTCTGCTATTCATCATTTTTCTCTGTATACACATTGATCTTCAGTGTTTCATTCATTTGCTCTGTAAGAGAGTCTTCATACAATTCAAAATTCTATGTGTATTTGATCTCAAGGTATTGGGACCTTGAGAGGGTTGTTTTTCCTTACGAGAGAAGCCGTTGAGAGAATTCCTTGTTGTGTCTTCCACTCTTAAGCCTTATAAGATACAAGCAGAAGAGAACGTTGCTGCTCATAAGACTTACAGTGGTGTAAGCAGGAGAGAACGTTGCTGCTCATAAGTCTTGTATACATAAGCAAGTGAGAAGAGTCATAGGTTGTTTTTCTGCACGTAAGACTTGTCGTAAGGGGGAGAGAAATTTCTTGTTGAGAAAATATTTCTGCTCGTAGTCCGTTTAAGGACGATTGTTGTTTTGTGGCGTTCTGAGAGCCCATTGAATCTTGGAGATATAGTGAAAATCTCAGTAGGTCTTGATCTCTGAGGACTGGATGTAGGCATTGTTGTTAGGCCAAACCAGTATAACTCTCTGTGTTCAAATCTTCTCTACTCTACTCTATCTACTATATTTACATATCACCACTTCAAGCGAAAAAATTTATAACATCACCCAATTCACCCCCCTCTTGGGTGAAGCTTGCCTCTTACAATTTCCAAACTTTAAAACCAATGGCAATCCGGCGAAATTTCACCGATTAAATTGCCCACAGTAGCCAGAATAAGCAATATACGAAAGTTTGGAAGTTACCTCAAGCTCCCACTAGCTTTTCCTCAAGGTGGCTGAAAACCCTAGCCTTAGAACACCCAAATTTGTGCTCCACAAACCTTGAAGAATATAGAAGAATAGCTTAGGAGCGGAGTTATATGCGTTAGGTAAGGATTTACCGAAGAAATCGACTTACTGTACAAGTTCTCTTCTCCTTCTCTCTCTAGAATTTCTCACACCTTCTCTCTCTTGTTGCAGCTGAATATCACGGTTTTGGGCTGATGGAGGAGGTGGATGATGATTTAATATAATATAATATTATTTTCTAATTATTTACTAAATTTCCATCAATTTCGGATTTTTACAAAATTTTGGCAGATTTCTATCCAAACTTTGAAAAATCATAACTAATTCTAGAAAAATCAAAATGAGGTGATCCCAAAGCCAATGGAAAGCTATTTAAGTCCTATTTATTGGAAAAATATGAATCACTGCATTTAATAACCTCAAAAATACAGAATTGCACAAAAGTCCATACTGCTCCGAAACAGATTCCAGTTTCCATCCCAAACTTTGGAAAATCATAACTCTTAGCTCACAAATTGAAATGACACAAATTATATGTCCATTTTGTAGCTTGGCATGTGAAATCTAAGACACCATTTGCCTATTTAAAACGTCCATACAAATCGACTGCCCTGTACAGAGTTTCAATGGACAAGTTTCCAACTTTTGCACAATTGTTCCCAATGGTTCCAATTTCACAATAAACACTCTCCCCACACGAATTTTCACCAGGAAGCTATTGGAATCATTAAAACATCCAAATTCCCATCACTCATTCTCCAAAAGTGTTTATTCAACAATAATTACAGTTACTTTTGAAGTCATTAGCCCTTAATCGCTTTTTGGGATATTACATACAGCACATATGAAAATTCGACATTGAGTTTTTGTTTCTTCTTTCCTTTTTCTTCTTTCTTTTGTCTTTTTATTTTGTCTTTGGTTAACTATTATTTTAGTTATGACAATGTTTAGCTTATGCAGCTAAACCTTCATTTTAGATTATTTAGTTTGATTATGGATTAGTGGATGATGATTTCTTCTTTTAGTTGCTTTAATATTATATTTATTGATTTAATTGTGTGCTTGATTATCCTGAAACAAGAGAAATCTTATTGGGACTATTTTGGTGTTCTAAAAGAGCCTAGACATAGGGAATTCAAACTATACCTATAATTAAATTGTGTAGGATTAAGTTTTCTGACTTAATTTGCTTGTAGGATAGACATATATTTATTGGCCATACATAGTCTCATTAGGCTTGCACTTAAATTAATCCAATTAAGTACTAATCACTTAAAGAATTAGGAATTAACACAACTGGAATGCCTTTTAATGTATCGAAAGACACTCTTAGGTAAATATGAGTCATAAACTAGCAAATATAAATTTAAATGTAATTAAGGGAAAAAAGTAGACACTAAGAAGTAATCAAGACTATAATAATCCAAGTTGCCACTTAAGATCTAGAATCACCCTTATCCTTAGTTTTAATTATAGTTAGATTTATTTGTCTTTCTTTTTTTAGTTATCTTTTATTCCTACCTTCTATTCATATTGTGTTCGCTCAACTTAAGCAAAAATATAAAGTCATTGCTCAATAATATTGTTGGTACCAAGTCCTTATAGGAACAATATCTTACTCACTCTTTATTACTTGATATGGACTAATGTGAGCCTCTGTCACTAAAACTATCAATTAATAACTAGGACAACCAACTAATGCAATATAGTGACAATCTATGTCATTCTCCTAAGGAGTAATCAATGGGTTTTCTCTAGAATTGAATTTAGGTGATGAAAAATACAAAATACAAATACAATTTCTGGGGTGTTTTATGAAAAGGAGAATTAGAATCATAAGCAAAGATACGAACTAATAATTATGAAAATCAAATAAGAAAAGGTAAAGAAGAGGTTTACTTCAGATACGGTGAAGGGAACAACTTATGATTTACATAGAATTAGCTTTCTTAGCCCACATCAATATATTAGACCAAAGGGAGATTGAGTGAAAGATTGGAGTTAATAAGTTTAATTACCTAATTGAAGCATGGGAAACGCTCAAGTTCAATAACACTTGCTCCATTAGAAAACTCATAATAAAATAAGAGCTAGTTAATTAAACCCATTAAAATCAATGACAAATAATTTCAAATTAATTTTGGAATTCATGTCTACAATTATCTAATTAAACAACTAGACAATTAACTAACTCAATTAAACAATTAAGAGGATAAACCAAATTAACAATTAAATTAATAATGAAAACTATATTAATAATTTAATTGACAACCCAAAGGTTTGCAAACAAAAATTCTATCAAATGCTTTAGTACAAAATCAATCCAAAATATCAATCCAATCCAAAGGAGATATGTTTACAATCTAAAACTAGATTGTTTTCAATTATTACAACTCAAAATTATTTAAAAATAAATAAGCTCAACACTTGAAATAAATTGATAAAAAAGAAAGACACTCATTTATGGTCTTCAAATGTAAGTCATAGGCTCTAGTTTCCTCCATACTCCTCCCAAATTACCTCCCAACTAGCTTAAGCTGCCATGAAAAATCTTTCCTCCTTCACGGCTCAAGCAGTGATTTATGGCCATTGGGAAAGTTCGTTGTGGGTGAATAATTAATGAACGGGACGATGTGTGTATATGTGGGAATGGAAAGAGAGTGGGATAGATTAATGCATATTGCACGTGGGGCCCGTGAGAGAAAAACATGGGAATTAATTGGGTATTAGGGAAGTAGTGGAATTTGTGGAGGAGTCCGTGAGTGGATCAGAATGAGATTGAAGGTGGGTTCTCTACGCTTGTCCTCCTAATGCAGCAGCTTCCTTCCTCCTTTTATAGCCATTTCGTCTAGCAATTTTTTAATCCACCGAATGAGTATTCCCAATAAAAAATTGGGAAAATTCTAAAAAACTATATTAGAAATTGCAAAAGGACAATTCAGTATATTGAAAATGGGAAAGCATAGATTAGTCGAGTGTCAAACACGCAGAGGAATATGAGATTTTGAAATCTTGGCCAAATGACAAAAATGTCCTTTAGCTTTCCATTCCCCACTTTAGAATAACAACATGATCCTCGTAATTAACAACTTCAGATTCGACATTAACAACTTCAATTCTTCTTTGATAATTAACAAGTTTCAGGCCCAATAATAACACATGTCTCTTAATTAATAACTCCGGATTTGACATTAACAACTCCAATTTCTTCTTTCACAATTAACAATTTTCAGGGCTAATAACAACACCTATCTCTTAATTAACAACTCCGGATTCGACATTAACAACTCCAATTTCTTCTTTCACATTTAACAAGTTTCAAGGCCAATAACAACACTTATCTTGTTATTAACAACACCGTATTCTTCATTAACAACTCCACTTTCTTCCTCAACTTCGGAATAACAACATATATCTCTTAATTAACAACTCCTGATTTGACATTAACAACTCCTGATTTCTTCTTTCACACTTTATAAGTTTCAGAGCTAATACCAACACTTAGCTCTTAATTAACAACTTCAGATTCGATATTAACAACTCCAATTTCTTCTTTCACACTAAACAAGTTTTAGGGCCAATAACAACACCCATATCTTAATTAACAACTCTGGATTCAAAATTAACAACTCCAATTTCTTCTTTCATAATTAACAAGTTTCAAGGCCAATAACAACTCCCATATCTTAATTAACAATTCCGAATTCGCCATTAACAACTCCCAATTGTTCTTTCGACTGAGGGATGAATGGCTTTTTCGTCATTTGGCTAAGATTATTCATAGCATTCATTTGAGCATTCATTTGTTAATAGATTGTCAAATCTTTGTTCTTTACTAGAAATGCATGTGGATGAAATGAGACAAGCAAATATAAATGCCAGTTGGAATGAAAATGTTGATTCTTCTCTTTATAATTTTTTTTTCTTGTGTTTATTGTGGAGAGAGTAATTTATATGAGCACTGTCCATATAGCACAATTAGTCATTATGGGAGAGATGATTTCACTAGAAAGTAAACTTGTTTTGATGATTCCTTTTATTCTAGCAGAAGTTTAGAGCAACAAGAGTCCTTGGATCCATATATCAAGTATTATTCTAATGAGATGACCCATCTTTTCACTCTTATCCATATGTCAAGGGACACACCCATGAGGAATTTGAAGAATATTGTTTAGAAAGATTAGTGAAGGATTTTCTTCATGAACAAAAGAAATTTGACATCAGTATTGAGTCAAGTATCCAAAATATTTGAGCTCATGCGAGACAAATGTGAAAAGTCATTGAAGAAATAAAACGACAAAACTCCTACTACAAAAAAAAAAAACGTGATTTAATAGCGGTTAAATATGGGTATTAATAGCAGTTTTAACCGCTACAAACAACATTGGTAGCGGTTAATCAAACCGCTACTAAATCATATGTTGCAAGCGGTTTTGTAGCGGTTATCTAAAACCGCTACTCAAGGAAAATAACCACTACTTACTTTGTAGCGGTTAAACCCAACCGCTACAACATCCTCATAAGCCGTAAATTTTTTCTGAGATATTTGTAGCGGCTATATAACTGCTACAAATAGAAAAAATTGAAAATTTCAAGGCGGGAAAAGAAAAATGGAATTTTTTTTTCAATTTTGTAGTGGTTATATAACTGCTACTAATTTCATGAAAATTCAAAAATGGCGCAAAAAAATTAATTTCAGTTTAAAAAGGCGCTTTAATTAGTAACGGTTTAATAACCGCTACAAAAATTAAGAAAATTTTAAAAAAAATACGATAATTTGTTTCTGATTTTTTAATATTAAATTAAATATTTTATTTTTTAGTAGTTTATCTAATTTAATTAGCTTATTATTCAATAGTTTAACTCATTTATAAATTAAAAGGAATAATTTAATTTAGTTGGATAAATATAAAAATTGTATTGATAATATTATTAAGGATACTTAGGTAATAAGGAACCATTGTGTTGTTTACTACAATGTAATTGTGTATGAAGTTGGAAAAACATTGTGTATGAAAAATAGATGAAAATGAGATAAAGCTCTGAAATATCTAGAAAAAAATGGTGAGAATAAATTTATGTGAAGGAAAGAAGTATTGAAAAAAAATTTAAAAATTTGTTACCATATTTGATCGTATTGTTTAGCTCCTCAACTCATACAAAAAAATTTCTAAATGAGAGAAAATGAAAGAAGGGTAAGGTGAAAAGAAATGGGAGAGTGTTTGAAATGAGTCGTGGTAAGGGTATTTATAGGGATCCACGTACCATTTTGTAGAGATTAATCTATCCATTTTGTAGCGATTTTTATTTAGTAGTGATTTTAATTAGTAGCGGTTTTAATTAGTAGCGGTTATTTTTATTTTTATAGCGGTTTAATAATCGCTACAAATATTAATTTTTTTTTGAAAAAATTTTTTCCATTTTTTTTAAGACAAAAACATAATTTGAATTTGATCACTCATCCTCGCCATCCCTACAGAAATTATGTAGAAAAATTATTGTTAAGGATGTATTATTAAACTGTAAAATTTTAATTTAAATGAGGTGGACGTAAAAAAGCTTACCGCAATAGAGGTAAATTGTTATCGCCTTCAGGGAAGTAGTTTTCAAAATCAGCTGGCTGAAATAGTTCACTCTCGTAGGCGATGCTATCGCCTTCACCCATGTCGTAAAGGTCTCGTGGCTTTAAATGAACGACAATGTTCCAATACCTGTGACTCTCGTCTTCGACATAATAAACCTGATGTGCCTCTGAAGCAAGAATATACGGCTCATCATCTTGAGAAATACCACTATGAATCGACCGTGAGAAATTGACTGATGTGATCCCTAAGTCGTTAGTTGTCAGTCTCCGAGAAGTAGTGGTATTTGCCCACATACACTTGAACATCGTCACGATGAAACGACCTTGATAATTAAGTTCGATCACATGAAGAAGCTTGCCATAGTAAGGGACGCCTTCGAACTGCATGTTGGCGTCACTGCTGCTCGCATAACTCCTTGTCCCAAATGTGCTATAAACACCCGAATTTTGAGTTTGCAATCCTTGATCCCGTGAAACCATGCAAAACTTAAAACCATTGACATTGTATGCTGTAAACCTTTTTGCATGATTAAGAGGGCCGATTGCGAGAGCTCTGAAATCTGGTGAGTGTGGGTTGTGGTCATTTAGTATTTTACGAGCAAACTAACTCAGGAATTCTCTGTGGACCCTTTTGTCAACTTCCGAGGATGTTTGTGTACGGATCCTGAGTTGAAGCTTAACATGACTTCTGAATTCTCTGTAATTAATAATAGAAAGGCGATAGTGAAATGAAAGTGAAAAATGTTACGAAAGATATAGAATAACATGTGAGTGTACAATTCTTACTGTATGAAAGGTTCAACTTGAGTGCAATTAATCAAGACATGTCTATATGCTTGTAACTTCTCAGTTGCCGTTAGTTTGAAGTTCTCAATTCCTCCAACTGGTTTACCAATACGAGGGATAAATTCTCCTGATGTTGGCGCAGGTTCAGGACAATCGTCAACACGAGGTGGGCAGTTGAAAGCTGTCTGAAGTTCATCAAAGTACCTTGAACAAAAATACAGCACCTCATCCCCTATATAGCCTTCAGCTATAGAACCTTTGGGCCACGCTTTATTCCTTACGTAAGATTTTAATTTCCCAAGGAACCTACGATGTAAAGAAGAGAAAATTGATACTAAATGCTGAAAAGGATGACTAGCAAACATTAAATACGGAGAATAAAGCACATATTTAAAATGAGTACCTCTTAATCGGATACATCCATCGATATTGTACTAGTCCAGCGAGCTTTGTTTCATGAACGAGGTAGACTGTAAGGTGAACCATCACAGTAAAAAAGGACGGAGGAAAGATCATCTTCAAATAACAAAGCGTAAGAATGATTTTGGACTGCAGCTGATCGAGCTCCTCAACGATCAAAACCTTAGAACACAACTTCCGAAAGAAAGAATAAAATTCCACCAAAATGATGGAAACATCGGGAGGAAGTGCATTCTTTATAGCCAGAGGAAGTAACTGCTGCATAAGAATATGTGAGTCAGGACTCTTCAGGCCAGCAACCTTTCGAGCCTGCAAGTCAACACATCAAGAAATGTTGCTTGAATACCCATAAAAAACTTTTAATTTCTTCAACGTCGCGGGAAGACTTCCTTGTTTGGTTTTGTGAGGGTAAACTTTGCCGGCTGAAATTTTTCATTCTCATATGGCCAAGCGTCTTCACGAACTCCCATGTCGCGTAAATCATTCCTCACTTGAAGGTGATCTTTTGTTTTGCCGGGTTTGTTAAGCAGTGTATATAGCACATTATTGCAAACATTTTTTTCAATGTGCATGACATTAAGACTGTGGAGAAGTAAATTAGGTCTTCAACATGGAAGAGTGAATAAAATACTTATCTTCTTCTACTACTAAGGCGTCGAAGTCCTACGCGTCTTTTGGCGAGTTTGTGCTGAATCGTCACTTTTTCCAAACTCGAAGTCAACATGCTCAAGCTGTTGTAAGATATCTGTACTGAACATTATCTGAGGTGGTCCTCTTTTTTTTGGTTTCTCATTGAAGTGATTCCATTACAATATGAACTTATGCCTTCTATCGAGAAACCTCCGATGCCCCATAAAGCACTACTTTAGGTTATAGGGAAGGCGCACTATGTCAGAGTCAAAATTGCAAGCTGGACACGCAGACCTAGTATGCACATTCCAACCAGATAATGTGCCAAGGCCAGGAAAGTCACTAATCGTCCACATCAAGGCTGCACGCAAGTTGAACAAAGTCTTCCCGTAAGTGTCGTACGTCTCCACGACGACATTCCACAGGTCAAGCAATTTCGAAATAAGCATTTGGAGATACACATCGATGTCATTGCCCGGTGCCTTTTTGCCTAGAATGACCATAGACATAATGAAAAAGCTTTGTGTCATACACATCCAAGGGGTAAGTTGTAGGGAACTAAGACTACCGGCCAAATACTATGATTTGTGCTAAGATTCCCAAAAGGATTGAAATCGTCGGTTGCCAACGCAAGCCGAACATTTCTGGGGTCAGTCGCGAAATCTGGAAAGTCGTTGTCGAACGTTTTTCAAGCATCTGCATCCCGGGGATGTCTTAATTTACCGTCTTCATTCTTATCAATGGCATGTTACCTCATGTGCTCCGCAATTTTAGACGACATAAATAATTTTTGTAGGTGAGGTTTCAAAGGGAAGTACCTGAGAATCTTTGCAGGTTTCTTCTTCTGATTTTTCCCCTTCCAAATGGTCTTGTACCTCGATGTGTGGCATCTCTTACAAGTCTCCCTGCTGGAATCGTCTCCCTAGTACAACATACAATCGTTGGGGCATGCATCAATCTTTTGATAGTTTAACCCTAACCTATTGATAATCTTCTTGGCCTCATAAAATATTGTGGGAATCTCAGCGTCGAAGAATGCATCTTATAATAATTCGAGCAACATTGACATTCTCTTATCTGTGATTCCACACAAGCATTTGATATGATACAATTTGATCAAGAATGATAATTTAGAATATTTTGACAACCTTGATATAAAGGACGATCTGCTTCATCCATCAAGCTGAAAAAATTCTGAGCTGCTTCATTCCTCATGAACACCATCTCAGAACCGTGTACTTCTTCGTTGAAGTTGTCGCCTTGAAATCCAAATGCATCACGCACAACATGATTCACAGGATCATCTTCATCTAGTTGAACGCCTACTTGAGAACTTCGAGGAAGAGCATCATCATATCTAATGCCAGCCTTCTCACCATGAACTGCCCAGAATGTATAGTCCTCAGGGAAAGGATTCAGAAGCAAATGTTCCTTAACAACATTTCGTGCATGCCACTTCTTGAACTTGCATCTCCGACAGGGACAGACGATCTTGCCGTTACAGCCTGTATGAGTGAATGCGAAATCCAAGAAAATGTTTAATCCATACAAATATTCTGGAGAATTGTGCGGCAACCTGATCTATGACTTATCCATAGCTACTAGTGAGAGAGAAGAAAGAATAGTGAATAGAGAATGACGAATGCCTGAAACCTTATATTTTGACATTCCATAGCTACACTAACCGCTATGGTACTAGACATTTGTAGCGGTTATATGTATAAAACCGCTACTAATTTTCAAGCCGTTGGAAATTTGCACAAAGTGGGGGGAAATTTAAAAATGAACTGTTGAGTATTTATAGCGGTTATATGTAACAGTTGAGTATTTATAGCGGTTATATGTATAAAACCGCTACTAATTTTCAAGCCATTGGAAATTAGCACAAAGAGGGGGAAAATTCAAAAATGAACCGTTGAGTATTTGTAGTGGTTATATGTATGAAACCGCTACTAATATTAAAGCCATTGGAAATGAGATTGAAGAATAGGTGTTACACTTGTAGCGGTTATACATAATTAACCGCTATAAATTTAACAAAGGTGGGCAAATTCCAAAGTCAAATGTTGAGTATTTGTAGCGGTTATTTATATATAACCGCTACAAATACTCAAATGTTCATTTTTGTAGCGGTTATACAACAAAACCGCTACAAATATATTTGTAGCGGTTTTGTTGTATAACCGCTACAAATATATATAATTTTTTTTAAGGTTTAGAAATATATAAATAATATTGTTACAATTAATTCACAAATTCAACAATGCGGTCTAAGAATATAAATATAACTATGGTAAACACAATAAGAATTTAAGTTCTAAACTAAAAAATTATATATATTTATTTAAAAATGTTTCAACAACAAATAAAAAAAAAAGATGTCCTAGACTAAGTAGCTGGGGGCTGATCATCTGGTGCTCCCTCCGGTGGGTCTCCCTCAGGTGCTGCTGGATCAGGCCACTGGGCGGAGTTAACCGCACCATCATTATCAGCAGGAGGAGTAGTCTGGACGACGAACCGAGGAACAGGTAGAACCTGCGGAACCTATGGATACTGCTCGTCCAGGAATAGGTGACTACATCCGCGCTCGAGCAATGTGTTCGTGATATCACGCCACTGCGTCTGCTGAGCATAGATCAAATCAGCATGCTGCTACTACTGAGCCATGGCAGCCTGTGTCCACTCCAAATCTAATCGCAGCTGGTCAACAGACTCGTCCTTCGTACATCTGACCCCTCTAGAGCTGCCACCCTCAGAGGTGCTCCTACCATAAACCATGTTAGGTTTGGCGCCTATCCCCATCCCCCGCACGTGTCCGGGGTGCTCAGCCTGACCCAGACCCACCTTCAAAGGAGCCCTCGGGTCTACTGACCCCAGTGACTCCTCAGCCTGGTCTCTCGCAGCTCAGCTTGCAACTGCTGCATCCACTCCTGCCATTTTATGAAACAATTACTTATTTGAATTTTTAATTATTAAGTTGGTTTTATAAAAATTATAATAATGAAATAACTTACAATGGCCGCCTCTACCTACTGAGAGGTCGGAGTCCCTTCACGGTGTCTATGTGTGATTGCGTACAACTCCCCATAGTCCGTCTGACGGTTCTCCTGCTGTGGCTTCCTCTCCTAAAACAATTACAAAATTCAATTAGTATTATGAAATAACAATTTAAAAGTCATTGATATTATGAAAAGTTACCAGCTCGCTGTACGTGACAGCAAAGGTCTTCGATCTTGCTGTGTGGTGGATCGTTTGCTGCCCACAGCACCTGGTGTTCCTTTGAGAAAGCGCCTGGAAAAAAAATAATATTAAATGTATTAAAACAATATAAAAAATTTAAAATTAATAAATTTCAAATTAAAATTAATTAAATTTAAATTATAATTTAATAATTAACAGTTACAAAATTATATATAAATAATCTAATAAATACATTACCTGCCCCTCAGCGCTCCTCCTGAACTGGACGAAACTCACCCAGTCGTTCTGCGGGGCGCCATCTGGAACCCTCTCGATCAACTGCTCCAGAGGCATTATCCCGTCCTTATCCATGCTGTGGAAGAGACGGTTCCTCTTGTTCCTCTAGTCGTCACCCATCTTCATCAGGGTGTACCTCTTTCGGTTCGCTCAGACGGTAAACCGCAGCTGCAAAAAATTTATTTAAATATCAATAATTACAAAAATCCTGTTAAAAAATATTAATTAATTAAAAAAATATTAATTAAATACTATTAATTACCTGCACTACATCCTCCCAAGCCAGGTCCTTCGGCCCCTTCGGAACGTGCCTCCACGTCCTGAAGTAAAGGGGGAACCGCATCCAATTCGAGTCCAACTCGTTTAGGAAGCGGTTGAACAGGTGACCGCCATTGTCAATGGGCTGGCTTGTGCCCTCATTCCACGGCACTATAACTCACAGTGTCCGGTCCATGCTGTTCAGATTGGCCACGTCCAGTCTTTTCATCGACACGTTCCCCTACTCATCTGCACAATTTATAACACGTTAGATAAATTGTAATTCAAATTTAACATTTCGAATTTAAATAAATAATTTATTAAATTAAAAAATTTATTTACCTTGAAGTTGCACCTCAAACCTAGTGCACCATGAAGACGACCCTCATGGGTTGTTCTGCTCCCGAGCCTCCTCCTCATCGATGAACTGCTCCATCTCCCTGAGCCCAATCGGGATGTCGAAGTCCTCTACCTTATAGTCCTCGACGCTGATATTTGCCTCCCCCAAATCAGGCACCTCTGTTGCGGTCGTCTCCTGTGGGATCGTCTGCGGTGCCTGTGGAAGGGCTGACTCCTGTGGGGGGATGGACTGCAATGCTGTGGTCGCCCTCCTTCCGCACTGCCCCTTCCCTTTGCCCCCTGCTCTGGTGCTGCCACCTTGCAAAATCCATCTCGGGACCTCAGGCGCCTTTCCCCTCTCTTGAAGCCATATCAATTGTAAAAATTCAAAAAAAAATATTTTAGTCACATTATTATGCAAAAATATAATAAAAAATACAAATACAAAAAAAATACGTCTTATCTCCGTACCTCAAGTACAATACTGAGAAATACTGCAGCAAAAACTCTTTCACAGCCGTCTGAAAGCTCAATCTAAAAGAAAACACTCAGAGAAACTGCAGGAAACAAAATGAGCAAACGGAAGAATGGTGAAGACGGTGAGCAATATATAGGCCACAAATTTGTAGCGTTTATTGTAATAACCGCTACACAGACCGCTACAAAGCACCTAGGGTGGCTAAAATTTGTAGCGGTTTACAATAACCGCTAGAAAGTACAAAAACCTTTGAAGTTCTGTAGTGGTTATAGTATAGAACCACTACAAATTTGGAGACCTTTGAAATTTTGTAGCGGTTAGAACCTTATAACCACTACAAATACACGACGTTTGGCATTTTATAGCGGTTTTGTTGGTCAAAACAGCTACAAATAACCGCTACACTGTTTGTGGGTCTTGGTTGCGCCATGTGGCTGGAATATTCTAGCGGTTTTTATTTATTAACCGCTACAAATAAACTACTACAAGTTTTGGCGGGATATTTGCGCCATATTTGTAGTGGTTTTTTCTACCTAACCGCTACAAAAACACTGCCAATCTGTCCCGCCACTTGGCTCGTAGGTTGCGCTACAAATTTGAAGCGGTTTTGGTTAAAACCGCTACAAATTTGCTACAAATATTAAAATTTGTAACGGTTATTTAAAACTACTACAATTCCACCGCTACAAAATGCCAATTTTTTGTAGTGTCCTTTAATCATATTTTTCTTTAGAACTTTGATGAAAATGATTAAGAGGAAGTTGAAGAGAGGGAATTGCATGAGACTATAGAAAATGTGGAAATTGAATTTGAGGTTGAAATTAAATTGGGAGAGAAAAATGGGCGTTTAATTATGGTTCCAACTATGAAGCTTAATTCATGTCATTTTAGTATTGCAGTTGATAATGAAATGCAAAGAGTTGCAATTCATGATTCTCCTATTGAAGCTTTGACTCTTACTGATGAGAGTCATGTGAACTTTGTTGAATGCTCTAAATTTTGAAAGTACCTATATCTATTTGCAATGATGTGCATGTTGCGCTTCCTTTTAAATCAGTAAATGCATGTACTCTGAGATCGTCTATGATTGAGGAAGTACATGTTATTAACATGAATGAGCACCTTTTCGATTGGAAACCTTGTTTCTTGAAAAGAAATGAAGACAAGGTGATTATGGTGTTTGATACATATGATTAGATGATTATGTTGAGAAGTCTGGTTAAAGACTTTAAATTTAGCGCTTGTTGGTAGACAACCCAATATAATGAATTTTACTTTCAATTCTTAGCTTTTTCTTTTCTTTTATTTATTTTTGTTGGATGTCTGTTAGCCTCAAATTTTTCACTAACACCCCTATAAAGTTTCGATGTAAGAAAGTAAAGCATCATTGAAAGTACTTGAGGAAAAACTCCGTATCAGACTCAGAGATCTAAACCAGGAGAGTACTAGTTCCTTTCTCCTTTTTGACTTTTGAAACATTGAGAACAATGTTTGATTTATGTGTGGGAGATATAATTTTTGTTGTGCTTGTCCTTTTTTGCAATTGAAAAAGTTTTTTTTTGCAAGATTTTCGTAATTGAAAGTTTTGCATTGCTTATGGTTGAACTTAACTTTGAGCCTTCCCCATTTTAGAAAATGTTGTTGAATCCAAAACTAAAATAGAAAAGAATATTTCAACCAAGCCTCTAAGTCTTGGTCATTTGTATAAATGTTGAGATGAACCATGAGAATAATTAGTGTGTAATATGACCAACAGATGATTAGTTTATGAATATCTTGCAACTTGATTTATTTAGAAAATTTGATGATGACTTTTGTTGACTAAGTAAAACTTTTATTTAGGGAAATGACTTGGGAGAAAAAAGGTACCAAAAACATAAAAATAGAAAATAAGAGATACAACTTCAATAGCTTCTCTAGACCTAATTTAGTAACCAGGGGTATTGCATCACCAATGTTGGCACTTGCATCAAACGGTAAAGTTAGAGAGCGCTATGAGTTAGGCTAAAAGCCTTTTGAGGTATTTGTTACAGTAACTAAGAAATTGGTGCTGCATCACCCATGTACTGGGTCGCATCAAAAGGGGACCTACTGTCATGCCCTAATCTTAATTTCATCTTTACCAGAGTATTTGCAGAAAATGATATGCGGTTTGGTGGGCAATACAGGAATAACATAAATATATTGATCAT
This sequence comes from Inga oerstediana, assembly GCA_963210345.1. NCBI lineage: Eukaryota > Viridiplantae > Streptophyta > Magnoliopsida > Fabales > Fabaceae > Inga > Inga oerstediana. The sequence goes on along the minus strand of OY723401.1, from coordinate 42,891,260 downwards.
ATGAGCATGATTACAGAAATTCCTTATAGGGATTCATGCATAATAATTACAAACCTTGTAGCCGCATAAGGCTCTAGGGTATCTAAACCCGTCCTGGTAAAACGGAGACATCTTTCCGTCTTCATTCCACTACTGCATTCCTCTTGTGTAGTTCTCTTCTATGCTTTCAGTACACCTCTTGTTTTCACCTGTCTAATTTGTTGGTAGGGGAGGGTGAGATTCAAGAGAATCTCAGTAGGAAACAGATACCAATATGCATGCAGGATAAGTGCTTAATGCATGACATACTTGCAATACATCAACTCATACTAACATAATGACATATCTGCGTGCTCAATGTTTCAAACAACATACTTATGGCCATAGCATAAACATAAATAGAGCTTCAATCATTCATATATGTTTTACATAATCAAGCAAAGCAAATACATGCATCAATACACCAGCACGAATATCAAATACATGTAGGAGAGGTAAGTTCCCTACCTCCAATCTTTTTCCTCGATTTGTGTGCCAGCAATTCGGGCTCTCAACTCGGTCCAATAATTCCAAATGTATCATTTAGACACTTCCATAGTGTTTTTAGGGGGTTATATAAGCCTATTATGGAAATTTACTAAAATGCCCCCGGACACCCGCCCGGCCCCATCGTACCCGGTTCTGTTGTACTTTTCCTGAAATTCTACATGGGCTATTCTAACATATTTTTGCCTAAGGAATCCATTTTCGGACTCAGAATTACCAAATTCACTGCCAAAAGATGAAATTGCCCTTGGCAGCCCTTATTTTATTGTTTCAGGGGCGTTTTCGCAATTATGCTTTTTCGGCCTTTTCCGAAAAAGTGACTAACTGTAACTCCACCTAATTTTCACTCTTGAACTCATTGGAATCATCAAATTATTGAAAATCCAACCTTAAGGCCCTCTAATAGGCCTAGCCAAAATTCTCAAATAGTCCGAGGAAAATTGGGGTTTTTCAGTTTAGACTTCGAAAACGCGTTCCTTTCTACTCCTAACCACTTTATTGACTATTCCATTAGGTCACAACTGCCATTTGGACCCAATTTTTGCAGCATAATCTCTATGTCATCAAATTTCCAAAATTTAAAACCAACAGCAATCTGGTGAAATTTCACCGATTAAATTGCCTACAGCAGCCAAAATAACTAATATACAAGAGTTTGGAAGTTACCTCAAGCTCCCACTAACTTTTCCTCTTCTTGGTTGAAACCCTAGCTTCCCTAACACCAAATTTTGAGCTTCACAACCCAAAAGAACAAAGAGGAGTAGCTTAGAGTCAGAGTTATATGCGTTAGGAGCTAAATCATCGGAGGAATTGGCTTACCTTACAAGATTTCTTCTCCTTTCTCTCTCTAGAAATCTCACACCCTCTCTCTCTATTTCAGACCTGTGTGCGTATGATATGGCTGAAGGAAGGAGAAGAATGATATTTATTATATGATATTTACTTATTAATTTAATTTCCCAATTTTTGGATTTTTACAAATTTTTGGCAGATTTTTGCTCAAACTTTGAAAAATCATAACTAATTCTAGAAACATTGAATTGAAGTGATTTCAAACCCTATAGAACCCTTATTGAGTCTAGTTTCAATGAAAAATATAGCATTTTGCTAGCTAGAAGCACACAATCCCCAGAATTTCAATCTTTGCATACTGTTCTAGAAACTTCATATTTTTTATGTGCTGAATTCAAAAATTCAAATCTTTTTTTATATAGCTCTAATTGAGTCACTTCACCTATCAAATTAAATCTTAGGATGTCTGCTTTCACCCTGTAAAATTTGATAATTTTTGCTCATCATTCGGTCATACAAAATCATAGGACAAACTCATTGCCTCATCGGTGATTTCACCATAAGAATAATCACTTTCTTCAAAATTGACCATTTTATTTTCTTTAATACTCTGAAGATATAAGAAACATTAGAGAATAGATTTGGGACATCAACTAAATTGGGGTTTAGCAATTCGCTTAATTTAGACTTATTCCCAAGCCTCCAATCTCAAAATTAGGGGTATTACACCTACAACAGCTCAAGATAAAGAAAATAAAAAAAAACAAACAGAAGAAAGAAAATAAAGTGAATCAATTTTCTACCTGATAATCCTTATTAAATTAAATGAACCTCTTGGTTAAATAGCGCATTTGAAATTTTGCTTGAGAAGTTGAGTAGGTTAATATACCTTTACTAATCATATTGTTGCACTTGTTACACCTAATCCTTTATCATTTTGACATTAATAGATGTTACGAGTGTAAATAATCAATTAAATAGTGCAAGTATACACTGTTATAATCAAGTAATACAGAAGCGAATAGAGTATCGTTCCCCTGAGGATTGATCACTAAGTACCAAAATAGGTCATTTTAATTCTATTTAGTCGATCGATAATTGGTGATGAAAAGTACAAAATAGAAAATGATTAAATATAAGTACAAATAATATGAAAACAACTATAAGGAAAAGTTCTAGGGGTCAGATTTCACTTAACAAATTTCAGATTGAATCACTTATCTATTCTAGCCCAATTTATTTCACATAATTGATAGTCGAGTTCCTTCATTTAATTATTAGCCTCTTCTAAGGTCAAACAATTCTATAATTAATTGCTAATCCAATATATTCTTATATGAATTTAAGTAATTAATTATGTATTAAGATTTATTGAACTCATTAAGACTACACAACTCATATGAATATATTCCTCTTTCATATGTAAATTATGGTTTTAATTATATGGTCTACACATATGTATCTCCTTCCGGTCTCAACATATATGTTGAAATCATTCAAAAGATGGCCAATCAAATGAAAGCATTAAGTAAAATAATTAAAACTCAATTATAAAGGATAAATTAAAACTAGATTTAATAAGCTAAGATTTAATCCGTCATTAGTAAGCTACGTCATCACCCTAGGAAAATAGAAGTTTAGCTCATTATGAAATTAAAAATAAAACCAAAATAAATTGAAAAATTAATAAATATTGCATAAAGTTTGAATGAAAACTTAAAAAATACTGCATAAAACTTGAATATTAAATTCTAAAACATAAATATATAATCAAATGATGCATGAAAAATGGAGAAATTTAGCCTTCCTTGTAGGAGGTAAAACCTTCCATGTAGGTGGTAACCTATACTATCCATAAAGGAGGACTACCTATTCGGTCCATATAGGAGGACTACAAAAAATAATACAATGCATGAAATTAAATATAAGATATAATACAATATCCTCCTCCTTTCAAAGGAGGACAACACACGCACACACGCTTTCAGCTCCCAAATTCTCTACATTTCCTCTATTTTCCTCCGTCCTCCTTTCCGTCCGTCCTACCTTCTATTTATAAGGAAATGCGCACAATATTTTCTATTTTTTAAACCGAATGAACAGTACCCTGTCCCCACTTGCTACAGTCCCTGGCGCGTTTTTTCTACAGCTACAATACTTTGTCTGCCGCTATGAATAATAGTTAGTGCATTTTCCCATTTGCTCTAGTACTTTGTTACAGAGCCCAACTGCTACAGTATAGGTGCTATAGTATCCGACAACTACAGTACTTCGGCAGTTACAGTAATTTCATATTTTTTATTTTTTTTCTAAAATATTATTTATTTATAAATTACGCCAAAATTTATTATATTAAACTCAAATATTGTCCACAAAATCATCATATAAAGGAAATTAAATATGCAAATATTTTACTTATCAAATTCCCTCACATTTAGCTCTTGGACGTCCTCAGACAAGAAATGACTAATAAGTGCTTCCAATAAAATCAGAAGTGTGAAGTCAAAAGCAAGAACACAATTGAGAAATAAAGAGATCATAGTATTCATGAATCAACGAAAATATAAATCGGTAACTTTGTTTGAAAATGAATAAACCGAGTTCGTAATTGTAACTCAATCTCCCAATCTCTCAAGTGTTTAAGGGTAAGTATTTCGCTCAAATTCAAAGGAAAAAATTGCACTACCATAGGCTTGCAAAAAATCTCAGTCTCTACTACCTAATTCACATGCATAATTCAAATCAAAAGGACTTATTAGGGTTTGTAATGAGGTTAAGGTAAAAGGAATATAAAACATGGTATGAAGGGCTAAAGAAATAGAGCAATTGAAAAATGGGCTACTTATAAATTTATCTCATCACAACAACCCACAATTCAAATACTTAATATTTTTTTTCTTCTTTTTTCTTCTTTCGTTTTTTTTTCAATACTTGCAACTCTAAAGTTGATGATATATACACCCCCACACTTGTCAAAAGTCCATTTCACAACAATTTCAAATGCTTTGCTAATCTTCAAAATATGTACAAGCACTTGATATATCATTAAAACATATGTTAATGGGTTGAAAGCAAAGAAACAGTTAATTAGGCTCAAAGGGGCTTAACAACGATATAATTGCAAGGTTGGCTATTTGGCTTTGGCTAAAGAAAATGAATGCCTTTATCATTTTTGAATGTGCATGTGAGATGTAATTTCAACCAGATTTAAAGCAAATTCTAGAGTGACAACTTAATAGGACAATATCACACACAAGAGAACTAATCATTATAGGCTCAAAAGCTCACGACTAGGGGCTTTTAAACTCAGTTCATTCAATCTCAAAATTCATCACCAATTGCAACAATTAGTTGTTCATTCATGCTATGAAATCTCTAAATTCAATTGATCCATTCTTAAAATTTATATACTTCTTAAAATCATTACAAAGCACTTGAACAGGATGATTTTTTTTCTCACTTTTACTCTCTCTTTTTTTAGAAAAGAACAAAAACATGTAACTAATAAAATGCAACTAATAAAATGCGTCTCAGAAGTTAAGGATAACTCCTTACTCTGCCATTTTTTTACACCCCATGCATCTAATGGTTTTTACTAACTAACTATTTTGTTAAAACAATAAAAATAAACACACAATAAACAAAAATGCTAAAAGTAAAACCAAAAGATTAAGGAGAGTTACAACCGAAGAGTGGTATTTGGATTCTACTTCTCCCTGCTATCTGAAGATTGCCTACCTATTTGTTTGACTAATAAATTTGAGTGAGGTTCATGGTTTACAGTTGATCGAACAACTGATCAACAGTTGATGCAGAAATTATGGAATGGTGAGTCACTTGGGGTATGAATCCTGTTTCTACAACATGATCAAAAAAAGAAAACAGATCATCATAAAAACCATTAACATTTAACAATCCTAATGGCTTTTTGTGAAAGTTTAACTTAGCCCAATATGCAATGCTAGAAATGCCATCCAATGTCTCCAAACCACCGGGTAGAGTAATGAAAGCTTCAGCATGGTAGAACATTCGTCCCATTCGTTCAGGCAAACTCAAAACCTGTAACTCTTGTCCTAAGGAAAAGGTGTGATCTTCCAACTCCTTCATTCTTATACTCAAACCCTTTCTTTCATTCATGGATGCAGAAATGTCCACACTTCCCCTTAGGCCTTGCCTCCCCTGTACACAAAGTTGATCTTTCTGGCAGCTAATGCTATTCCAAATTCTTTTGCTGCAGTGAAAAAATCTCTATTTTTCCCGGATCATTTTCACAAAAAATCCAGATAGATGTAAATCTACATTTTTGTGTGATACCATTTTTCTCTTTTTTCTTCTTGGACCATTTGTGTTCGCAAGTACAAGAATGCATATTTACAAATAAAGAGTGCATACTTATAAGTGGAAGAGTACATATATATAACACTAAAACAACGACAACAAAATCACACAAATCACGCATTTTTCAAAGAAGTTTGAAAATTTTTTTTGGCACAAATGACCGGTAGGCCATTGCGTGAAGATATTAAACAAAAAGAGGAAAGAAAGTCAAAAATTATTGAAAAGATAAAGTAGATTAAACAAAAACTGCCGAAAAGAAAAGAATGATTAGATAAAAGCTATGAAAAAGATAAAATAGATTAAACAATAGTATGATTATGTACAGTAGTTGTGATTTTGGTTCACATTTTCCTTTGGTTTTACGTTCAGTAATGGCTTAAACACTTTCTATGAATCGAGGATTTACTTCCCATCCAGTTTTCTTATAAACTGGCAAACAGGGTCTTTTAATGTCAGATTCCCAAGACAATAGCACTCTTTTTCCCTTTACTCCTACAGCGCTGATCACATGTCCACCTTGCACATTTATGGCAGACATTCATCCTTTTAGCTTTTCTCATTTTAGAGTAAGAACTTCTTCCCATTCCTGGCAAAGGTTTAACAAATGATTTATGAATCTTACCTGCTAAACATACCTTAGCTTCAATGATCCAGTGTACGTCCACAGGAAGGCCCAAACAATTGAATATCAACATCCTTTCAAGTCAACTGCTATATATCTTCCTGAGCACATCTTTAGGAAGAGCGGGAACCTGTTCTTAAGCTTTACAAGAGATTCTTTCATAGTAACTTAAAATGAAACTGGTAAAAGCTAAAATCTCAACTCAATGCAGTGTGTTTTAGTGAGTAGGAAAGAAAAATAAGGGAGTAGGAAAGAAGTTATGATAGAGTAGGAAAGAAATGAGTGAGTAGGAAAGAAGTTTTTGGATTGCCTCCCAAATAACCGCCCTTTGTTAATGTCTTTACCTAGACAAAGACCAAACCAAATTTTTTTTAATTAAATTTTTTTATATTTTTTTTATATTTTTTTTAATTGTAGCTACCAAAGTAGAATACATCATCAGGGGCTATCAGAAGTCCTGCAAAATCATAACAAAACATCAAATCAAACCTTGGGTTGCCTCCCAAGCAGTGCTAAATTTATAGTCTTCAGACAGACTTCCCAAACATAAGCTACTAATCAAAAGTATCAAACACCATGATTTCCTTGTTTTCATTTCTTTTCAAGCAACAATGTGTCATACACCAACATGATCATTCAAGGTAATTACTTGTACTTCTTCAATCATAGACAATTTTAAAGTACAAATATTTACTAAATTCAAATAAAGCACCACATTCATATATTTACAAACAGATTTAGGAGTTTCCAAAAATTTATAGCATTCCATAAAATCCACTTGACTCTCATCAGTAAGAGTCAACACTTCAACAGGAGAGACATGAACAACATCTTTTGGAACATCGACATTAATTTCAACATCAAAATGATAGGAATTAGGTTCCACAACCGGAAACTCTTCTAGACTACACCTATTATCTTCTTCAAAACTGATTTCAAGTTCCTTATGACATTACATAAGAACTAAAATTTTCATTCAATTCCACATCTTCAACTTCCTTACAAAATTCATCTTCAACATAAGCAGTGGTCATCATGCTTAAGGAATTATTTTGCCTCATAGTCTCAAGTGATAAAATAATTTAACTCACATATATTCCAATATTTTGGACACTTGACTTAACACTAGTGACGATTTCCTTTTGCTCTCTAATAAATCTCTCTGTTGATTTTAAAAACTCCTCACCTAATCTTTCTAAATCAGATTTTTCCTTATACTCAAGGGTGTGTTCTTCAATATATGTGAATAAGAGTAGAAAGGAGGATTAGGACAGTACCTAACATATGGATCCAAAGATTCTTGTTGCTCTAAAATTCCACCAGGATAAAAGGAATGATCAAAACAATTTTGGTTCATATTGAAATCATCTCTCACATAATGACTGGTATTGCTATATGGACAATGCTTATAACAATAACACTCTCCACAATAAGCAAAAGAAAAACAATTATAAGGAGAAATATTTTCAATCCAAAAAGTATTTATATTTTCTTGTCTCATTCCATCCACATGCATTCTAGAAAAAGAACCAAGATATAACAATTTATCACTAACTAAACTAAATAAATGTTGTGAATAATAAATTTTTTTAAATTTTTAATCTTTTGAAATTTTTACATGAAGACTAAATTAGTATTAAAATTACTTGGTATTAATATTAATGACAGCAATTTCTCCTCAGAAATGGCGCTAAAAACTTGTTACGAGTGTAAATGATCAATTAAATAGTGCAAGCGAACACTATCATAATCAAGTAATACAGAGAAGTGAGTAGAGTATCGTTCTCATGAGGATTGATCACTAAGTACCAAAATAGGCAATTTTAATTCTATTTAGTCGATTGATAATTGGTGATGGAAAGTGTAATACCCCGAATTTTGAGATTCGAGGCTAGAGAATAAGCCTGAGATTAGTGGATTGCTAAGCCCCGGTTTAGCAAGATCCCAAATTGTGATCAAGGGTTAATGACTCCAAAAGTGGATGTCATTAGTGATAAATGAACCCTTTTGGAGATTATGGTGTGATTTGGCACCCGATGTGATTTGTATGTGTTGTGGGTAGCGCCGAAACCCTGTATTTAAGTTCAACTATGGATTAACATCCAAATTGACTTAGAATAGAGGGAAGGCACATATTGTGGCTAAATGAAAAGATGTGAAGTGTTGGTGGTGATTCAATGAGAATTTCCATAATCAGGGGCAAAACGGTGAAGTTACCGACCAATTGGTCAGTTACCGAAGAGGAAACTCATTGGTAACTTCAAGATCAATGGTTGAGATTGATTTGTACAATAGATCAAAGGGTGGAATCCCATGTGCTTGTATGCATGTGAGCTCATAGGAGATGTGGTGAGATGTTGACATGTGGCACTTTGTGGACCCTTGGATTTTGGTCAAATATTCAACTCATTTTCTCTCCTCTCTATTTGGACGTTTTTGAGGCCCCAAAAACTGATCATCATCTTCATCTTCACTCCCTCTCTCTCTCAACTCCATGGTCGTCCATCAAGAAGGAAGAAAGAGAAAAGAATAAGGTGAGATTTGGCTTGTTTCTTGTCCTTTTTAGCTCTAATCACCTTCTATAAAGTTGTTCATAGTGATGAGAGCTTCATCTCTATGGTTTTAGATTCTTGATTGGAGGTGTTTGAGAGCTTGAGCAAAAGTGGAAAGATGAAGAATCAACAAATTGATTTGGGAAAGAGGAAGAGGTGAGTATTTGAAGCATTTTGACCTAAGTTTTGTGATCATTGGTTGAGCTTTGTGAATTTCGAATTGTGCCCTGATTTTCTTGTGATTTTGGATTGGATGAATTGGGTTGTGTTTTATGTTGGAAATGGTGCCATGTTGTGGTATTTGGTCATTGGAATTGATTTGAGAACTTGGAATGAAAAGAATGGCAATGTGGTATTTGTGTTGTGATTTGTGATGACATGTTGTGAATGTTGGTAAAACATGTCAATATAATGTGAATTTGGTTGTTTTGGTGTTTCCAATGGATTCCTTGTGAAATTTTGTGTGAGAATGATGTTTGATATGAAAATTGGACCATTGGAAGCCAATTGTGCAAATTTGGAATTCTGTCTTTGAAAGTTCTGTTCTGGGCAGTCTGGTGTTGTGGACGTTTTGAATGACCAAATGGTCTCTAAAAATTATGAAACTTTCCAGTCTAAAATTTCACATCCCAAGCTTCAAAATGGACATATAATTTGTGCCATTTCGTTTTGTGAACTGGGATTTATGTTTGCCCAAAGTTTGAGGACGAAACTGGATTCTGTTTTGGAGCAATGTTGGATTTTGTGTAAATCTGGATTTGTGTGGTGATTTCTGGTAATGAGCCATATTTTTCCTATGAAGAGGACTTAAAAATATTTCATTTGGCTTTGGGATCACCTCGTTTCGATATTTTTTGAATTAGTTATGAATTTCCTAAGTTGCCTTGGCTGCAGCTCAAAAGTTTCTGTGCACGTTTTGGCCGCAGCCAGAAAATCTTGGCTGCAGCCAAAAACCTTCTGTGCGCGTTTTGGCTGCAGCAAGAGGGTTCTTGGCTGCAGCCAACCCCCATTTTCAGCATTTTGAGATTTTGAAAGGTGATTTCCAACCTAGTACGTCCCAATCCTTTAAGCTTTCATTGAGCTTATTTTAGCCACCTAAAGGGTGTGAATGGTAACCAACTTTAAGTGATATGAAAGTAAGAGTTTGGAATAGAGAATAACCCTATGTCCTTGCTTTGGTTATAGGGTTGATGTACGCCCTGGTTGTGGTTCGATGTTCATTTTGTTCATGAGCAGCTATGCTGGAGCTTACGTGGAAAGAGTGTAGGGAACATATCTCTTCTGCTTGTATTTGATATATGTGTTAGTGTGTTGGTGCATGTCTTAGCTTTGCATAATTGTGAGTAATTTGAAGCTATGTTTCAATTTATGCTATGGCCATAGGTATATTGTTCGAAGCATTGAGCTTGCAAATTGTCATTGTGTTATCATGAGTTGTGTGGTGCAAGCATGTCATGCATTAAACATCTATCATACATGCATATTGATATTGTTATCCTACTGAGATTCTCTAGAATCTCACCCTCCCCTACTAACCTTTCAGACAGGGTAGTAGATCGATGATGGAGTAAGCAGCCAAGGGCGAAGAGGACTTCCTTTGGGTTGTCATTCTGGTGGTTGGTTATCATCCCAGATGGGATATTTGAATTTGGATGTGTACATATGGATGAGTATATTTGGTTATGTATTTGAAATGAGTTGTTGGATATTTGTATATGTATGAGAAAGATTTGTGTAATCCCCATATAAGGGCTTGTATGGGCGAATATGCCCTATAAAGCTTGAGTTAATATATGGAAACCGGGATTGCCGGGATTATTTTTGTGTACTCTGATTTATTATGAATGTGATATTCCGCGTAGAAATTGTATTCAAAAAGTGATTATGAGACCAAGTTTATAAATGATTTCGAAAGGTAATTGTGAAAACCCCGTCTGGTAGATGGGTTTGTAAATTGTTATTTGTTTCTTATTGGTCTCTATTTCACTTTAATTGCATAATTCGGATATAATTACGGCAGGGGGTTACAGAAAGTACAAAATAGAAAATGATTAAATATAAGTGCAAATAATATGAAAACAACTACAAGAAAAAGTTCTAGGGGTCAGATTTCACTTAACAAATTTCGGATTGAATCACTTATCTATTCTAGCCCATTTTATTCCACATGATTGATAGTCGAGTTCGCTCATTTAATTACTAGCCTCCTCCAAGGTCAAGCAATTCTATAATTAATTGCTAAACCAATATATTCCTATATGAATTTAAGTAATTAATTATACATTAAGATTTATGGAACTCATTAAGACTACACAACTCCTATGAATATATTCCTATTTCATATGTAAATTATGGTTTTAATTATAGTGTCTACACACTTGTATCTCCTTCCAGTCTCAACATACATACTGAAATCATTCAAAAGATGTCCAATCAAATGAAAGCATTAAGAACAATAATTAACACTCAATCATGAAAGAGAAATTAAAACTAGATTTAATAAGCTAAGATTCAATCCGTCATTAGTAAACTTCGTCATCACCCTAGGAAAATAGAAGTTTAGCTCATTATGAAATTAAAAATAAAACCAAAATAAATTGAAAAATTAATAAATATTGCATAAAGCTTGAATGAAAACTTAAAAAATACTGCATAAAAATTGAATATTAAATTCTAAAACATAAATATACAATCAAAAGATGCATGAAAAATGGAGAAATCTAGCCTTCCTTGTAGGAGGTAAAACCTTCCATGTAGGTGGCAACCTATACCATCCATAAAGGAGGACTACCTATTCTGTCCATATAGGAGGTGTACAAAAAGTAATACAATGCATGAAATTAAATATAAGATATAATACAATGTCCTCCTCCTTTTAAAGGAGGACAACACATGCACACACACTGTTAGCTCCCAAATTCTCTGCATTTCCTCTATTTTCCTCCGTCCGTCCTGCCTTCTATTTATAGGGAAACACGTGCACATTATTTTCTATTTTTTAAACCAAATGAACAGTACCCTATCTCTACTTGCTATAGTCCCTGGTGCGTTTTTTCCACAGCTACAGTACTTTGTCTGCCGCTACAGTACATGTGCTACAGCACTTCATCAGCTATAATATTTTCGTATTTTTTATTTTTATCCTAAAATATTATTTATTTATCAATTACACCAAATTTTATTATATTAAACTCAAATATTATCCATAAAATCATTATATAAAGGAAATTAAATATGCAAATATTTTACTTATCAATAGATCATTACAATTGATAAAGGTTGTTGGCTTAGTGATCCATTCTTATAAGACATTAAATTGAACAAAATTTGATAGCACAATCTAAGTATAGTGATATGCTGCTCTCTGTTTAGGAATTTCATAAATAATGTTCTTCTTATTCGGATAATGAATTTTCTTTCTTTTGCTTGAGGATAAGCAAATGTTTAAGTATGTGGGAGTTTGATAAGTATATATTTATAACTAAATTATTGTAGATTCTGAGATATATTTGATTTAATTTATTAATATTTTATACTTATTTAATTATCTTTTATATATTTTTCTATCACTTAATTAATTCTAGGATAAAAGTATATTTTGATATAAAACCTACTCATATCCTAATTTATTTTGCAGGAGATATTATAAGATTCAAGTAAGAACAAAATATCAAGACTAGAAAATATTACTTTAAATGCAATTACGAGAAAAAATTGGACACTAAGAAGAACTCAAGACTATAATAATCCAAGTCATTGCTTAAGATCTAGAATAATCCTTATCCTTAGTTTTAATTATAGTTAGATTTATTTTTATTTCTTTTTTTAGTTAGCTTTTATTCCTACCTTCAATTCAAATTGTGTTGACTCAATTTAAGCCAAAGTGTAAAATCATTGCTCAACTACATTATTGGCACCAAGTCCTCGTGAGAACGATATCTTACTCACTCTTTATTACTTGATAAGGCTAGTATACTTGCGAGGTCTTACGCTCTATATTTTGTGCCTATCAAGTACGAAAATTAAATAACGAATGGTCTGCTCTGCTTTGAGAGTATCTAATGCCAAGTGCCCAAGATAGTTTATGATAAAAATTTTAGGATGCTTGTCAAAACCTATAGAGGGATTTCTTCAGCTTGTAGACTTTATTCTCCACTTCACGAGCGAACCCTTGAGGGATGCACATATAAACTTCTTTATAGATATCACTGTGGAGGAAATGGTGCAAACCCAATAGGGAAGATCCCATGAACCCACAACCAATCTGAAATATACATACTGTAACCCCCTTCACGATCAAGGCCGATATTAGTTCATAAAAACATAATTAGGTTTGAATTAGAGACCATGTATGATTTGGGGACTTAGACAAAATAAACTTTCCCAAAATCAAGGTTTTCAAAAACTTTTTCAACACTTGTTCCACAATGGTCTCATACTCACATTTCAAACATAAATGGCCTGTACGCGTTGATTACATTCATACATATCAGAGTATAATGCAAATTCCCGACACACTCGGGTTCCATTCAATAAATAAGGTTTCTACAGAGGCATAAAGCCCATAAAATTTTTCCCTTTTTTCTTGGGGATTACACAAAACTATACATTAATCCAAAATATATACAATTGTTTCCCAAAAATATATCCGAATGATTTTTACAAGATAACCAAAGTAAAACTCCTAAACCGGAGCTCTATCCGCTCTTCGTCGCCCGCTTTCCCTTAGATCCTTCAGCCCTCTCTAAAAATTTAGTTTTTGGGAGAGTGAGATTCTAAGGAATCTCCGTAGTAACAAATCACTCATAATATGCACAACATCAAAGCATGAAAGTAAATCATCTATACAACACACAGCAATCACAACAACAGTTGCAACGGTCAGGGTAGGTATCATGGGCATCGTCCCCTACGATGGCTCACGCTGAACTGCTAGCTGTATTGCACATCCACATGAACATATCACATATATCACCACAGCTGGGATCTATATAAAACATTTCACAACACGCAGCCCCACGGGCTAGATACTCAAACAAGAATCCATGATTCCATAACGCAGCCTCGGTACTTACAGCGGCAGATACAACGGTCGGGGTAGGTATCATGAGCATTGCCCCCCTACGACGGCTTACGCTGTAATGCCCTATGGCTGATAACACATTCATAATGATAAACATGCATACAAAGTATCATACACAACATGAGAGAAGAGTTACTACCTTGGTCCTTCCAAGAGTATTCTGGCACTGGTCTCTCCGGAGTAGGGCAAATGTCAAATCCTAGAATCATAATTAAGGACGAAGAGTTATACTCTATTCCAGCCACCTTGGGCCGCGGCCAAGAAATTCCCTATTTCTTGACTGAACTTCCAAAAATCATAACTAATTCTAGAAAAATATAAATGGGGTGATTCTGAAGCCAAATGAAAGGTATTTAAGTCCTATTTACTAGAAAAATATGGACCATAACTAGAAATCACCAAAAAATTCCAGAATTACACAAAACTCAACATTGCTCCAAAACAGAGTCCAGTTTTTGTCCCAAACTTTGGCAAAGCATAACTTTTAGTTAACAAAACGAAATGACACAAGTTATATGTCCATTTTAAATCTTGGGATGTGAAATTTATGAATTAAAATTTTCATAATTTTTCGACACCATTTGATCATTCAAAATGTTCATCCAAACTAACTGCCCAGAACAGAGTTCACACAAGACATATTTCCAATTTTCTACCAAAGTGTGCAATGACTCCAAAATCAATAACCAAACTTATTCCCATACAAGTTTCCACAAGGAACACAACGGCAACCTCAAAATGATCAAAATCACAATCCATTTACATGCCCTATTTTGCCCAATGCACAAAAACCAACACAAAGTGGCCAAACTTCACATTTAAGCTTCAATGCAATTCTATCAATTCAAAACACTAAACAAGGCACCATTTCCATGACAACAACATGCCAAAAACACAATGGTCCTCATTTTCGAAAATCAAGCCAAAAATCCCAGAAAATCAAAGCTCAATCATATGGCACAAAACCTATGTAGAAAGGTTTCTCTTACTCACCTTAACAACTTTCTCAAAGGTGTTTCTTGGTTCTCCAACTTCTAGATTTCCTTGAGTGCTCAAACACCACCAAATGGAAAATCTAAAACCATGAAATTGAAGCTCTCAACACAAGGAACAACTTTATAGAAGGAAGTTTTGGCATTAGAGGTCATCTTCTTACCTTAAAGTCAAGCTTTTCTTCCTCATTCTCAAGCTTCCATGGCTGCTCACACAAGAGAGAGGAAATGAGAGAGAAGAGTGATATAGGAGATGAAATGATGGCTTGCCCATGCTTCTTTTCCCCTTCAGCCGAAAGTATGGGAGGGAAGAGAGAGAAAAATTATTTCTTTCTAATTGCACATTTGACTTTCTCAACTACTTGATGATTTTTGCACAAATAAAAGTAATAAAATGTAGTCAGCGTTTAAGGTTCAAAATGTGCTTATTTAGGCCTAAATAATTTCTCTCATGTGCAGTACTAGGTCCAAGCTCTTTGTTTTGAAGTTTCCAAGCCCAAAACTTGGTTAACAACTCCATTTTTAGCACAAAGGAACTTAGTGACGTTTTTAACATCTTTGTTTTGTAAATCAGATTTATTGATCCAATTGCCATTTAATTTGTAACAACTTCTTGAACCAGCCCAATCAATGCTTCCATGAATATTTTAGCTTGTGCTCTCATGATTCGTCCAGCTGGAATTTGAAAATGATAATTTGAAGAGACAACTTGTTGATTCTAGATCGCATCATTCCCTCTCTCCTCAAAAGGATTTGTCCTTGAATCTTCACTTGAATTTGGAGAGACAATTTGCTGATTCTGGGTCACATCATTCCCTCTCTCTTTAAAAGGATTCATCCTTGAAGCTGCACTTGGATCAAATGGACATAAATCAGCCACATCAAAAGTAACAATAACAATATACTCACAAGCTAGATCAATCTTGTAAGCATCATAATTGAGTCTTTCAAGAATTGGAAATGAACCATCTCCTTTTGGAGCTAATTTAGACTTTCTATGATCTGGAAACTTTTCTTTTATCCTATGCACCTAATCTCCAGGTTCAAAAAGAACATAGCTTCTTTGTTTGTTCGCTTTGGATGTATAATGCTCAATTTCACAAGGAAGAAACAATTAAGCAAAGCCAATGCCATTTGCATAAATTTCCTCAATATATTCAAATCCAAGCAATCTGGTATTTAGAAAGAAAGAGCACTATACCTTCTTGACAATACTTCAACAATGACATTCTCTTTACCTTTCTTATATATGATGACATATGGAAATGTCTTAATAAATTTCAACCAGCATGTATGCCTTTTATTGAGCTTACCTTGACCAAGCAAATACACATAACAAAGGAAATCAATGTTTTTCATGCAACAATTAGAATTGTCTAGAATTGAAAAAAATTGTTCCTTTCTCGAAACTTCAAGCACACATAGCAAAGGATTCACATGCTTATCATGTTTGTTGCTATAAATAAGAGTATCATCAAAACAAGCTGCAACATGCATATAAGAACACCTACAAATAGCAAAATCCATGTGACAATGACAATTCAAAGTGTAGAGTTCAAAGCATCTTAAGGGCAGCAAGTTATCAAGAATATCAAACTTTAGAGAAACAAAATGTTTTCAATGCCACTTGAAGGAAATGAAGGTTTAATGCTTCTTGAAGATAAGAATCCATCAGGTGGCTTCTTAGGAATCTAATCCAAGAATTTCTGAAACACAACAAAATCACAAGGCAAATAATGATTAAGATCATTATTAACCAAAACAATATCCTTGCAAACACTTTTAACCTCACTTTTCTCACAACTCATTTCATCTTTCTTTTCACTAAATATAACGCAAATAATGAAAAGAGAGGTGACTAAATTCGTTGCTCGTTGCTTGACATGTTAGAATGTGAAAGTTGAACATCAATGACCATTGGGTCTTTTGACAAACCCTGAGATTCCTGAGTGGAAGTGGGAAAGCGTTACTATGGATTTCATGATAGGGTTGCTTAAGGTTAGAAACCATGACCCTATATGGGTGATAGTTGACAGATTCACAAACACAACTCACTTCCACTAATTAGTATCCACTATTCTCCTGACAGACTGGCGGAGATTTATATTAAGGACATTGTGAGAATACATGGTACTCTGAAGAATATTATCTCCAATCGAGATCCACAGTTTACTTCCAAGTTTTGGAAGGCAGTACATGAAGCTTTGGGTACCAAGCTCCGATTCAGCACAATATATCATCCTCAAACTGATAGGCAGACAGAAAGAGCAATTCAAACCCTCGAGGATATGCTAAGGGCGTGTGTGCTTGATTATAAAGGTAGCTGGGATAAATTCATTCCGTTGGCAGAGTTTGCCTACAACAACAGTTATCATTCGAGCATCCAGATGGCTCCATATGAGGCACTCTATGGGAGGAAGTGTTAGTCACGAATATGCTAGACTGAGTTATTTGAGAGGGAATTGCTTGGGCCAGATCTTATTGATCAAACAACGGAGTAGATAAAGTTAATCAGCAGAGGTTGCTAGCTACTAGAGCTGACAGAAAAGTTATGTAGATAAGGGGCAAAAACCTCTGGAATTTGAAGTCGGTGACCACGTATTCATGAAAGTATCACCTATTACGGGTATTGGCATAGCATTAAAAGTAAAGAAGTTGCAATTGGTCCGTTCGAGATCTTAGAGGAGATTGGGTTTGTAGCATACCATATCAGTTTGTCGCCGAATCTAAGCAGGCTACATGATGTTTTCCATGTTTCACAGATGAAAAAGTACCAACTTAATCAAGAACACATGATAGAGTATAAAGATGTGGAAATGCATGTAGATTTGACTTACAAAGTCATGCCTGACCGAATCATTGATCGACAGGAAAAGCAACTCAGAAACAAGAGCATTTTGTTTGTCAAGATCGCTTGAAAAGGGTTATCGCCCAGAGAGCCTATATAGGAAACAGAGGAAAGTATGAAGAAATGTTACTCAGAGTTTATGAATGTATAAGTATAGCAAATTTCGGGGACAAAATTTAATTAAGTTGGGGAGAACTGTAACACCCAATATTTTATATTCACTGAATATATTGTAATTATTCAAAAAAATTCAATAAAATGGTAAATATTAATGGGAAAAATGAGCAAATTAATTCAAGAAAGGAATTAGATTTCAATTATAATGGCAAAGCCATAATTTTGCCAACTTAGCCAAGATTAATTATCTTCCAATTAATTGAAGTTAATTTCAATTCATCAAGGAAGATAAAGGGAAATGTACAATTGGAATATTTTTGATGGAATAAATCAAGAATTGTGAAATTAGAGGAAATTATACATAATTCATTTAATTGAATTATGGAAATGTTGAAAACAATTTTATTTCCCTATTCTTCCAAATTTCGTCCAACACAAGGAAAATGGAAGGGAAAATGATTAATGAAATTAAGTATGACAAGTGTCATTATCCTATAGAATGAGATTAGTTTATAATTTATTTTCCAAGAGCACATGTCTAATTGCATTAAAACAATGCTACATGGACATAGTGATCATGATAAGTGATGGTAAGGGAATAGCTTGAGTGAAGGGTTGGATGAGCTTGAGTGCATGGTTGAGTACAAAGTTGGTTTAGTCAGAGAAAAACCAATTTGGTTAGAAGAGCAAGAGGGGGGACGGTTTTTTTGAGGCTAACCGAGAGGAAGAAAACTAGTTCAATGCTAATGGAAGCCAAAGGGAGTAAGTATGACATAAATATGAAGGAGGTATGGGTTGTGACAAGTGTCACCATTACATCCCTTGATGAGATCAAATGGTGTAAGATATAAGGAGAGATTTTATGAAGCCATCTTCTTTCCTCTTCCTTTGTTCACTTCTGCCAAACAGAAGAAAGAGAAGAGAGAGAGAGAGAGCTTGAAGGTCTCATGTGCTAGGGAGAAGGAAGAAGGGAAATCCTTAGGTAAGAAGTTGATCTCTTAAGGTTTTCTTGTGATCTTGTTAAGAAACCTTTCTCTAAACCTTTATTCTTCAAGAAATCCATGATCTTGAAGACACATCTTGAGCTCAAGGAGAGAGAGAGGAGACACCTAGAGTGAGAGGATTCAAGAAGCTCAAGAGGTAACTACACAAAACTCAAATCTATACTAGTATGAAGTGTTATTGATGGTTGTTGTTGGTTTTGGTATTTTTGGTCAAGTTGCGAATTTGGAAAGCCCTAATCCTAAGAGGTTATGTTGCCTAAATTTCTTTGAATCATGGTTAAGATAGGTTTAAATGAGTTAATAAAGGATTAGAAGTGGAAAAGTACAAGTTTTGGAAGCTAAAACACAAAAGAACATTTTCCATTTTTTTCTAATGTTTTGGCTAGTACTGTTCTAGGGGAAGGAGCTGGATTTTCATGAAATAGATAGTTCCATTGGATTCAGTAGGCAAAAATAGGTGGGGTTACAGTTGATCACCTTTTCAGAAAAGGCGGAAAAGGCGTAATTACGAAAATGCTCCTAAAATCCCTGAACCAGGGCTGTCAAAGGTATTTTCATAATTCGACACTGAATTTGTGATTTCGAGCCCGAAAATGGATTCCTTGGATGAAAATATGCCATGATAGCCCTAAAATTTTGGGAAAACGTGTCATCGAGCCGTAGGGGCATTTTGGCAAAATTTTACCATAGACTAATATAACCACAAGAAACACTATGAAAAATTCTAAAATGATATTTGGATAGGTTGTGACCTATTTCTTCTACATTTAATATTTTAGGACCGAGCTGGAGGCTGGAAGTAACACGTTTTACGATGCACACTAAAAAGGGATTAAAGGAACTTTGAGGTAGGGACATTATCTTTCATACATCATGCCATAGTTATATGATTGTATGAATGTCGTGTTTGTAAATATGTTTTATCAATCAACATGTTTTGCCTAGTGAGGGGCATTTAGTGCCAGGGGCACTTACATTAGGAGTTGGTGAGAATCCAACCGGTGTAGATTGTGGGGCTGGGCCCTACACATGTATACATACAGATGATATGTTTACAATGTTCATTAATTGGTGCATACCTGGTGCATATCATATATATTTTTCACATTTTTTATGAACGATAGCATGTTTCTATTGGGATTCCTTGGAATCTCACCCTTTTTTCTAAACAAACATCTCAGCGGGTGTCAGTGGGACGAAAGGCAAAGGCATAGACGCCGAGAAGTGAATTGCACGTGTCTCGAGGCATGGTCAAAGCTGATGGTTATAATTAGTTTATGCCTTAGATATTTTGGGATATCCTATAATTATTGAAACTTCTACTGTATTTTGTTGACGAACAACTTTGGGGTTGTAAACGAATACTTTTATCAGTACAATTGTACTTTTCTGTATGCCCATAGAATTTTGTCTTTATTACTCTTCGATTATCGAAATGGAAACATGTATTGACTGTTAACGTCCAACTGGCATATCATCCATTGACGCTTTGCAGCCATGGCCAACAAATAGCATATAATAACAAGTTTGGCAACTAGTGCAAAGGTTTCATAAAAGTCAATACCCTCAATTTGTCTAAAGCCTCGAGCAATTAGACAAGCTTTAAAGTAATCAATCTCCCCACTAAGTAGATGGTTGATTTTGTATACCCACTTTGAATCGATAACTTGTTTCCCTGGTGGGAGAGGAATGAGCTCCCATTTTCTGTTTACTTTAAAAGAAAAAATTTCTTTCTTTATAGCTTAATGCCAATGTGCAAATTTTCATGCCTGGAAATAGGTTTTGGGCTCATCGTGTGAAGCTATGGCCCCTAAGAAAGCTTTGTATGAAGAAGAAAATTGATTATATAAGATGAATTGAGTTATGGGATACTTTAATGAAGCACATGACAGAGTGGTTGTGCAAGATAGGTCAACAGGGGGAATAATGGAGGGTGGCAGGTCTACAGTAAAATCTTCTAAATGTCATTTTTGAGTATGTGTGTCCATTTACTAGCACCGCAAGTGGAACAAGCCTTTCTTCTGGCTCATAAAAAATGGGCAGGGCTTGTTGGGTGCCCACACTAGTGGATTTAGGTGGAAAGGGCATTCATGAGAGTAATTTCTGTTTCAATAAAGATCATGTCACATAAAATGAAGAGTTCATATTTGAGGAGGTCATAAAGGTTGTAGACTTTCCTACCAGGTGGGTAGCTAAGAAATTTGCAAGCCTGACCTTGTTCCTCCATCTTGTCATTACAAACTATGTGATGTGCATATACAAGTTTGCTGTTAGAACACACTCTCCCAAAAAATAAACAGGCTTGAAAATGTGGTGTTTAGGTTGTTTCCATGACAATGCTTGTGTTTTCATTCCACCACACCATTATTTTGTTGCAGTGTGTAGATCCATATAGTTTGGAGTACAATTCCTTATTCTTCATAAAAAGCCTTTATTATACCATTTTGGAATTATGGCCCATAGTCAACCTATACTTGTTTAATTTTCTTGCCAAATTGAGTCTCAACCATATTGATGAATAATTGTAGATAATAACTAGCATTAGATTTTCTCTTCATTAAGTAGATTCATACACCCCTACTATAGTCATCAATAATCATCAAAAAATAGTGTGCGCCTATTAGCGAAGCAGTTTTATAGCCTCCCCAAATATCACAATGGGAATTGGACTTTTTTGAACTAGTTTCGAATGACAAACGTGTTTATTTGGCTCGAATACACAGAGCACAATACTTTTCATGAACTTTACTCTTAAACATATGAGAACAAGAAGGGATCTACTTTAATTTGTCAAAGGACGCATGACCTAATTTGGAATGCTATAAATCATGCACTTCACCCCTTTATGTCGATAAAGCCACTTCCCCTTGTCATAGTAGTGTCAGAAAATAGAACCCATCCTTGCACTTGCCCACTCCAATTAGGCTCCTCAAACTAAAGTCCTAAATTACATAGAAGTCAACAATAAAAATTACAGCACAATTGAAATCTCTTATAAATCTGCTACCAAAAAATAAACTACACTTAAAATCTGGGATAGACTAGACATTATCAATTTTCTTCTTAGATGAAAGAATCACACTCCCTAGTCCTTTGATATAAACCACTTTCCCATTAGTTATCTTCATTGGCGGTGAGTTGAAGTTTCTAATACTTGTCAAGTAAGCTTTATATGGGTTATGTGAACTAAAGCAACTGTGTCTATTATCTACTGGCTAGCATCTTGGTAGTTGCTTGACATATTTGCTACAGGAATTAGACTTGTGGCTTTGCTAACCTGATCACCACGACCATTTTGGACATGGAAAGTCATAGCCTCTAATACTTGTTTGTAGTTAGGCAATATCATACCCACAATTTTAGATGTAATTCTGTTGTCAATCTTTATAGTTGAGGCTCAGACACACAAGCTCTCTGATTTGAGTTCCATTGTCGATATTTACAGTCGAGGCTTAGACACTGAGCTCTCTAATTTAAGTTTGTAGATATCTGCTCTGATATCGCATGAGAACTATAGCAAAAGAGAGACAATATATTATTTCAATATAGATGAATACATTTACACAAGAATGAGTCTCACAACTCTCAGATCTGAATAATAGATTATGCTAATATGTTTGACTATCATGTGGGAGAATATGTCTAAAAAGGTCCAGAAGGTTGCTAAGTAATTTTGGGAGAATCAAAAGGTTTTGGTCGCAAGATAAAGAGACTTGGTGGTGGGATGAGACTGTTCAAGAGAAAGTCAAGCATAAGAAAGATTGTTTTAGAGCAATACACTTGTGTAATAATATGGAAAATTGGGAAAGGTATCGTTTGGCTAAAAAGGAGACTAAGAAGGCAGTGAGTAAAGCTCGTAATAAAGCATATAAGGAGTTTTATAAGTTGTTAGGAACAAAGGCAAGAGAGTGTAAGATTTACAAGATTACAAAGAATAAGGAGAGAAAATCAAGAGACTTGGATCAAGTGAGGTGTATAAAGGATGAAGAAGGCAAAGTTTTGGTTACTGATAGAGATATTAAGAATAGGTGGGAAGCCTACTTTTATAAGTTGTTCAATGATTGAGGGGGAGGGCCTTGTGATTGCGAAGATTTGACAACTCGAGAAGGTGATCTCATTTTGTCATTTTACCACAAGATTCGAGTTGGCGAGGTTAGGGAAGCTCTTAAGAAAATGGAAAATGGTAAAGCTATTGGGCCTGATGGGATTCCTATTGAAGTTTGGAAATGCTTGGGTGAAGAGGGTTTTTTGTGGCTCACAAAATTATTTAATGAGATTTTACGATTCAAGAAAATACCGGATAAGTGGAGGAAAAGTACTTTGATTCCTATTTATAAGAATAAAGGGGATATTCAAAATTGTGCAAACTATAGAGGAATTAAGCTTATGAGTCATACAATGAAATTATGAGAAAAGGTGATTGAACGCCGGTTGAGGTTGGAGACTAAAATTGCTTAAAACCAATTTGGATTCATGCCAGGAAGGTCTACAACAGAAGCGATTTATTTGTTAAGGGGGTGTATGGAGAAGTATAGGAGCAAAGGAAGAGATTTGCATATGGTTTTCATTGATTTGGAAAAAGCATATGACCGTGTGCCAAGAGATATACTATGGAAAGCCTTGGAAAAGAAGGGGGGTGTGGTTTGCATATATCAAAGCCATTCAGGACATGTATGAGGGGGTTATAACCAATGTTAGAATGCCTGGAGGTGTAACAAAGGACTTTCCTATAAGGATTGGCCTACATCAAGGATCAGCTTTGAGCCCTTATTTGTTTAACCTAGTGGTAAATGTTCTAACTGAGCCTATAAGAGAGGAGATCCCTAAATGTATGCTTTTTGCGAATGATATAATTCTGTAGGCTGAATCCAAGGAGGAAATTAATTCTAAACTTGAGATATGGAGACGGACTTTGGAAGTGAAGGGTTTTCGTCTGAGTAGGATCTAAACTGAATATATGTATTGTAAGTATGATAAGAGACAGGGTTGAAATGAAGTGGAAGTTAAATTGGGAGGGCAAGTCATTCCACAAGTGACAAAATTTCGGTATTTGGGATCAATTATACAACAAGATGGTGAAATTGATGGAGATGTCAATCACAAAATTCAAGCTGGATGGTGTAAATGGAGAAAAGCTATTGGAGTTATTTGTGATTGGAAAGTACCTAATAAGGTAAAAGGGAAGTTCTACCGTACTGCTATAAGACCAGCAATGCTTTATGGTAGTGAGTGTTGGGCTTTAAAGGGATTACATGAGCATAAAATGGGGGTGGCCGAGAGGAGGATGTTAAGATGGATGTGTGGTCATACAAGAAAAGACAAGATTCGTAATAATTATATACGTGAATGAGTTGGAGTGGCCTGTATTGACGGAAAAATGGTAGAAAGTTGTTTGAGGTTGTTTGGACAAGTTCAAAGAAGGCCGTTGAATGCACAGGTGAGGAGGGTGGATCAAGCCATATGGAGTCCTGTAAAACGAGGTCGCGGAAGGCCGAAGCGTAGCTTAATAAAGTCATAGAGAGAGACCTTTTGATTAATAATATATAAAAAAATATGGTTTTCGACAGAGCACAATGGCGTCGTGCAATCCATGTAGCCGACCCCACCTAGTGGGATAAAGGCTTTGTTGTTGTTGTTGTTTGACTTAGTTATTCTCTCTCCATAATATTCGGTGATACACATAATATCTAAGAATTATACATTAATATCTAACAATATTAATATTATATATTTGTAGTAGGATATGGGTTAAGGAATATTTATGGTTTAATAATGAGATCTAAGGTTATCCATTAGGGGTATTAAATAATGATATTTATCCATTGATTATGATTTATTAGATTTATTATTTTAATATTTGCAGTATCTTAATAAAATAGGATATCTAGTATCCTATGATCTTATTTAGAATTTAATTTCAAATTTGAAATTTAAATATAGGATTTAGATTTGAATTTTGAATTTTTATTTTGTTATTATTTTATTATTTTCTGAGCTTTATAAATGGAGCTAGGTTTCTTAGTTATAAGCAACTTTAATTGATCGATTGAATAAGAATTCATTTTCCCTCTGAATATTCTCTCTCCTGTAAAACCCTCCTTTATTTAAAGTGTACGCATAAATTATTACTTAATTTCCTTGCATATATTAATAAAATATCGATACTGATATTACCATCGTGGTTGAATACTCTGATACCACTACTCTCTGATAATTTTGATACCACTCTCAGATACTAATAACCTTATTTTATGTATTGATCTTACCTTTGTATGAGTCAACATTACTAAATATGCAAATATTTCGATAAATAACTAAGTGTTTTGATACCGCCTTATACTATCCTTACTATTTATATCTCTAAACATTCATATACATACAAGCTCGTATGGTCATTTAAGGTTATCAAAATGTTAATATTTATAGATAACTAACAAAATAACTTCATCTCCTCAGCTCCTTCCTTTATTCATCAACGCTTACCTCTTTGCCCTTTGTGCCACTGGTCTTTACTGTATAATAAATTTTTGGAAAGGATGAGATTCGAGAGAATCTCAGTAGTAATAAACATCCAATCATATAAAATGCAAGTATATAAAGCATGCATTACAACCATCGCAACATAATGAGCATTGTAGGAGCATTTAACATATCAATATGCAGCACAACATACACAAATCATATTACCATAGAGCTTGGTTACAGACATGGGCGTCCACGCGTCTTATACTAGCTACTTCGAGCGTACACCTAAACATATTCTGCATGCTTATAACATAACATATTTGATGATAAAACACACATGTATAGCATTACATAGTATGTGAAAGGAAGAGTTACTACCTGAATGCTTTTTCAACAACTTGTCCTTGTTTATCAATTCTCTTGATCAACCGAGGAAAAAATCGAATTCTATAAGTTAGAATTAATAATGAATGTGTTATTATTTGGTTAGGCATCTTTTAAGTCTAGTACATTAGGTCAAATAGAAGCTTCTAGTACATGTCTTTATCTTTGGAGTCAAACTTGCTACAAATTGCTTTAAGTATCTCAAATCCATAGGTTACCCTACTCTGGCAGATTTGACACCCATCTTTGAAAATTCATAACTTAATCTAGAAAATTTCAAATGGGATGGTTCTAGGTCCTATAGAAAGCTCTTTAAGTCCTATTTCAGGGAAAAATATCACTTACTACTAATTACAGGGTCAAGACCTTAAGAATTCATGACCAACCTTACTACCTCAAAATGCATTCCAGTGTTTGTACCTCAACTTTAACATATCATAACTCACAATTTACAAAGCCAAATGGTGCGTACTATATATAATTGGAAAGCCTAGGATGTTTACTAACACTGTAAAATATCATAGTCATTGGATAAGGTTTCACTACTCAAAAACAACTCACAAGCAGTCTGACTCGAATATGGCAGAATCAAACATTAACACTTTGAATTCCAAAATTACGATTTTCTAACCAATCATCTAAAGATCATATCCACATGCTCTTCCTACACAATTTTGGCCATAAAACCCATTTCTAACCTCAAATTCATCAAAATCCATCTCCAATGCCAAGAACTAGGGCTGGCCGAATTTGATCCTAATTGGCAAAAGATGTGTTCTTGCAATTTCAACCTCAAAACATGTACTTAACCATCATTAAACCTCATATAACATCATTTTCATCATCAAACACCCATTAAAGCCCAAAATCCCTCTCTTAGCCGAAACCTTAGGGGGTCCATAAGTTCAAAAATACTCATCAAAACATTAAGACATTACACTCAAATTGAAGCTTAAGATTATCTCTACTAGATTCTACGATCGGTTCTTGATTTCGGCAGTACTTCCACCAACAAGATGTCACCAAACACCTCTAATTAGAAATCAAAAACTGTAGAAACGTAGCTCTCGATGAGTAGAAGAAGATTTGTGAAGGCTCTGGTGGTTGAAAACTCTATCTCAGGCTTGAAATCGACGAT
Source organism: Inga oerstediana (assembly GCA_963210345.1). NCBI lineage: Eukaryota > Viridiplantae > Streptophyta > Magnoliopsida > Fabales > Fabaceae > Inga > Inga oerstediana. The sequence goes on along the minus strand of OY723401.1, from coordinate 42,864,400 downwards.
TGAACTTAAGAATACTAAACTTCTCTCCACTTTCTTTTTCTCTTGAATTTTCTTATTTTTCCCTATTTTTGGGTGGCTATTGAGGAGATGTTATCTTGACTTAATGATATGTGTCAAGTGTACAAAAATCCAGGGTGCTGATGCTCTTTTTAGAAATTACAGGGTTTCCCGAGATCCGATGTGCCAGATGCTCTTTCTTGGAACTGCAGGGTGCCCAATGTACCTTCTTAAAATTTATCCTACTTTCCCTTCTCTCATACTTGAGTGACTTCTTTGATCAGGGGAAAGGAAGTCTGATGAATTCACCTGGCTTCTAGTGCAGTGTTTGGGAAAATTAGGTATGCACCAGGACCAGAGACAAGTGAATTGTAGGGGTGAGCAATCGGTCTTTGGTTTGGTTTTTGGGGGAAATCGAAAAAACTGAACAACCAAAATGAAGGCATTTTAGTGACCGAACCGAAACCAAAATGGTAAAATAACCAAAACTAAAATGACCGACTAATGTCGGTTTGATTTTTGGTGTACTTCGGTTATTGGGCCTTTTGGGCTTTTTTTTTCTACAAGCCTATCCATGCAACCAAACTACAAGACTACAAACCCAAGAAACAATTCTAACACAGAGACTAATTTGTACAAACCAAATTTAAGCAAGAAAACCAAAGATTTTCAAATTTCAGCTACAAACATTTAATTACCTAATCAAACTATTTATCAAAGCATTTCAATACCATTCGAAAACAATAAATGATAACATAATTTACAATAGTTGAATGGAGGTCTAGAGCATTGTACACAGACAGAATAGGTCATGTATATGGAATAATGGCTGAATAGAAATGAAGCCGATAAGCCAGAATCATTGTACACAGACAGAATCGATCATGTGTAGTGGACTAGTGCAGACATAAATTTATAAAAGGTGCCTCTAAAATAAATACAAAGACACAGAAATGAACACAACAATTTATAAAAGGTGCAGACACAAATCTTTCCCAAGCGAACATAGAAAGGATTAAGGGAAGATAAAATCTTTCCCAAAATATTACCCAAAAATTTACAAAAGGTGCAAACACAAATCTTTCCGAAAAGAACATAGAAAGGATTAAAGGAAGGCAAAATTTTTCCCCCAAAGGTACCATTTTTATTCAAAAAAAAGTAAAAAAAAAAATCATCACTCCAGACATAATTCACATAAATGAAAACAAAAAGTGAAAAAGGTACGTTCTTCCCAAAAAGGTACCAGTGAACACTTTATTTTGTCCGAGCCCCACTCAAAAATACAAAAATAATTGATGATGATTGGCATCCAAATTGGCAATCATCATTGAAAGAAAAAATATATATAAAAAACGAAAATTCAAAAAATAAGAAAATCCTCCTATTGATGATGTTCGGTGTCCAAATTGGCAATCATCATTAAAAGGGAAAAAAATATAAAAAAACGAAAATTAAAATAAATCCCCTCATTGATGATGATTGGCATTGTCATTCATTAAGGGAAAATAATAAGTGAAAAAACAAAAAATTAAAAATTTAAAAAATCTCATTTATGTTGATAGGTTTAAATTAGGAAATTACATATGGGGAGAATAATTAAAAAATTAAAAACAAAAAAATATCCACTAATGATGATTAGGTCAAGCTAGGAAGTTTTATCAATAGAAAATACCAAAAAAAAAATAAAAAAAGAAAATAAAAAACAAATCTTTATTGATGGTGATTGGGTCAAGTTAAGTAGTTCTTAACATAAAATACAAAAAAAAAAAATCAAAACTAAAAATTCAAAAAAGAAGGAGTATTTATGAAGAAAACCCTACCTTGAGACAATAAATAGGGGAGCAAGGGTTGAAGCAAGACATACAAGAATTTTGGCAGAGCAAGGAGGCAAGGTAAAGAGCTAATTTTACCTTCTCTCTTATTGCGTTACATGACTGCTTCGACTTTATTTTGTTTTGGTGCTATTTTGTTCCTTTTGCTTGGTTTACTGCATTACTTCTCTATTGCTTATTGAATGGAGAAATGAATGCTTGACTTTGTTTGGCCCCATCTAAACCCATTATCCGCTTTGCTTCTCACGTCACTTCATCTCTTGAAATGCTAGGTTCATCTCCACGTAATCTTTTTTTTTTCTGCCAACATCTCAAGATGGTCATTGTTGATAATGTTCTTTCTACCTTTCTTGATGATTATCCCATATCTTATATGACCTCCCGAGAAGTTAATTAAAAATGGAAGTGTTGAGAAAATATGCAATATTGCACAAGAGTTATTCATGTGTAAATTTATCTGTTGGCTTAGAACTTACCCATTTATCTTTTGTAGCCAAGCACGTTCGAACACCAGGTATGGGTTGTCTTCTTTTCTATTGTGTTTCATTCAATATAATTTCATGATAAATTGATTTTGGATGTGTCTTTCTCCTCTTCTCGCCTTTGTTCTTTTTTTTTTCTTTATCCCTTTTGTTAGTTTCTCTTTCAAAAAAAGGGAAAAAAATATTTTAACACATTTTTATAAATGAAAATAAAATGGAAAAACTCTCTTTCATGAAAAAATAAAGAAATTGCTTTCATAAATAAAAAACATAAACCAAATAAAAAAATCATTTTCTCAAATAAATTAAATAAACATTTTTCTAAGAAACACCAACAAAGTGACACGCATTTCTACCCCGAACTACGTGGGCTTTGATCCCTCTAAAGGGTACGTAGGCCCTAGGTTTTCATCCTAGGTCAAATCCAACTTTGTAAATAAATATGTTTTTCTTTATATTTTTGTAAATAAATTTTTATTTTTTTTCTTTAGTTTTCATTTCATTTATTTTTGTAAATATTCTTTTTTATTTGGGTAATTATCATAAGATTTTGGCCATATTTATTTTTAAATAATTAACTTAGGGTAACCATTCTTATGAATGGGTGTTGTGGGGTGCCTAACACCTTCCCCATACACAAACGACTCCTGAACCCTAAATGATTTTTGTAGACCAGTGTCCATTTTAAAAAAAAAATTCCAAAATTATCCTTGTTCAAAATTTTGGTGGCGGGTCCATGTTTTCCAAATTTCGGGCGCTACAGCTTGGCGACTCCATTAGGGACGGTTTGAGAGTCAAGTCCATTTAAGTTAAGTGTTTAAAACTAATATAGCCTCAATTTTTTTCAATTACCCATTTTTTCTTTTTTTTTATTTGTTTTTATTTATGAAATTCTTTATTCATTCATTTATTTATTCTTTTTCTCTATCTATCTTGTGATTTTCTTAGCAGATGAGGGTTGGATAGAACTTAGGCCACAGGTTAGTATGCTCTCCACACACACTGAACACACACTATTCTCCTCACACACATTTTGGGCCCTATACCCGAGTCTGTGAGTTCCTTAAGTGAGTGGAAGTTTTTAGCGGTCTCCCTGTGGGGTTTTCAGAACCCCCTGAGGTTACTGTGAAGACTTCATCCTAGCTGTTACTCATTTGGCGAGGTTGATCCCTGTGAGGTTTTTAGTACCCCTTGAAGGTCAATTTCATTAAATGGGGTCTTCATCTTTACGATAGGGGTAGTTAGGAGGCCTTTATCTGTGAGAATTAGAACCACCTTGAAACCATTACACCTATTAGTGGAAATTATCGACCTACCCAATTAATTAGTACATGCCTTTCTTAGGGTAGACATCCCCCAACCTAAGGTTATTCCTAAAATAAGACACATGAGGGCATATATTTATTTATTGTTGATCATCTTTATTGTCATCCATGCATAATCAATGAAACCCCTAGGATCAAGTGACTAACTGTCGCTTCACCTAAGTATGTATCTAGCATCACTTCACATAAAGATACATCACAAGGACGATGTATGCATTAGATAGCCAACCTTAATCTAAGGGTCAATGACCCTAAAAGACCATGATCTCATCACATTAATCATAGATAATCCTTTAGGACTCATGAAGTATCACTATATCATTCATTAGCATTTTAACTTCATTTGATATGGGCCTTGGACATAATCATCATTTTTAAAACCCTTAGCCGCGTGATGGCTTGGGCCATTCGCAGGTTAATGGGCACTTTATTCTCCCTATGAGGTAATAGATCTCTTAAGGAGGTGAAGTTCTTTTTCTTAATGTCCATCACCCATATCAAAACTTGAAGTATAAGTCATCACTCTTTCATGTCTCATGAGGTATCCCTGCATCATCCATTGGTATTTAGCTTCATTTGATATGGGCCTTTGACATAATAAACATTTAACAAAACCCTTAGCCGTGTAATAGCTCGGGCCATTTGCAGGTTAATGGGCACTTCATCTTCCCTATGGGGTATTGGATATCTTTAGGAGTTGAAGTTCTTTTTCTCGATGTCCATCACCTATATCAAGGCTAGAAAGCACATGTAATCATCTACATAGCATGCATTTAGAAATACTTTCTGACTCCTCCTTATTTTTTTCCTTTAATTAAGGGTAAGCGAGTTATCCAATAACTGAAAATTTGGCATAAAGGTTAAATGGCACAAAAACTAGGTTTAAATCAAGTTCTTACAAGAAAGGTGTATTGTGTGCTTATCACTATGATAAATAACAAGATCTTAGGCTAGGATAGGATTCAAGGTCCCCTTATCTAATGATCAACTCTAGTCATCCCTATAGAATAATGGATTCTCTGAGGAGGCTAGAGGACACTTGTTTTGAAAGATTATGTGCCGACTCAGCACTCATTAATGACAAGATCTTGGTCAGGATGGGACTCAAGTTCCCTCCTATTTAATGATCAACTCTAGTTCTCCCTGTGGAATAATAGATTCCTTGAGGAAGCTAGAGGATACTTGTGCCAGAAGACCCTTATGCCAATACATCATGGATAACTCGCTATGCCTGTTTGAAATTGTAAGTTCAAATAAACTAATGATATTTTTTTCATTTATGAAAAGGTGATATAATATTGCTCCGTCTAAACGTCCTAACCAGCTACCCCCTACGCATTCATACAACACGCACTCACGTAGTCGTCAGATGGCAGCCAGTGCAAATAAAGTCAAATCTAATATGAATAAGTAGATAGGGAGGGAAGATTAGTACTCTGAAATCCCCTCATAAGGAAGACATTCCTGATGTCCTCTGAAGTGCTAAACAAGCCACCTGTTGCAATGGTTTCAACAATAGGCAAAAAGAACTGCACATGGATTTTAGCTGATGATTTTGGAAGAGCTCTGGAATATTGGGAGTTTAAGGACACCTTCAATTCTATTATTTTAGAGTAACCTACCTAGCTAAAAGTTGTCCTTTTATGTTTTGTATGCACCTTTAGGCAAGCTCTTATATGAACCATGAATAAAGAATGATATGCGAATAAAATTCACTTATTTATATCCATTCTTCCTTTTTGTTTCCTTCTATTCATTCGTTTTCATTTTTTGCCCTCCAGGAAATCGATTTCCTTGTAACTCTTATCCAACACAGAGGTTTCTGAGTCCCTAAATGATGATTCGGTTGTTGCCATTACTATGCATGATTACGAGTGTGATGATGATGAGATGATTCAAGTATACCAAAAAATCCTCGAATCCAATGATAATAGAATGTGCCCACATAAAGATGTAATTAAAGTAATAAATATGGGCACAGAGGAAGAGAAGAGAGAACTAAAGATAGTAGATAACCCCGAAAGAGAGCAAATGGTTGAACTCTTTAAAGAATTCATGGATGTGTTGGCATGGTCCTACCAAGACATGCCAAGCCTTGATCTAGGGATTACCTCTCATAAGATTCCCTCATTCCCAGACACCAAGGCTAAAAAGCAGAAATTGAGGAGTCTCACTTCCGATATGTCCTTAGTGGTTCAAGATGAGGTGATGAAGCAATTAGAAGCGGGTTTCCTGGAAGTAGCTAAATACCCACAATGGATAGCAAATATTGTTCTGGTCCCAAAGAAGGATGGCAGAATTTGAATGTGTGTTGATTATTGAGATCTGAATAAAGCTAGCCCAAAAGATGATTTTCCATTGCCTCATATTAATGTCCTAGTTGATAATACGTCCCGTAGTTATAGGTACTCATTCATGGATGGGTACTCAGGATATAACTAAATCCTTATGGATGAAAAGGATAAAGAAAAAATCACATTTATTACATAATGGGGCACTTATTGTTACCGCGTCATGCCATTTGGGCTAAAGAATGTTGGGGCAACTTATCAGCGTGCTATGGTGGCACTCTTCCATGATATGATGTATAACGAACTTGAAGTATACATGGATGATATGGTAGCTAAATCTTCTGAGGGAGAAAGCCATGTTGTGGTGTTAAGAAAGCTATTTGAAAGGCTACACAAGTACAAGCTGCGGCTAAATCCTAACAAATAATCTTTTGGGCTTTATCTGGGAAATTGTTGGGCTTCATTGTAAGTCAAAAGGGGATTACAGTAGATCCTGACAAAGTAAAAGCAATACAGGAAATGCCCCTCCTCAAACAGAAAAAGACGTTCGGAGCTTTTTAGGGTGGTTGAATTACATTGCATGATTCATTACCAACCTGACTACAACTTGTGAGCCGATATTCAAGCTTTTAAAGAAGAACTGCACAAGGAAATAGGATGAAGATTGCCAGCAGGCATTTGATAAAATCAAGGATTATTTGCTAAATCCCCCCATTTTGGTTTCTCCTGTACCAGGACAACCTTTAATTTTGTATTTAACAATATGACCAAACTCCATGGGAGCCATGCAGGGGCAACACGATGCATCTAAGTGAAGAGAACAACCGATCTATTACTTGAGCAAGAAGTTTAATGATTGTGAGTCACGTTACCAGATGATCGAGTAAACTTGTTGTGGTTTAGTCTGGGCTACAAGGAGGTTGAGGCAATACATGCTTTATTACACCACTTGGTTAATTTCTAGAGTGGACCCACTCAAGTACATCTTTGAAAGCCCACATGTAGCTGGAAAAGTCTCTAAGTTGTAGGTAATATTGTCTGAATATGATATAACATATGTCACTTAAAAATCCGTCAAGGGTGGTACGATAGTTGATCACTTAGCGGAAAACCCCATATATGAATGCTAGCCACTAGATTTCAAATTCCCAGACGAAGACATATGTGCTACAGAGGATCCAATTGAGGAAAGTAAATCAAAGGAGTGGGAGATGTATTTTGATGGGGCAGCAAATATGTATGGCAATGGTGTAGGGGCAGTAATCATATCCCCAGACGGAAAGCAATTTCTGATTGCTATAAAGCTAGGGTTTGACTGCACCAATAAAATAGTAGAATATGAAGCTTGCATTAATGGTCTCCAAGCTGCCATAGGTCTTGGAATAAAAAACCTAAAAGTTTTTGGTGACTCAACTCTTATAATTTATCAGGTGACTGGTGAATGGCGTACCAAAGACCCAAAGTTGATCCCTTATCAAGAGTATTTAATAGAGTTGATCAGAAATTTTGAAGTAATCAATTTCCATCACATGACCAGATAAAAGAATCGCTTCACTGACGCTTTAACTACTTTAGCAGCTATAATCCAACTCGATTGTGGGGTCCAAGTTCAGCCAATGCTAATTGAGACTAGAAGATAGCTAGCATTTTGCTTCAATATTGGAAGAGAGCACGACGAGCAACCTTGGTACCATAGTATCAGGATGTATATGGAACATGGTACTTACCCTCCAGATGCGACACACAATGAAAAGAAGACCATCCGGTGGTTGGCCATGGGCCTTTTTATTAGTAATAACGTCCTATATAAGAGGAGCTTTGATGGGACATTGCTACGTTGTGTAGACATAGGGAAGCACACAAGATTATGGCAGAGATCCATGAAGGCATATGCGGTACACATTCAAATGGCCACTCATTAACTATACAAGCTCAAAGATCTGGTTACTACTGGATGACTATGGAGAAGGATTGTATCAATTATGTTAGAATGTGTCATAAGTGCCAGAATATGCCAACAAAGCTAATGCTCCTCTGACTATGATGCATAGTCTTGTATCTCCATGCCATTTTCCATATGGGGAATCGATGTCATCAGGCCGATTAACCCAAAAGCTTCGAATGGTCATCGTTTCATCCTCGTTGCTATTGACAATTTCACTAAGTGGGTGGAAGCCAATTCTTTTACTAGTATTACTCAGAAGGCCTTCATCAAGTTCTTAAATGCCAATATCATCTGTAGATATGGGTTACCGGAGAAGATCATAATTGAAAATGTACCAAACCTCAATGGGGTAGCAGTTAAAGAATTATATGATTATTTCAAGATCAAACATCATAATTCTACACCATATAGGCCACAGATGAATGGTGTAGTTGAGGCAGCCAATAAAAACATTAAGAAGATCATCGGAAAAATGACAGTGACCTATAAGGACTGGCATGAAATGCTTCCATATGCGTTACATGGATACCGTACTATAATTCATACTTCAACTAGGGCAACCCCTTACTCTTTAGTTTATGGCATGGAAGCTGTCACTCCCATTAAAGTGGAAATACCATCCCTGAGAATCTTGGCTAAATCAGACATAGATGAAAGTGAATGGATATGCTCTCAATTTGAACAATTAAATATGATTGAAGAAAAGAGGCTCACAGCAATATGTCATGGGCAGTTATATCAATCACGAGTGGCAAGGGCCTTTAATAAGAAACTACGACCCAGGGGATTTAAAGTTGGAGACCTAGTTCTCAAGAAGATCTTGCCAAATCAAGAAGATGACAGAGGTAAATGGGATCCGAATTATGAAGGCCGATATGTTGTTAAGAAGGCTTTCTCTAGAGGGGTATTGATATTGACAAACATGAATAGCCAAGAATTACCAAGACCAATCAATTTAGATGTTGTAAAGAAATACTATACGTAAAAAAAAGAGAAAAAATAGCTCGCTAAAGTTAGAGCAAAAAGGAAAAAAAAAGAAAAAAAAGGCTTGCTAAGTTGAAAACCCGAAAGGGCGGCTTAGGCAAAAGTTAGAACAAAAGGAAAAAAAGGGCTCGCTAAGTTGAAAACCCGAAATGGCAGCCCAAGCAAAAGTTAGAGGAAAAACAAAAAGGCTCGCAAAGTTGAAAACCCAAACCCTGCTACCATTGAGCTAGTGTCATACCCCCAATCTCTGACTGGACCCCACTTACTGATACCAGATCACCTGGCCTGGAGGCACCTGCCTTGAGGTCAAGGGTGGACTTACAAGGATATCCCCACTCCTCTGTCACACCTTTTAAATCATCTAACATAAATGAGCATTAATCATAGAGAAACCTTAAGGCAATCACTATGTCTAAAGTCTTTATGATCCTATCAACTCACTTTCCAGAGGGTCACCCATCCTAGGATTTTCCTGGGTTGAGCACGCTTAACTTTCGCATACCCATGCCCAAACATAGATACTAGCTTCTACTGCTTTGGTCCACGGGTACCTCGTGACTACCTCGTCTCAAAAGACGTGCTGGCTATCTCCGGTCACCAAAATATTGGGTGTGGACCGCACATTAGACATGGCTGTACCCACTTCCTCGGGTTCCACAATATCCTTAGACCAATCTCGTCTAGTATTGAACTACTAGCTGCCCTTCGATACTCGCCATTTCTCAAGGCTGATTCACAAATTGGAAAGATACCCTACTTTGGTACCTCCCGTCTGTGCATATTTCCTAGCATCGTGTAATCAAGATCATATCAGTATAAAATCCTATTGCCGGAACCGCCCCACTGCCAAAACCTCTTGGGCTCTTCTAGAACCGCTTGAAGCTCTACTACCAAAATGTCACGCCCTTATCTTAATTTCCCATTCACGGAAAATGATATACTGTTCCAAAAACTTCACATTTTTTCTGTGCTGACTTCAAAAATTTATAACTTTTTTGTATATAGCTCTAATTGAGTCATATTACCTATCAAATTAAAACGTAGGATGTCTACTTTCATCCTGTAAAATTTCATAATTTTTGCTCATCATTTGATCATACAAAATCATATGACAAACTCGTTGGCTCATAGGTGATTTCACCGTAAGTATAATCACTTTCTTTAAAATTAACCATTTTATTTTCTTTAATACCCTAAAAATATAAGAATCATCAGGGGATAAATTTGGGTTCTTGCTGAATTGGGGCTTAGCAGTCCACTTAATTTAGGCTTATTCCCAAGCCTCCAATCCCAAATTTTGGGGTATTACAGCATATTTCTGGCAATTAAGCAAGGCACCATCAGGGGGACTACACGGAATTGAAAGAGAAGGACCTCTTAATACCATCACATCTACACCAATATGTGCTCATTATTATGCATTCACTTGAATATTGGAAGATCATTTCCTTTAAATGAATCTTCATCCTGAGTATATCTTTCCCTTCCATTAAATTGTATGTCAAACTTTGTGTCATGATTTATATAAGGGTAACTCTTTTTAATGAAAGCACAACTTTTGTCTGGATAAACACTCACGATGGTATACATGGTGTCCTCTACTCCCCATTTAACTTGTGTAATTTTAGGATCATTTGTAAAGGTTCTAATTGGAATATCTGTTGTGGGGTCAAACAGTTGACAAAGGGACACAATCTAAACTGAGGATTCTAGGCTATGGCATCTATGTAAATCTCATTATACACATCTTCATGCCTCTGACAAGATTGTATGAGTAAGGGGGTACTGGTTAGGCACCTGGATGAAGAAGGAGCAATATCACCTACCAGGCTATTCTTTAACTCCACCATTATTACACTCATTCTCATTAGCATGTCATCACCTCCATTATAATCATCATCATTAGCATTATCATTGTATTCATCATCCTCATTAGGATCCCATCATCACTGTCATTATCATCAATAGTGTCATCACCTCCATCATGACTATTTTGATATTCCCCTCATTATCATGACCATTATCATCCTCTTCATTATCATTGTTGTCATCCTCATTAGGATTTTATCATTACTGTCATCATTATTATCAATGTCATCATCTTCATAAGCACTACTCCAAGGGGCATCACATGTTCATAGCACCTATTTCAAAGCCCTGTACCGGCAGTTACCCTTTCAAAGCTCAGTAACAGCTGGCACCCTTTTCAAAGCCATGTACCGGCAGGCACCCTCAAAGCCCAGTACCAGCTGGTACCCTTTTAAAGCCCTGTACCGGCAGGCAACCTCAAAGCCCAGTAATAGTTGGCGCCCTTTTCAAAACCCTGTATCAGCAGGCACCCTCAAAGCCCAATAACGGCTGGCACCTTTTCAAAGCCCTATACCGGCAGGCACCCTTAAAGCCCAATAACGGCTGGCACCCCTTAAAGCCCAGTAATGGCTAGCACCCTTTCAAAACCCTGTACCGACAGGCACCCCCAAAGCCCAATAACAGCTGGCACCTTTTTCAAAACCCTGTACCTGTAGGAACCCTTTCAAAGCTCAGTAATGCCAGGCACCCTTTTCAAAGCCCTATACCGGCTGGCATCCTTTCAAAGCCCTGTACCGGCAGGCACCGTCAAAGCCTAATAACGGCTGGTACCCTTTCAAAGTCATGTATTGGGAAGCACCATCAAAGCCCAGTAACGGCTGGCACCCTTTCAAAGCCCTATACCAGCAGGCACCCTTTAAGCCCAGTAACGACTGGCATAATTCTTTTAAAGCCCTGTAACGATAGGTACTATTCTTTCAAAGCCCTGTATCAGCAGGTACTCTCAAAGCCCAGTACTGGCTGGGATAATTCTTTTACACCCCACCAAAGTCCTATGCAACTAGGAGCTTCACTTCCACTTCAGGTAATCATCTATCTCTACTGGCGTTCTTCTCCTCTATGAATCAAGTAAAGAGGGGCATGGGCACTATATTTTGTCCAAACCCTCTGTGGTTCTAAGGGGGCACCTTGTCCTTTGACCGGACAAAATACATGTTCTTATCTTCACCTGCTTCATAGACAAGAATCTCACTTTTTTTAGCTATGAAACAAGAAAAGATGAGCAACTGTAAACACCCTATTTTGTCCGGGCCCCACTCAAAAATACAAAAATAATTGAAGATTGGCGTCCAAATTGGCAATCATCATTAAAAGAAAAAAATATATAAAAAAATGAAAATTCAAAAAATAAGAAAATCCTCCTATTGATGATGACCGGTGTCCAAATTGGCAATCACATTAAAAAGAAAAAAAATAAAAAAAACAAAAATTAAAATAAATCCCCTCATTGATGATAATTGGCATGATCATTCATGAAGGGAAAATAATAAGTAAAAAAATTAAAAATTAAAAATTAAAAAAAAAAATCTCATTTATGTTGATAAGTTTAAATTAGGAAATGACTTGTGGGGAGAATAACAAAAAAAATTTAAAAAAAAAATATCCACTAATGGTGAATAGTTCAAGCTAGGAACTTTATGAATAGAAAATACAAAAAAAATAATAAAAAAAAATTAAAAAAATATATTTATTGATGGTGATTGGGTCAAGTTAGGTAGTTCTTAACATAAAATACAAAAAAAAAAATCAAAAATAAAAATTCAAAAAAGAAGGAGCATTTATGAAGAAAACCCTACCTTGAGACTATAAATAAGGGAGCAAGGGTTGAAGCAAGACACACAAGAATTTTGGGAGAGCAAGGAGACAAGGTAAAGAGCTAATTTTATCTTCTCTCTTATTGCGTTACATGACTTCTTCGACTTTATTTTGTTTTGGTGCTATTTTGTTCTTTTTGCTTGGTTTACTTTGTTACTTCTCTATTGCTTATTGAATGGAGAAATGAATGCTTGACTTTGTTTGGCCCCATCTAAACCCATTATCCACTTTGCTTCTCACGTCACTTCATCTCTTGAAATGCTAGGTTTATCACCACGTAATCTTTTTTTTTTGTGCCAACATCTCAACATGGCCATTGTTGATAATGCTCTTTCTACCTTTCTTGATGATTATCCCATATCTTATATGACCTCCCGAGAAGTTAATTAAAAATGGAAGTGTTGAGAAAATATGCAATATTGCACAAGAGAGTTATTCATGTGTAAATTTATCTGTTGGCTTAGAACTTACCCATTTATCTTTTGTAGCCAAGCACGTTGGAACACTAGGTATGGGTTGTCTTCTTTTCTATTGTGTTTCATTCAATATAATTTCATGTTAAATTGATTTTGGATGTGTCTTTCTCCTCTTCTCACCTTTGCTCTTTTTTTTTTCTTTATCCCTTTCTTAGGTTCTCTTTCAAAAAAAGAAAAAAAAATATTTTAACACATTTTTATAGATGAAAATAAAATGGAAAAACTCTCTTTCATGAAAAAATAAAGAAATTGCTTTCATAAATAAAAAACATAAACCAAATAAAAAATCATTTTCTCAAATAAATTAAATAAACATTTTTCTAAAAAAATACCAACAAAGTGACACACATTTCTACCCCAAATTACGTGGGCTTTGATCCCTCATCCCTCTAAAGGATACGTAAGTCTTAGGTTTTCATCCTAGGTCAAGTCTAACTTTGTAAATAAATATGGTTTTCCTTATATTTTTGTAAATAAATTTTTTATTTGGGTAATTATCATAAGATTAAAGGCCATATTTATTTTTAAATAATTAACTTAGGGTAATCATTCTTATGAATGGGTGTTGTGGGGTGCCTAACATCTTCCCCATACACAAACGATTCTCGAACCCTAATTGGTTTTCGTAGACCAGTGTCTATTTTTAAAAAAGCTTTCCAAAATTATCCTTTTTCAAAATTTTGGTGGCGGCTCCATGTTTTCTAAATTTTGGGCGCTATAGTACCTTTTTTATTCAAAAAAAGTTACACACTTTCGTCATTACAATGCACTAGTACAGACAAAAATGAACAAATAAAGCAAACATTCAACTTGGACACCACAAGCTTACTAGAAGACCATGGGAGTGAACATAGAAGATTATTAAGACGAAAATCTTACCAGAAATTGAAGCTCGAAGGTTAAAGACCAAAGGATGACTAGGGCAAGCTGCTCGACTGACTGCGACACGTGCATGGACGAACAGTGAGGTGAAGTCGTTCCTCAGGAAAAAGGAGGTCGGGAGGTTGTTCGAGTGATGGTGACCCTTCCACAAACGTTGAGGCAACGCCGTTGAGGGTTAGGGCAAAGGGAGGCTCTTGGCTCAGCTCGAGGCTTCCACGGACGGTGAGGCACTGAGGTGACGTTCTTCAGCTTAAGGGTTAGGGCAAAGGGAGGCTGAGGTCTGAGGATGTTCTTGCTCCACCCTCAACAGTCGATACTCGAGAGTCCAGTGTTGAGAGTAAAGGAGGACTGGAGTGGAGGACGTCAGGATCTAGAGGACTCAGGTAGATCTGGAGTTCAGGACAGAGAAGGAGTCGAACTCTCTAGAGTCTGGAAGTCTGGACTAGAGAATGGAGGATGTAAGAGAAGCTGAGAAGGTCAGAAAACTCGGTCAGAGGCTTAGAGTCAGAGGACTAGAAGATGGATCTCAAATCTGATGTCATGAGATTGAGTCATGACTCATGAAGGATTTTTTGAAATTATGAATTTGTCAATTACACATTTGAAATCTGGTGTCTAGATAAATGCAATAGCCTATTGGACTAAAGCTAACTTGGACTTGGAAATAAGTTGGACCAAAGGAATACTCAAATGGGCTTAAGCCTACGCCAGCCCAAGTCTTTTTAGTTTTTATATAGTTAGCCTAACAAAAAAAATATTTGTAACAGTTCGGTTAATTGGTTTTAACCAAATATTTTTTGAAAACTGCACCGATTACAGAACAACTGAAACATCAAAAATTCTAAACTGAAAAAAGCCAATTAACCGAAAAAACCAAACTCAATATGGTTCGGTTCGGTCTTCAGTTTTGGTTTGGTTTTGCTCACCCCTAGTGAATTGTATTGGCTATTCTTTATACATCTGATACTCAACTGTAAATGTCATTGCATGATTGGTGAATCAGGGGAAGAAGTCAAAAGTTAATCTAATAAAGCTGCTTTAATAAAAACTACTTTAATAAAGCTATTTTTTTATACAGAATCACTCAATTTTACAGCATGTGTCATACTTCTACCTAATTGTTGCCATATGTCTCCTGTGCCTCATGATTTCACCACATACATGCTTGGGTGTCCCAGACAACTGACACTAAGCCGGTGTCTCTTCAAAAACGTAGGGTACATGCACCTGCCTTGAAAATACCATGTGCACTCACATACCAGAATATTCTATCTGACTAATTAGTCATATATGTCTATGTCTTCAAGAATGCACCACATATATGCCTGTTTGGCATAAGATAGCGCCACATACCTCAAAAATTGCCACGAGTGCTTGTGTGTCTTATGACACCAAGTGTACATAGACACCGGTAACTTGCATCTAACTACCGATACACAAGGCAATTTCTCATTACGCTACCTTGAAAGCTACTTCATGGATGTAGGACCCAGATGACGCCATATAGGCCTCTAGGTGCCACCAAATAAAGACAAATATGCCTAAGTACCCATACATCGGCATCTTATGTTCGACTACTTATACACACTAAGTCTCATGTAATCAGGAGACTCGATTTCAGTCATATAGTCCCATGAAACTCATTCTATCTCTCGAGCATTCTTAGGACTCTTACTAAACTGGGCTCAGTAGCCTACTGGATTTAGGCTTTTTCACAAGCTTCTGGGCCCAAAATTCAGGATATTACATCTCCTCCCTCTCCCTTTATTTGATTCCCCCTTCTTGATATCCTTCCTCCTCTAGTCTCTCTCTCCTCCCCTTTTTCCAACCTCGTTTCGCATCAATTTGGGTACCAGAGTAGGTTCCCACTTCTCTTTTGCTCACACTAAAGATTCTTGCTTTGAGTTCATAAGGCATCCTTCATTAAGTTTTCTCTCTTTCAGTTGATATTATTTTTGTTATTTAAAAAAAGAAAGCGTGTGAGGAAAAAATGTAAAACAAAAAACAAAAAAAGAGTTGAAATGCAATTCAGCTGCTGGTATGAATTATGAAAGAAGCACAATTGTAGACGTTTTATATGAATATATCACTATAGATATGTCAATTCACGGCGATATAATTATAGTGATCAAGGTTATCATCATCATACACATGATGAGCACCGATACGAGTGCCCGACCCATCGATAAAATGAGCATGACAATCATCAGTGATACGCGTGTAAATGTATGTACCATGTACTATATGATTGTGATGATCATTATGAATATGTTGAGTTAGGATAACATAGACATGCCTTTCGTTGTCAACACAACTATGTGGTTCAACATTAATACGTTGACTGCCGTCGATAGGAGTATGCTACATATCCTCAATACAAGGAAGATGATCATCACTAATACGGTCTAGGTGATATGTGTGTAGAAACCAGGATTAAATGTAAACATTTTTGGGAGACACATAACTGTGAATGTGATAAGCTTCTAAAGGAATCAATAAGCTTCTTAAAGAGTTCTATGAGGTGAGGGAAATATTCCATAATTTGAAAAATCAAATAGACACATCCCCAACAAGCTTGCCAATAGAGGTAAAAGCTCCCTTATCAAAACTAGAACTTGAGGATGGAAATCAATTACAAACTCCAGTGAGAATTCTTATGGTTGATGGAGTCACTAGTCATATTGTCATCAATGGTGATGAGTCCTTACACAATGATCAAGCAGTCCACTCCATGGTTAAGGTGGTTACTTCTCGAATTGTGACCAATAGGAAACAACTTCATCTTTTTAAGGTGCCACCTCACTTGAAATCTGTATTCCCTTAGGTCACTCTATAGCTTGTTGGACAACTTCAATAGTATCTCGTCTATTGGAAAGGTTTTCCAGATGCTCTCCAAAATTCAGTGGCTCATTTCAACCAAGGTGTTTGCTTTGACTACCTCACATGTTAGAAAGGATTTCTAGATCTAAGCATCGTGTTAAAGAATTAGCCCACCTTTCCCTCCTAGATTGGCGCATCATGTTTAACTCGTCAGAAACTGAGTCTTTCAAATGGGGAGAAATAGTGGGATATGGGATAAGGAATATCTAGAGTTTAATTAGGAGATATAGGGTTATCCATTATGGATATTAAATTAAATAAGGATATTTATCCATTCGATTATGATTTATTAGATTTATTATTTTAATATTTGCAGTATATCAATAAAATAGGATATTTAGTATCCTATTATCTAATTTAGGATTTAGATTTGAATATGAAATTTAAATATAAGATTTAGATTTGGATTTTGAATTACTATTTTATTATTATTTTATTGCTTTCTAAACTCTATAAATAGAGCTACGATTCTCAGTTGTAAAAACTTTGATTGATCGATTGAATAAGTATTTTTTTCCCTCTGAATATTCTATCTCCTCCCTCTCCCTTTGTCTAATTTCCCCCTCCTTCTTGCTGTCCTCCCTCCTCTAGTCTCTCTCTCCTCCCCTTTCCCCAACCCGTTTCACATCAATTTGATTTCCAACAATAAGAGCCAGGATCTTAAATTAAAAAAAAAAATACAGCTTGACCTAAACTAAAGGGGTTAGAGAAGTTACAAAATATAAAATAAAGAAATAATTTAAAAAAGGGAGAATCCCTAAAAAAGAACCTGGAAATTGGGAAATGTCAAGTTAATCATTTTCCAAGAAAAAAGTTGGGAATTCCTTATGATATTTTGACATTTTCTAATCAACTCTTTATAAAAAAAACTCATTGGTCATTTCTCAAATTCCAATTTCTTTTTCAAGGATTTTCCCTTTAATAAACTAGATATTTTTTAAAATATATATATATATATAAACTTATCTTGTGTAAGTAGTAATTTTGTCATGTCCCATCCAAAATGAGTAGGACTAGAAGGGAACAGCCGAGACGGGATAGAAGTGAACACCCTTAATACCAACTATTATGGTATAGTACATTTTTACATATACGCGCGTGCTTTCACACACACTGATTGTCGATCTTTTGATTAAAAAAAGTTCCAGCTGAGTCTTCTCTCGTTAACGAAGGATAGAGCCTTCAATTCTTCGACCTTTGAATCACAGGGATCACAATTCCAATGTAGGGAGGAATTGAGAATTTCGGTAATGGGGCCCAAATTTTAAACAAAAATTAGTCTCATAAGTCAATTTTAAACAAAAATTGCATCTAGTAGATAAAGTATTTTGTAGTGCATTCAGCACTTTAAAGTATTTTTTTTTTATATGTGTCCATCAACTTAAAATATTTTTTAGGTGTGTTTAATACTCTAAATTATTTTTTACTGCATCCAACACATTAAAGTATTTTTTTAGGTATATTCAACACCCTAGATTACCTAAATTATTAATGACAAAATTGCATGAAAAAGTAATTTAGGGTGATGGACGCACCTAAAAAATACTTCAGGGTGTTGGATATACCACAAAATACTTTATAATACTGGATGCACCTGAAAAAAGTTTTCAGAATGTTGGATATACCTTAGCCCTATATACAACAAACTTCCAAAAGTTGAACAAAATTTTAGTGTTGATATCAATTCTCTCATGATAATGGTTTGGCTACTACTGTTTTTGTGGTAACTAGCAAGGGACGCAAGTGGATTGCTCCTAGATGAATGGGCAAATTTAATCAAAGCGGAGTCTCCTTTTATGGCTGAATGCCTTGCTTTGCTTGGTGCAGTTAATTATGCCAAACCCAGTCATTTGGATGAAGTGGTGTTTGATTATGATAATTTGATTCTTCTTTTTTCTGAATAAATTTTGCGCTTCTCCTGAATGGATGTGTGATTTGAGAATATCCTTGTAATAAGAAAATTAATTAGAAACCACTCATGCATTGTGAGTTTTTAAGGAAGCAAATCGGGGGGTTGACTAGATTGATAAAGCGTCATTGAAAGGATCTTATCCCTCAGCTGGGGTGTGGAGACCTCCAATATAACCATGCTAGCATTTTGCTTGATACTGGCTGAATTTAGTTTATGTTGTGTTTTTGGTTTGCTTTATCTCTGTTTTTGTTTTATAGGACCCGTTTTGTACATTGGTAGCATTTCCTTGCTGGAAAAAAAAACAGTTGTACGTAGTTTTGTTCTATTTATTTAATAAACTAAATATGCAGTTTCTTTGAAAAAAAATAGTTTACATTTTCTTTTATGTTATAAAATTCAAGATGAAAAGCGAAAAAAATTGATTACGTATGTATAATTGTCTATTAAATATTTTTTGGTGAATACTGTCTATTAAATATAACTGCTTCATTTTTTACTGGGGTGTCGGGAAAGACGTTCGCCGAAGTCAGTGGAGAAGACATTCGCTGGAGTTGGTAGAATTTGCTTTGCGGTATAGAAGAAGGAAGAAGATGACGGAGGCTTGGGAAGAGTGTTGGGCATTTTGGGAAAAGGTGGATCACAACATTTCAGAATGGTGATTGTATAGGTTTTTGAATGTAACCCTACTGCTGCTTTTAAGGAAATCTTAATTACAAAATGTAATCTTTTTATTTTATATTACATAACCATACCAAACACTTGAATTAATCCATTGCACTAGGATTATATGTCCTTTTTCATGTAATCAAACCAAACGAATTATAAATATTTATCTAATCAACTTATTTTAAGTAATTTTGCAGTGTCCAAAATAAATATGTGAAAGGATTTTTTTAAAAAAACTTAAAGGTAAAAGCACTTATTTTTTAAGTGTTAAGCTCTCAGCAGATGCTTGGGAAAAAAGTCTTTTTTAACCCAACCAATCAAGGCTCAAAGAGAGTGTTTTTGATTCATTTGAATATTCAACTAATGCACCGCTACGGATAAAAAAACCAGAAAATAAAAGGGAATAATGAAAACTCATTGTCCAAACGTTAAGCACCACATGCATCGTCTTCATTACATTTTGTACGTTCTTCACAACTTGGTGAAAGGTGCAATCTCCCTATGCAATTAGTGAGTGATGTGAATTGTGAAATGAAAAACGTGGTCCTGGACTCCTGGTAGGGTCATCTACATACACGCTTATAGACATACTTTTACAAGGGAGAATTGTTAAAAAATATCTTATTACAACTTATTTGTTAAATAGGACCTGGGAAGATATCTTGTACATGGAGGGAAGATATCTGCACACGGAGGGAAGAATTTTGCGCATAGGGAAGATCATCTGCACACCAGGGAAGATATTTTGCATATGTGGAAGATAATCTACACGCGAATGTCCCATTTGGCAAATAAGTTGCTAATGAGGGATTTTTTCACAATTTTCCCCTTTTATAATCTTATTTATACAATAGAGAAATAATTTATTTTGATTCTATTTATAAGTCATATTATTAAATTTTTTATGTAAATTTAAAATTTTACCCTTTATTTATTATTATGTTAACTTTATTTTCATGAAGTATTTTGTACTTTTTTGATACTATTTATAAGGCACTTCCAACATGTTTCACACAAACAGAGAAAAACTTTAAACTTTTTTAACTCTGCCTTAAAAATAATTACTTTTCAACTTTATCCCTATTTAATATACATTAACACTACAAAAAAAATGGTATTCTGTAGCGGTGGTATTGTAGTGGTTATACCAAACCGCTACAAATTTTAGTATTTGTAGCAGTTTTAACCTAAACCGCTACAAATTTGTAGCGGCAAGATATGCGCCAAGTGGCACGATAGATTAGCAGCGTTTTTTGTAGTGGTTAGGTAGAAAAAACCGCTACAAATTTAGCGTGAAATTCCCACTAAAACTTGTAGCAGTTCAATTGTAGCGGTTAATAAACAAAAACCGCTACAATATTCCCGCCACTTGGTGTGACCAAGACCTGCCAACAGTGTAGCTGTTATTTGTAGCAGTTATAGCAACAAAACCACTACAAAATCCCAAACGTCAGATATTTGTAGCCGTTATAAGGATATAACCGCTACAGAATTTTAGAAGTCTCCAAGTTTGTAGCGGTTATGGACCATAACCGCTATAGAATTTCAAAGGTTTTTGTACTTTATAGCGGTTATTATAAAACTGCTACAAATTTAAGTCGTCCTTGGTGATTTGTAGCGGTTAACATAATAGTTATTGGGATAACCGCTACAAATTGCTGGCCTATTTAAGGGCACCGGCTCCCTCCTTTTTTCTGTTTGCTCATTTTGTTTCTTGAAGTTTCTTTGAGTGTTTTCTTTTAGATTTGAGCGTTCAGATGTCTGTGAAGAAGTTTTTGCTGTAGTATTTCTCAGTATTTGCACTTGAGGTACAGAGATAAGACGTATTTTATTTGTATTTATATTTTTATTATATTTTTGCATAATAATGTGACTAAAATATTTTTTTTTGAATTTTTACAATTGATATGACTTCAAGAGAGGATAGGGGGAAGGCCCCTGAGGTCCCCAGACCGATTTTACAGGGTGGCAGCAGCCGAGCAGGGGGTAGCGCGGAGGCAAGGCGACCGTGGCATTTCAGCCCATCCCCCCATAGTAGTCGGCCCTACCACAGGCACCACAGAAGATCCCACAGGAGATGACCACACCAAAGGTACCTAAGTTTGGGGGGCAGATATCAGCGTCGAGGACTACGACGAGGAGGACTTCGAGATCCCAATTGGGATCAGGGAGATGGAGTAGTTCCTCGATGAGTAGGAGGCTCGGGAGCAGAACAACCCACGAGGGTCGTCTTCGCGATCCACTGGGTTTGAGGTGCAGGTCCAAGGTAAATAAATTTTTTAATTTAATAAATTATTTATTTAGATTGGAAATGTTGAATTTAAATTACAATTTATCTAACGTGCGGTAAACTGTGCAGATGAGCAGGGGAACGTGTCGATGAGGAGGTTGGACGTGGCCGGTCTAAACAGCATGGACTGGACCCTGTGAGTTATAGTGCAGTGGAATGAGGGCACTGACCAGCCCATCGACAATGGGGGTCACCTGTTCAACCGCTTCCTGAACGAGCTGGGTGCGAATTGGATGCGGTTCCCCCTTCACTTCAGAACATGGAGACACATTCCAAAGGGGCCGAAAGACCAGGCTTGGGAGGAGGTGGTTCAGGTAATTAATAATATTTGATTAATATTTTTTTAATTAATTCCATTTAATTAATATTTTTTAATAGGATTTTTGTAATTATTGATATTTAAATAATTTTTTTGCAGCTGCAGTTTGCTATTCGAGCCAATCGAAAGAGGTATACCCTCGTGAAGATGGGTGACGGTTGGAGGAACAGGAGGAACCGTCTCTTCCACAGGGTGAATAAGGACGGGACGATGCCTCTGGAGTAGCTGATCGAGAGCGTCCCGAACGGCGTGCCGCCGAACGACTGGGCGAGTTTCATCCAGTTTAGGAGGAGCCCTAAGGGGCAGGTAATGTATTTATTAGATTCTTTATATATAATTTTGTAAT
Source organism: Inga oerstediana (assembly GCA_963210345.1). Classification (NCBI taxonomy): domain Eukaryota; kingdom Viridiplantae; phylum Streptophyta; class Magnoliopsida; order Fabales; family Fabaceae; genus Inga; species Inga oerstediana. The sequence continues at coordinate 42,842,089 of OY723401.1, read as the reverse complement.
TGTTAATTATTAAATTATAATTTCAATTTAATTATTTTTAATTTGAAATTTATTAATTTTAAAATTTTTTATTGTTTTAATACATTTAATATTGTTTTTTTCTAGGAGCTTTCTCAGAGGAACACCAGGATCCGTGGGCAGCAGACGATCCACCACACAGTAGGATCGAAGACCTTTGTTGTTACCTATAGCGAGCTGGTAACTTTTCAAAATATCACTGACTTTTAGCTGGTTATTTCATAATACTAATTGAATTTTGTAATTGTTTCAAGAGAAGAAGGCACAGTAGGAAACCGTCAGACGGACTATGGGGAGTTGTACGCCATCACACACAGACACCGTGATGGGATTGCAAACTCTCAGCAGGCAGAGGCGGCCATTATAAGTAATTTTATTATTATAAATTTTATAAAACCAACTTAATAATGAAAAATGGTAATTAGTAATTGTTTCATAAAATGGCAGGAGCGGATGCAACAGTCGCAAGCTAAGCTGCGAGAGACCCAAGCCGATTAGTCACAGGGGTCAGTGGACCTGAGGGCTCCTTTGAAGGCAGGTCTGGGTTAAGCTGAGCACCCCGGATGCGTGTGGGGGATGGGGATAGGCGCCAAACCTAGCATGGTTTACAGCAGGATCGCCGCCTCTGAGGCTGGCAGCTCTAGAGGGGTCAGACGTCTGAGGAACGAGTTTATTGAGCAGCTGCGGTCAGATTTTGAGCAGTAGATGGCACAGCAGCAGCAGCAGATATAGCAACTACATCTGCAGTAGATGCAGCAAATGCAGCTACAGGCTGATTTGATATACGCTCAGCAGACGTAATGGCATGATATCGCGAACAACATGCTCGAGCGGTCATGGAGTCGCTTGTTCCCGGACGAGCAGCATCTACAGGTTCCCTCTGCCCCTCGGTACGTTGTCCAGACTACTACTACTACTCCTCCTCCTCCTCCTCCTCCTCCTCCTAATGATGATGGTGCGGTTCACTTTGCCCAGCGGCCCGATCTAGCAGCACTTGAGGGAGCACCAGATGATCAGCTCCCAGCTACTTAGTTTAGGACATCTTTTTTTTTTATTTGTTGTTGAAACATTTGTAAATAAATATATATAATTTTGTATTTTAGAACTTAAATTCTTATTGTGTTTACCATAATTATATTTATATTATCAGACCGCATTGTTGAATTTGTGAATTAATTGCAACAATATTATTTATATTTCTAAAATAAAAAAAATAAAGCATATATATATTTGTAGCGGTTTTATAATAAAAACAGCTACAAATATATATCGTTGTAGCGGTTCTACAATAAAAACCGCTACAAATATATATTTGGTTGTAGCGGTTCTACAATAAAAACCGCTACAAATATATATATGGTTGTAGCGGTTCTACAATAAAAACCGTTACAAATATAACATATTTATAGTAGTTTAACAATACAAACTGCTACAAATACTCAACATTTGAATTTTGGAATTTACCGCCTTTGTGCACATTTGTAGCGGTTATTTTATGTATAACTGCTATAAATTAAAAATAATTTTTCCATTTGATGTCCAACAGCTTTAATATTAGTAGCGGTTGTATACATATAACCACTACAAATATTCAACTTTTAAATTTTGAATTTCCCACCATTATGTGCAAAATTCCAACGGCTTGAAAATTAGTAGCAGTTTTATGCACATAACCGCTACAAATATTTTAGAACTGTAGCGGTTAGTGTAGCGGTTTTTGAACCGCTACAAAATTTTATACGTTGGAATTTCAGAATATAAGGTTCTTGGCATTCGTCATTCTCTATTTACTCATCTTCTTCTCTATACTTTCTTCTCTCTCACTAGTAGCTATGGATAAATCATGGATCAGGTTGCCACGCAATTCTCCAGAATATTTGTACGGATTAAACAATTTCTTGGATGATCCTGTGAATGATGCTGTGCGTGATGCATTTGGATTTCAAGGCGACAACTTCAATGAAGAAGTGCACGGTTCTGAGCCGATTTTTATTAGGAATAAAGCAGCTTGGGATTTCTTCAGCTTGATGGATAAAGTAGATCATCCTTTATATCAAGGTTATCGAAAATATTCTAAATTATCTTTCTTGATCAAACTGTATCACATCAAGTGCTTGTGTGGAATCACAGATAAGGGAATGTCGATGTTGCTCGAATTATTACAAGATGCATTCCCCGACGCTGGGATTCCCACAACGTTCTACGAGGCCAAGAAGATTATCAACAGGTTGGGGTTGAACTATCAAAAGATTGATGCATGCCCAAACGATTGTATGCTGTATTGGGGAGACGATTCCAGCAGGGAGACTTGTAAGAGATGTCACACATAGAGGTACAAGACAATTCGAAAAGGGAAAAAGCAGAAGAAGAAACCTGCAAAGATTCTTAGGTACTTCCCTTTGAAACCTTACCCACAAAGATTATTTATCTCATCTAAAACTACGGAGCACATGAGGTGGCATGCCGTTGATAACAATGAAGACGGTAAATTAAGACATCCCCGGGATGCAGATGCTTGGAAAATGTTTGGCAACGACTTTCTAGATTTCGGGACTGACCCCAGAAATGTTCGACTTACGTTGGCGACCAACGGTTTCAATCCTTTCGAGAATCTTAGCACAAGTTACAGTATTTGGCCGGTAGTCTTAGTTCCCTACAACTTACCCCCTGGATGTGTATGAAATAAAGCTCTTTCATTATGTCTATGATCATTCCAGGCAAAAAGGCACCGGGCAATGACATCGATGTGTATCTCTAACCGCTTATTGCGGAATTGCTTGACCTGTGGAATGTCGGCTTGGAGACGTACGACACTTACGGCAATCCTTTATTCAACTTGCGTGCAGCCTTGATGTGGATGATTAGTGACTTTCCTGGCCTTGGCACATTATCTGGTTGGAATGTGCATACTGGGTCGACGTGTCCAGCTTGCAATTTTGACCTGACGCAGTGCACCTTCCCCACAGCTGAAAGTGGTGCTTTATGGGGCATAAGAGGTTTCTCAATGAAAGGCAGAAGTTTAGATTGCAACGGAATCACTTCAATGGGAAACTAGAAACAAGAGGACCACCTCATACTTTGTCCGGTACAAATATCTTACAGCAGCTTGAGCATGTTGACTTCGAGTTTGGAAAAAGCGACAATTTAGAACAAACTCGCCAAAAGACGTGCAGGACTTCGGCGCCTCAGCAGTGGAAGAAGATAAGTATTTTATTCACTCTTCTATATTGGAGATCTAATTTACTTCGCCACAATCTTGATGTAATGCACATTGAAAAGAATGTTTGCGACAATGTGCCGTATACGCTGCTTAACAAACCCGGCAAGACAAAAGATCACCTTCAAGCGAGGAAAAATTTACGCGACATGGGAGTTCGTGAAGATGCTTGGCCAGATGAGCATGACAAATTTTAGCTGGCAAAGTTTACCCTCACAAAACCGAACAAGGAAGTCTTCCTCGTGACGTTGAAGAAATTAAAAGTTCCTGATGGGTATTCAACCAACATTTCTCGATGTGTTGACTTGCTGGCTTGAAAGGTTGCTGGCCTGAAGAGTCATGACTCACATGTTCTTATGCAGCAGTTACTCCCTCTGGCTATAAAGAATGCACTTCCTCCTGATGTTTCCATTGTTTGGGTGGAACTTTGTTCTTTCTTTTAGAAGTTGTGTTCTAAGGTTTTAATCGTTGAGGAGCTCGATCAGCTGCAGTCCAAAATCATTCTTACACTTTATCATTTGGAGATGATCTTTCCTCCGTCCTTTTTTACTGTGATGGTTCACCTTACAGTCCACCTCGTTCATGAAACAAAGCTCGCTGGACCAATACAATATCATTGGATGTATCCGATTGAGAGGTACTCATTTTAAATATGTGATTTATTCTCCGTATTTAATGTTTGCTAGTCGTCCTTTTCAGCATTTTATATCAATTTTCTCTTCTGTACTTCGTAGGTTCCTTGGGAAATTAAAATCTTACGTAAGGAATAAGGCGTGGCCAAAAGGTTCTATAGCTGAAGGCTATATAGGGGATTAGGTGCTATATTTTTGCTCAAGGTACTTTGATGATCTTGAGACGGCTTTCAACCTCCCACCTCGTGTTGATGATTGTCCTGAACCTACACCGACATCAGGAGAATTTATCCCTCATGTTGGTAAACCAGTTGGAGCAACTAAGAACTTCAAACTAATGGCAATTGAAAAGTTGCAAGCACATAGACATGTCTTGATTAATTGTACTCAAGTTGAACCTTTCATACGGTAAGAATTATACACTCACATGTTATTCGATCTATATCTTTCGTAACATTTCTCACTTTCATTTCACTATCGCATTTCCATTATTAATTGCAAGGAATTCAGAAGTCATGTTAAGCGTCAACTCAGGATCCGTACACAGACATCCTCGAAAGTTGATAGGAGGGTCCATAGAAAATTCCCAAGCTGGTTTGCGCGTAAAATACTAAATGACCACAACCCACACTCATCAAATTTCAGAGCTCACGCACTCGACCCTCTTGATCATGCAAAAAGGTTTATAGCATACAATGTCAATGGTTTTAAGTTTTGCACGGTTTCACAGGATCAAGGATTGCAAACTCAGAATTTGGGTGTTTATGCCACATTTGGGACAAGGAGTTATGCAAGTAGCAGTGACGCCAACATGTAGTTCGGAGGCGTCCCTTACTATGGCAAGCTTCTTGATGTGGTCGAACTTAATTATCAAGGCCATTTCACCGTGATACTGTTCAAGTGTTTGTGGGCAAATACCACTACTTCTCAGGAACTGACGACTTAGGGATCACATCAGTCAATTTCTCAAAGCCGATTCATACTGGTATTTCTTAAGATGATGAGCCGTATATTATTGCTTCAGAGGCACAGGGATTGGCACATGGTCGTTCATTTAAAGCCACGAGACCTTTACGACATGGGTGAAGGCAATAACATCGCTTACGAGAGTGAGCCATTTCAGCCAGCCGATTTTGAAAACTACTTCCTTAAAGGCGATGACAATTTATCTCTACTGCGGTGAGTTTTTTTAAGTCCACATCATTTAAATTAAATATTTTAAATTTAATAATACATCCCTAACAATAATTTTTCTACATAATTTCTATAGGGATGGCGACGATGAGTGATCAAATTCAAATTATGCTCTTGTCTTTAAAAAAACCTGGAAAAAAATTTTAAAATAAAATTTAAAAAAAATAAAATAATATTTGTAGCGGTTATTAAACCGCTTCAAAATTAAAAATAACCGCTACTAACTAAAAACCGCTACAAAATGGATATATTAACTGCTACAAATAGTACGTGGATCCCTATAAGTACCCTTACCACAATTCATTTTAAACACTCCCCAATTTCTTTTCACCTTACATTTCTTTTATTTTCTCTCATTTACAACTTCTTTTGTATGAGTAGAGGAGCTGAATAATACGATCAAATATGGTAACAAGTTTTTTAATTTTTTTTACAATACTTCTTTCCTTTATATAAAATTTATTCTCACCATTTTTTTTCCAGATATTTCAGAGCTGTATCTTATTTTCATATATTTTTCATACACAATTACATTATATTATACAACATAATAATTCTTTATTACCTACGTATCCTTAATAATATTATTAATATAATTTTTATACTAATCCAATTAAATTAAATTTTTCCTTTTAATTTATTAATAAGTTAAACTATTGAATAATAAACTAATTAAATTAGATAAACTAATAAAAAAATAAAATATTTAATTTAATATTAAAAAAATAGAAACAAATGATCATATATTTTTTAAAAAATGTTAAATATTTGTAGCGGTTATTAAACCGCTACTAACAAATGCGCCTTTTTAAATTCAAATTAAATTTTTTTGCGCTAAATTTGAATTTCATGAAATTAGTAGCGGTTTTATAACCGCTACTAATTTCATAAAAATTCAAAATTAGTAGCGGTTTATTAACCGCTACAAAATTGAAAAAAAATATCATTTTTCTTTTCCCGCCTTCAAAATTTCAATTTTTTATATTTGTAGCGGTTATATAACCGCTACAAATATCTCTGAAAAACCGCTTTATATTTGCGTGGAACTACTACAAATGATGTAGCAGTTATTTTCCTTGAGTAGCGGTTTTATATAACCGCTATAAAAACCGCTTGCAACATACGATTTAGTAGCGATTTTCCTAACCGCTACTAATGTTGTTTGTAGCGGTTAAAACCGCTACTAATACCCATTTTTAACCGCTACTAAATCACATTTTTTTATAGTGCAATTCCTTAGAAAACAAAGTCCACATTATAATAAATGAAGAGTAAAATTATACATTCATATAAAAAAATTTAAGGCAAAGGTGCACAAATGCCTATGATCTTCTCCCAAAAGAGCATCTAGCACCATAAATAATTTTTAGGTTTAAAAATACCTATGAACTTTTCCAAATGGAGCAAAAATGCCATCTCACTTAAATATCTCAAACACCATTACTTTTCTTTTTGTGAGTTCCACCTATAATGTCTAGACATCCATTATATGCTAACTCACTTCACCTCTGACCAATCAAAAAATAACATATACTTTAATATTTCATTCAGTTAAAAAAATAATATAGGTTTTGGTAGAGAGGGATTCCTGTTTTGGGTATGAGAAATCCCAGACTATGGTGAAATGTCGAAGAAGACGGCAAGGGATTAGCATTATTGATTCTATTACGGAGTAAATGACTGTCCACGGTGGTGGAAGTTAAAGTATGTGTTGTTTTTCGATTCATCAAGGGTAAAGTGAGTTGACAAATAATGGACACTTGAACATTATAGGTGGGACCCATAAAAAGAAAAGCAACGGTGTTTGTGATATTTAACGAAGATGTCATTTTTGTTCTGTTTGAAAAATTTTATGGGTATTTTTGAACCTAAAATTTGTTTATGGTGCCAGATGTTCTTTTGGGAAAAGATCATTAACATTTTTGCACTTTGACCCCAAAATTTAATGACATGCTTTATAAATAGAACCTAAAAGTTTAGGGGTTATTTCATTTTGTTTTTAAAAACAATAAAATAATAAAACATGTTTGATAAACTATTTTCAAGAAATTGTTTTGAAAAACAAAAAGGTCTTTTTAAAAACTAAAAACCAAAAACAGTTTTTCTTGTTTTTGTTTTGCTATTTTTTATTTTTTAAGGCCACCATTTATCCACTATCGACACTACACTATCAGTGACAACCACCGCCATGTTACCACCAGCGACCGCACCGTCACGTCACTTCAAAAACATATTTTTCAAAACAATTATCCAAACATATTTTTTTTATTTTTTTTATTTTAAAACTTGTTTACAAAAACAATTTTATAAAACTATTTCTGAGAACAAAAAACATATAATAGAATCAAAGAAGCCCTCATTCTCTATCTACCTTAAAAATATGATAAAAATATATTTATGTACGCAATAAGTTGAAAAATTAAATTTTTTTCAACGGAATGTATTTATGTCGAAGAAGACGGCAAGGGATTAGCATTATTGATTCTATTACGGAGTAAATGACTGTCCACGGTGGTGGAAGTTAAAGTATGTGTTGTTTTTCGATTTGTCAAGGGTAAAGTGAGTTGACATATAATGGACACTTGAACATTATAGGTGGGACCCACAAAAAGAAAAGCAACGGTGTTTTTTGTTCTGTTTGAAAAATTTTATGGGTATTTTTGAACCTAAAATTTGTTTATGGTGCCAGATGCTCTTTTGGGAAAAGATCATTAACATTTTTGCACTTTGACCCCAAAATGTAATGACATGCTTTATAAATAGAACCTAAAAGTTTAGGGGTTATTTCATTTTGTTTTTAAAAACTTTTTTTTTTTGTTTTTTAAAAAAGTAAAATAATAAAACATGTTTGATAAACTGTTTTCAAGATTTTTTTTTTAAAAACAAAAAGGCTTTTTTAAAATCTAAAAGCCAAAAACAATTTTTCTTGTTTTTGTTTTGCTATTTTTTATTTTTTAAGGCCACCATTTATTCACTATCGACACTACACTATCAATGACAACCACCGCCATGTTACCACCAGCGACCGCACCGTCACGTCACTTCAAAAACATATTTTTCAAAACAATTATCCAAACATTTTTTTTTTGTTTTTTTATTTTTAAAACTTGTTTACAAAAACAATTTTATAAAACTATTTCTGAGAACAAAAAACATATAATAGAATCAAAGAAGCCCTCATTCTCTATCTACCTTAAAAATATGATAAAAATATATTTATGTACGCAATAGGGATAAAGTTGAAAAATTAAAAAATATATTTATGTACGAATGGATTTCGTCGCCAATAACAGCGTGACAAATTAATTTCCAACGGAATTCAGATTCTATCGTAATTTTTGATGGAATTATTCCGTCACAAATTTCCTACAGAATTCATTCCGAGAAAATTGAATTCAGTCGGAAATTCCCTCGCAAACTTATCTTTTATTTTTTAAATTTTAAAAAGCCACGTGGCAACTCTGGCGGTTGCCACCTCATCATCGGTGCCCGGATCCACCATGTGTCATGGCCTGGCTCCGCCACATATCGCAACTGCACTCTATCACGTGGCGCAACTTCTTTTTTCTTGGAAATGCAACTCAACTTGCCCTCCTTTGGTTCTAACCCACGACCTGTCCATATGTTCGCGATGCCTTACTGGATGAGCTCGACTGCTTTGGCGTTTTATTATTACACAATTATATATATATATATACATAATCTTATTATATATAATCAATTATTTATAAATATATATTTGTTTCTTATATATAAATGTAATAATAATATAAAATAATTTTATATATTCTTATAATCTTTATTATAAATTAACTTCAAATTTAAAAAAGTTTACATCCTAAATAAATTTCATATGACTATATTTTTTTCTAATTTCTAAAATTAATTCTTTTATTAACATTAATTAATGATGAATAAATATTTATATGGCTAATAAGATCATAATTTTAAATTTTATAAAGATATTTTTTTAAAATTAAACTTAATTAAATAATAATAATTTTTTATATTTCTGACGGAATTTTCAGTGGCAAAATTAGCCACGGAAAATTCCGTGGCAAAATTAGCCACAGAGTTATTCCGTCGAAAATTCTGTGGCAAATAATTTCCGATAGAATCTGCCACGAAATATTTTTCGTGGCCGGAAAAAATTTCGTCCGAAACTTTTCCAATGGATTTCCGACAGAAATTTTATATTATTATTACATTTATAAGAAACAAATATATATTTATAAATAATTGATTATATATATCTTATTATATATATAATTGTGTAATAATAAAACGTCAAAGCAGTCGAGCCCATCCGGTAAGGCATCGCGCATGTACGGATGAGGTCGTGGGTTCAAACCAAAGGAGGGCAAGTTGAGTTACATTTACAGGAAAAATGAGGTTGCGACACGTGGTGGAGAGAGGTGGATCTGGGTGTCTCCGACAAGGTGGCGGTCGCCGGAGTTGCCACGTGACTTTTTAAAATTTAAAAAATAAAAAATAAGTTTGTGAGGGAATTTCCAATAAAAATTTCCATCGGAAATTTAAGACAGAAGCCACATAGCTTTTTAAAATTTAAAAAGTAAAAAATAAGTTTGCGAGGGAATTTCCGACAGAAATTTCTATCGAAAATTTGAGACGGAAGCCACATGGCTTTTTAAAATTTTAAAAGTAAAAAATAAGTTTGCGAGGGAATTTCCGACAGAAATTTCCATCGGAAATTTGAGACGGAATTGAATTCTGTCGCAATTTTTGACGGAAATTCCATTGGTAATTCTGTTGGAAAATTGTGACAAAATTAATTCCGTCGGAATCTGAATTCCGTTGGAAATTAGTTTGTCATGTCATTATTAGCGACGGAATTAATTCCATCAAAAATTCTATCGAAAACTCTGAATTCTGTGGCAAATTCTATCAGAAATTCAATGTTTTTTTATATTGGATTATCTACAAGATTGATCCAGACAGACACTTCTGAGAGAGGTTTGGGGGCATATTAGACTTAAAAGTTTTAGTAACACTTTGACATGTTTTAAAAATTTTATTGTTTGAAAAACATTTTGGTCAAATATTATCCTACTGACACACAAATAATCTCTCAGTTCAAGCCTAAGAACTTCAATCTTGATCTTTTTTTTTTCCAAATTTGAGCTCGCAATGTCTTATCCATCTACCTATATATATATATGTAATATATACCATGCCCCTTTTATATATGGACTATGGACATGAACGAAAGAAAACATCATCGTATCACATCAACATATATATATATATATATATTTGTTATAAAAGTATATGTGATAAGAAGATTGATAGGATTCAGAGAAAATTGATAGAATTTCTAGAGAGAAGTTAAAGAGAAGTTCTCATTCAGTACAACTGAAACAATCGATTACAGGCCTTTATATAGAGTCAGAAATCTAACCCTGGTTACCTGACCATGGTTATATTTAACTCTGGTTACATGACCATGGTTACTTTATATCTTCTTTATGTCCTTGTCTTCTTTTGCTTTTGCTTTGTGTCATGTCTTCTTTTCTTCGTTATGTCAAGCTGACTAGAAGAGTAATATGAGTCAATGGACATCCACATATTTAATATTCATAACACTCCCCCTTGGATGTCCATTATGAATGTGCCTCATTAAAAACTTTAATTAGGAAAAACCCAGTGGGATAAAAACCTAGCCAAAGAAAAGAGTACATCATTCATTGATACACTGTCGAGTACTGCCTCATTAAAAACCTTTCCAGGAAAACCCAGTGGGACAAAACCTAGATAAGGGAAAAAGAGTACAGTGTGTATCGACTCCCCCTCTTGATAATATTAGTTGAAATCTTTGAATATCTGAAGACCAATATCATGAACAAGTTTTTCAAAGATCGTACCTGGGAGTGACTTGGTGAATAAATCTGCTAGATTTTCACTTGAACTGATTTGCTGGATATCTATTTCACCATCCTTTTGAAGGTCACGAGTGAAGAAGAATTTTGGTGAAATATGCTTTGTTCTATCGCCTTTGATATAGCCTTCTTTAAGTTGAGCGATACATGCAGCATTATCCTCATATAGGATTGTTGGAATCATTTTACCGGAAGATAAATGACAAGTTGTATGTATATAATATCACTGACCTCAACCACATACATTCTCGACTTGCTTCATGTATTGCTAGAATTTCTGCATGATTAGATGATGTGGCTGATATAGTCTGTTTCATAGATCGCCATGAAATAGCTACACCTCCACATGTAAATAGATAGCCCGTTTGTGATTTACCATCATGTGGATCAGACAAAAATCCGGCATCTGCATAACCAACCAGTTCATGCTTGGATACATTTGAGTAGTATAACCCCATGTCTGTAGTACCTCTGAGATAACGAAGAATATGCTTTATTCCATTCCAATGCCTTCGTGTTGGTAAAGAACTATATCTTGCTAATAAATTAACAGCAAATGATATATCAGGACGTGTGTGATTAGCAAGATACATTAGTGTTCCAATAGCACTAAGATATGGTACTTCTGGACCAAGTAGTCCTTTATCACCTTCTTCACTAATTTCTCGGGGTCGGAATGGGTCTTTATCTTCAAAGATCTTACAACCATTGGGGTACATAATGGATGATATTTATCCATGTAAAATCGCTCTAGGACCTTCTTTGTATAAGTTTCTTGATATACAAAGATCCCTTTCTTGAAGTACTCGATCTGTAATCCATACCAGAATTTTGTTCTTCCCAAGTCCTTCATTTCAAATTCTTTCTTCAAACAATTAATTGCCTTTTGAAGCTCTTCAGGAGTTCCAATGATGTTGATATCATCAACATAAATAGCAGTTATAGCAAATTCACTATTAGATCTTTTCATAAAGATGCATGGGCATATCGGATCATTTTTGTATCCTTCTTTCAACAAATATTCATTAAGATGATTATACCACATGCGCCCTGATTGCTTCAGGCCATACAGGGACTTATTTAACTTAACTGAGTATTGTTCTCGAGAACTTGAATTGGATGCTTCTGGCATCTTAAGTCCTTCAGGGACTTTCATATAAATATCACTATCAAGTGATCCATATAAATAGGCAATCACAACATCCATTAGATGTAAATCAAGTCCTACATCTACTGCTAGACTGATTAAATAACGAAAAGTAGTCGCATCCACTACTGGTGAATACGTTTCTTCAAAATCAATGCCAGGTCTTTGTGTAAAACCTTGGGCTATTAGACGTGCCTTATATCTAGTTATTTTGCCCTATTCATTTCTTTTTCGTACAAAGACCCATTTGCATCCAACTGGTTTTACATCTTCAGGTGTAAGGACTACAGGTCCAAATACTTTTCGTTTTGCCAATGATTTTAATTCTGCATTAATGGCATCTTTCCATAGGGGACAATCTTTTCTTTGTTGGCACTCACTAATGGACAATCTTTTCTATATGATAAGCAAAGATGTCATCAACGTTGACTTAATTTCTATCCCATCAGATTCCATTCATAACATAATTTATTGAGATCTCATTATTTTCACATATATCAGGTACCTGGGTCTCTTCTGGGACTACAATGTTTTCTTCTGGGGATAATATCTCTTCAGGAGATGGCTCTTCTGGAGCTACTAATTTTTCTTCATTATCCTCAACTTGACCATCTATATTCTTTGCTCCTTTTCTTTTTTGAGGATTTTTATCTTTGGAACCGATGGGCTTGCCACGCTTCAGGTGTGCTTTGGATTCATTCATAGCAGGTTGTCCTTCAGGGACATCAATTTTAATAGGAGCATTAGCAGCTGGGACATGTGACTTTGTCACTTTCTTTGGGTCAGTAAATGCTTCTAGCATTTGATTAGCTAAATTCTGTAAATGAATTATCTTTTGAACTTCCAGTTCACACTGTTTTGTACGAGGATCAAAATGAGCCAATGATAATTCATTCCAACTAATTTCTTTACCCAACTGTTTGTTTTCTCCCCTTAATGTTGGGAAAAATGATTCATCAAAATGACAATCGGCAAATCGTGCTATAAATAAATCTCCTGTGGATGGTTCTAACCATTTTATAATTAATGGAGATTCATACCCAACATATATTCCCATCTTTCTTTGAGGGCCCATCTTGGTGCGGTGAGGTAGTGCTACAGGCACATATACCGCACACCCAAAAATTCTTATATGGGAAATATTAGGTTCCTGACCAAAAACCATTTGTAAGGGGGAAACCTTTAAATAACTTGTTGGCCTAATGTGAATTAACATTGCTGCATGCAAAATGGCATGGCCCCAAGCAGAAATTGGTAGATTAGATTTCATAATTAAAGGTCTTGCAATTAATTGCAACCTTTTAACTAATGATTCTGCAAGTCCATTTTGCGTATGAACATAAGCTACAGGATGTTCAACATCAATTCCAAGGGACATACAATATTCATTAAAAACTTGTGATGTAAATTCACTAGCATTATCAAGACGTATTTTCTTGATAGAATAATCAAGGTAATGTGCTCTTAATCTAATCAATTGAGCAAGTAATCTCGCAAACGCCAGGTTGCGAGAAGATAATAAGCAAACATGCAACCATTTAGTTGATGCATCAATTAAAACCATATAGTACCTAAATGGTCCGCATGATGGGTGTATTGGCCTACAAATATCTCCCTGTATCCGTTCTAGAAATGTGAGAGACTCACTTTCTACTTTGCTTGGTGAGGGGCGAATAATTAACTTTCCCTTGGAACATGCAGCACATGAAAAATCATGGGATTGTGGTATTTGTTTACACTTCAGGGTATGTCCACATGAATTCCCAATTATTTGTCACATCATGATTGAACCGGGATGGCCTAACCGGTCATGCCAAACATTAAATTCATTAGTAAACTTCTGGTTTACATTATCAAACTGCTGGTTTGAATTGGTAAACTTTTGGTCTGCATTATCAAACTGCTAGTTTGAATTGGCAAACTTCTGGTTTGCATTATTGAACTTCTGGTTCTCAATAGTATGTGTTTCAATTGTGCTTATACATGTGTAATACAAACCAGAAGAAAAAATAGGACAACTTTCTAATATGCATTTTCTACCAGCAACTATATTTGTAATGACAAGATATTCCTTATTATTTTTAGTTGTTGTTTCTAAATGATATCCATTTCTACGGATATCTTTGAAACTCAGTAAGTTTCTTTTAGACTTGGTAGAATAAAATACATTATCAATGCATAATTTTGTTCCTTCAGGTAACAAAATACTAGCTCTTCCAGAGCCTTCAATTAAATTTATACTACCAGATATAGTCTGAACATTGGCTTCTTGTATTACCAAGGAAGAAAAATATTTATCATGTCTGAGTATGGTGTGGGTTGTTGCACTATCAACGAGACATAAATCTTCAGGATTGATGCCAATAGGATTCATTCTTCATAAAAACATAAATAAAATTAATACATATGATAGAAACAACTTTAAATAAATATAACAGTTCAAATTATATTAAGAAATCTGCAACATCCAAATAGTTATTATCTATATCGCCATACTCAGAATTCTCGCCCTGATTAACATGATTAACTTCAACATTGGATCTTTTACCAGTATTTTTAATTGATTCTTGGTAAAGATCAACTAGATGCCTTGGTGTACGACAGGTACGAGACCAATGGCCCTTGCCACCACATCGATAGCATGGATTATCAGCATATTTGTTATGCCTACTGCTTTCCCCTTTTTGGTTCTTATCAGTCTTTTCCAACTTCTGGTAGGAATTTGAACCTCCATGATATCGACCACGACCACGCATAGCCACGCCCACGTCCATGTCCACGGCCACGACCACAGCCACAATAAAATTCATTAGTTACTATATTCACTTCAGGGAATGGAGTTGAGCCTGTTGGACGGGATTCATGATTTTTCAACAAAAGCTCATTATTTTGTTCAGCCACAAGGAGACGAGAAATTAACTCAGAATATTTCTTGAAACCTTTTTCACGATATTGCTGCTGCAGGAGCAAATTGGATGCATGAAATATGGAGAATGTCTTTTCTAACATATCATCATCAATAACATTTTCTCCACATAATTTCAATTTAGAAGTAATTCTAAACATAGCTGAGTTATATTCGCTTATAGATTTAAAATCTTGCAAGCGTAAATGCATCCAATCAAAATGAGCTTTTGGAAGAATGACCATCTTCTGGTGATCATATCTTTCTTTCAAATTGTTCCAAAGGACAAGTGGGTCCATCACTGTCAAATATTCAGTTTTTAAATCCTCATGTAAATGGTGGCGAAGAAAATTCATGGATCTGGCTTTATCTTGGTTGGATGCCTTATTCCCTTCTTTAATCATGTCTTCCAAACTTTTGGCATTCAGGTGAATTTCCGCATCTAACTTCCAAGATAAATAATTTTTTCCAATAATATCAAGAGCCACAATTTCAAGTTTTGCCAGGTTTGCCATTGTTCAAACTAATTAAAGAAATAAATGAAAATAATTAAAATATGAAATGTAAATATGCAATATAATAACTGTAAATTCATAAAGACAATAAATAATTCATAATGCAAGATAAGAAAATTAAAACATGTATGGCTTCGGGCCATTTAATCTCATGACTTCAGGCCATGTATGGCTTCGGGCCATTTAATCTCAAGATGAGGAATTAACTATTATCTTCATGATAAAAATTGTACATGACTTCTGGCCGTACAATAAGATAAAAGATAAAAATATATATAGCTTCTGGCCATATAATAAGATGAAAAATGTATATAGCTTCTGGCTATATAATAAGAATAGATATGGCTTCTGGCCATATTATAAGAAATTAAAACATTATGACTTCTGGTCATAATTTCAAGAATCAGATGTGTATGGCTTCTGGCTATAATAACAATAATAATAATATAAAAGAACTTGTAAATAATATATAAAAACAATAACGATCTCCAATCTTAGCTATGAAACCCGATGTTATATAACAATCGGTAAAAGTATCTCTCTAATTCCATATAGTGGCTCAGATTATCCCAGATCTATAAAATAAAACAAGGTATATATAATCATTAAAGAAACCATAAGAAGATCATACCTTCTTTTAGAGCTTCGTGCTGTCGTGCTGATAACGTGTTATAAAAGTATATGTGATAAGAAGATTGATAGGATTCAGAGAAAATTGATAGAATTTCTAGAGAGAAGTTAAAGAGAAGTTCTCATTCAGTACAACTGAAACAATCGATTACAGGCCTTTATATAGAGTCAGAAATCTAACCCTGGTTACCTGACCATGGTTATATTTAACTCTGGTTACATGACCATGGTTACTTTATATCTTATTTACGTCCTTGTCTTCTTTTGCTTTTGCTTTGTGTCATGTCTTCTTTTCTTCTTTATGTCAACACTACTACAGAATATACTTATAAAGACCCTAAAGGACGTCCCTTTTTAAAAAAGGGACGTCCAAAATATGGTCAGGTTCAAATTATAGAGATTGGCGTGTCTGATTACCTTTAAAAGTCATAAAAAAAAAGCCTTTAGACGTCCCCATCTGGGCTGGGGACTTCTAAAGATACCTTTAGACATCCCCAGCTGAGCTGGGGACGTCTAAATGCTATCTTTAGACGCTGGGGACGTCTAAAGGTATGTTTAGACATCCCCAGCACAGCTGAGGACGTTGTAGACACTCACATGCACCAGAAATGACGTGACCGGTGCATGTGAGGATGTCAGATAGCTCTTCTTACTCCCCTGCCATCTATCTCTCCTCCTCCCACTTTACTTAATCAGTCATTATTCATTCACTCCCATCTCCATCCCCATCTGCTACAGTTTTTTCGTTCTTTCTCTGTCCCCATTTACTCCCCTGCTGCATCTCCTCCTAAATTCATCACTCCATACCCATTGATCGGTCTCCTCTCCCTTTCTTGGTTTTTTAATTTCTTTCTCCAAAGCTTCACCACTTCTATCACCAGGCCACCTTCTTTGCTCTGGGTTGTAGAGTGTTTTCCCAATTGGATCTCCTCTCCACTACCGTCGGCCTCCTCCAAAGCTTCACCACTTTTCAGGTTAGCATTTTCGTTTTGAATAAGATGACAGGGCGTTTTATTATTCTTTTTATTATTATTTTTGTATGAATTGAATAAGTGTTTATTTTTTTATATTTTTAGTATAGTATATTTTTAGTATTAGTTAGAGGTTTATTTTATTACTCTGTTTATGCATTTTGATTAGGTTGATGATGGTAACTATTAGTTTTGGCACATGATAATGCTTTTAATTAATAGGGAAAGGAAAAGAAATGAGAAAAGAATAAAGAATAAAAAGAAACTAAAAAAATACAAAAAAAATTAGCTTGTAGACACACATTATTATTTTTTTTTGCCACAAGACACACACATTAATATATATATTTAGTGCTAGAATTAGGCAATCTTATTGTAACTTAGTGTACGTAGACATTAATATAAGAAATTCACGTACTTGCATTTTTTTTACAATTTTTCATTAAATTCGCGTACTTGATTTAATAATTTGGTTGCTAAAATATAAGTGTATTATGTTTGTGCTTGGTGCTAGAAGCTAAAGTTTTGTTTCATTTAAATTAAGCTGAGACGGTTTGTTATTTTGATTTTGGGATGTCTCAATTTTAAGGGGAAATGCTGTCAAAATTTTGAAAAACAAAATAGTAAATGGCATTCCTAGTGTTGACAATTATTATTAACTTGAGTGTAAATGAGAATGACGTAGGTGGTAATAAAATGGATCATAGTTGGATGAATGCTTTGAGAACAAGTGAAGAATATGAGAATGGGGTTGAAGAGTTTATTGAATATGCTAGAAGGAATGCTCCAGCCAGAAATGGCATGTATTTTTGTCCTTGTGTCAATTGTTTAAATGTGAGAAGACGGGATGTTGAAGTTATAAGGGATCACCTACTTTGTGATGGAATAAATCTTCGATATACAAGGTGGATATGGCATGGTAAGGAAGTAACTGATTGTCCGTCGCACAAGAAGGAAGCTGTAGATGTCATAGATGAAGATACAATGGAGAGAATGATTCATGATGTTGAGGTAGAATCCTTTGCACAGTCGCATGAATATGACAGCCTGCGGAGTGATGCAGAGACACCGTTGTACCCAGGGAGTAAATACACACGGCTGACAGGAACATTACATTTGGTGAACTAAAAAGCAACTTGTGGGTGGACCGATAGTAGTTTCACATTGCTGCTTGAACTGTTGTGTGATATGTTTCCAGACGATAATGTGCTTCTAAATCGTATGTATGAGGCAAAAAAAATCCTATCTACGATGGGTATGGAGTATAAAAGGCTTCACACTTGCCCTAATAACTGTGTACTGTACAGAAATGAGTATGAAGGTCTGAGTGAGTGCCCTAAGTGTCAAACTGCACGATACAAAGTGAGGAAAAATGGTGGTTGTAGTGATGCGACAACTAAAAGGCAACTTGTAAAGGTTCTGTGGTATCTTCCAATAATACCGCGCTTTAAGCGTTTGTTTGGGACTGCAAAAAAAGCGAAGAAGTTGAGATGGCATTCGGATGATAGAATATCCGGCAGAAAATATCTTCGGCACCCGGCTGACTCTCCACAGTGGAAGAAAATAGATGAAATGTTCCCTGAATTTGGCAGCGAGCCAAGAAACCTTCGGCTTGGGCTTTGTACAGATGGCATCAATCCGTATGGAACTCTTAATAGTACACACAGTGCGTGGCCAGTACTCCTTGTAATATACAACTTGCCTCCCTGGCTTTGTACGAAATGCAAGTATATGATGCTTTCTATGATGATTTCTGGACCAAAACAGCCAGGAAACGATATTGATGTCTACTTGGCGCCTTTGATTGAGGACTTAAAGAAGTTGTGGGTGGAAGGCGTAGATGTGTTTGATGCATATAAGAATGAGTCCTTCAAGCTACGTGCAATGATTTTCACCACGATAAATGTCTTCCCTGCGTACGGGAACCTCTCAGGGTATAGTGTGAAGGGGCATAAAGCATGTCCAATATGTGAAGCAGACACTCACTTCCACCAACTTAAATATGGAAGAAAAATGGTCTACCTTGGTTATAGGAGGTTCCTTCCTAGGTTCCACCCATATCGTAGGTTAAGAAAGCGTTTTAACGGCTTGCCGGAGCATGGAATGGCTCCAAAGGCACTAACCGGAGAGGAAGTTTACAATCTGGTTGAACGTATCAATGTCTTACTCGGTAAGAATCAGAAGACTTCGGGTGAGAAGAACATATGGAAGAAGAGATCAATTTTCTTTGATCTTCCATATTGGCGTAGTCTTGACGTGAGACACAGTATTGATGTAATGCACGTGGAGAAAAACGTTTGTGATAGCCTTGTCAGTATGCTTTTGCACATTCCAGGGAAGACCAAGGATGGGATTAGTGCGAGACTAGACCTTGTTGATATGGGAATAAGAGAACGGTTACATCCACAGCTAAGAGATGATGGTAGGAGGGCATACATGGAGCCAGCAGCGCATACACTATCAAAAGTGGAGAAACGAAGTTTGTGTGGGTGTTTGCATGAAATTAAGGTACCACAAGGATATTCTTTGAATGTGAGAAGGTGTGTGTCAATGGACGATTTGAAGTTAGTGGGAATGAAGTCCCATGATTATCATGTGTTGATGCAACAACTATTACCAGTAGCTATTAGAGGTATTATGAAAGATGAAGTTCGAAGCACTGTGATAAGATTGTGTGTTTTCTTTAATGCTATCTGTAACAAAGTCATTGACACTGAAAAGCTGGATGAACTGGAAGCTGAGGGTTATATCATATTGTCCCAATTAGAGATGCACTTCCCTCCTTCATTTTTTGATATAATGGTGCATTTGATAGTTCATTTGGTAAGGGAGGTAAGGCTATGCGGTCCAGTTTACCTGAGGTGGATGTACCCTTTCGAGTGATACATGAAGATCTTAAAAGGGTACTCTAAAAATCCCTATCGACCAGAAGCCTCAATAGTTGAAAGGTATGTTGTTGAAGAGGCTATGGACTTCTGCAGTGATTATCTATCAGGGAAGAAGGAGCAATCTTGACATGAAGAGGGGAGGAGCAAGGGAACACGAGGACTGAAAGTGAAGACTATGCCTCATGAAGAGGTGTTGCAAGCACACCTTTATATCTTAAATAACATGGCAGAAGTTCAACCGTACATAGACGAACACAGAAAGAGATTGAAGAACATGAATCTGAGGAAGAATGACATGCAGATTACTATTGAGCAAAATAAGACATTCATTCAGTGGTTTGAGGAAAAGGTTTTGCATGAGACAGGTGTGTCTGGGACAATAGAGTGGCTAGCCTGGGGGCCTTCGTTTCAGATCATTACTTGGGGCGGTTATGATATAAACAGGTATTCTTTCTACACAAAAGACCAAGATGACCGAAGTACCATGCAAAATAGTGAGGTGATGGTAGAAGCTGAAGCCATGCACTTTTCCAGTTCAAAAGACAAAAACCCCATATTAGCATCCATGGCCTATTATGGAGTGATAGAAGAAATATGGGAAATCACTTACAACAAGTTCAAAGTTGCTTTATTCAAATGTAAGTGGGTTAGCAATAATGCTGTGGAAATAGATCAACAATTTGGATTTGTCTCAGTTGATCTTGAAAGAGTAGGTTATAGGGATGAGCCCTTCATTCTAGCAAGCCAGGCGAAACAAGTGTTTTATGTCACAGATCCTGCAAATAAAAAAATTTCCATTTTACTTCAAAGTAAAAAATAGAAGCATGGTGATCCGACCTTCAACCTTGACGACACACCACCTTTCACAATTAATCCACCTACAACAAGTGAAGTAGAATTGGTAGATGATGAAGAATATGCTGTGAGAAATTATCATGGTGAAGGAATATGGGAAACAATCTAGAGTAAGATGATTTGTTTTATATAGTAATGTGTGGTGTTTGTTTTATATCTTGTTAGTTTATTCATTTACTTACAATTTATTCACCTATCTGACAATGATTTTTGTGCTTACAGGAATATGGACAATTCTGGTGACTCACAAAGTGATAGGGACAATAAAATGAATAGGCCTGAACCTGATGCGACACCTGAACCGGTTGCTAGAAGAAGGGTTAGAGGCAGTACAAAAATGCCTGCATTGGTAGCACATCATTAGCATCAACAGGAGAGGTTGCATATTGACTTTGATGAAAATATGAAACCAATTGGTCCGGAGGAAGACCATTTCATTAGCTACGTAGGTTTTTTTGCTCGAAGCAAAGTTCACATTACCTATGATAATTGGAAGTTGGTTCCACCAAAAACCAAAGACTTGATTTGGCAACAACTTTTGGTATATAAGTTTCAATACATCTGCATTATATCTTTATTCCTATCGCTTTAAATATAATTAACTTATGTTTTTACCTTGCAGCAAACCTATGATGTCCCTGACACCGCGGAGATGTACAAGGAGTGGATGATGGAGGTTCGTCTACGATGGAAAGATTTCAAGAACAGGCTCACACGAGATTACATTCGAGGGGACATGAGGGGTCAGGATCCATGTCATGAGTATCCGTTTTTGTCTCTAGAGGACTGGAGGTTGTTTATGGCATCACGAGAAGATCCAAACTTTTTGGTAAGATTTCTGTCATCATAGTGTTTTATTTGAATATAGTTGACATTATTGATTCGGTGTTTTGTTGTCCTTTCAAAGGCATTAAGTGCAGCAAATGCAGAGAGGCAAGCAACTAATAACTATCAATATTGCATGTCTCGTGGTGGTTATCGGAAGCTTGAGTGAAAGATGATGGCAGAAGAGTTAGAGAAATTGAAGGAAGCAGCCACATCATATACCCCTGACAACCTTTCTCTAAATATTTCTCAGCTTTGGCCGTCGAAAGGAAATTTAGACTGCCATTCACATCCTCAACACTTTAAGAAGTAGGATACACTATCCTCTTATTCCCATAATCTAATAGCACATTATTTGCCGTCAACCAATCGAAACCCAAAATGACTTTTAATTGATATAGCGGCAGACAAATCAAATCAATAATGGATTGGTGCCCCTCTATAGTTATGACACAATTTAGGTAGGCTTCAGCAGCTATGGCCTTGACACCCATCGGCGTCGACACAACTAGATCAAATGGCAATCTATGCACATACATACCCAGGCGCTTCATGCAATCATAAGTAATGAAAGAGTGACTCGCACCTGAATCAAACAACGCTTGCAACACATTACCATTAAGGAGGATTTTGTTAGATCTCATGTTTTGATGATAACAAAGAATGGTATGAAAAAGATTTGATAAACAAATAAGTTTGAACAAAGTAATAACAGGAAAAATCATCTCTTGAAGCAAGCATTGGAGTAATGAAGAAAGGCCAAGAGAAAAAGATGAGAAACTTGATCATTGGCAAGTTTTCTAAAGGGTTACTCGAGTATGTACTCGAGTAATGGACTTAAACTTGATGTAACCAGAGTCGACCTTCAAGTAACCTGCCAATGATACTCGAGTAAGTACTCGAGTAATAAGGTAAATGACTCCAAGTTGCTCTCGGCCTGCCAATGTTACTCGAGTAACCAGGTAACTCACTGGCAGTTGCTCTCGGCCTGCCAATATTACTCGAGTAGCTACTCGAGTAACCAGGTAAAAGTTTTCAAGTTGCTCTCGGCCTGCCAATGATACTCGAGTCTGTACTCGAGTTACTCTGTTTCAAGAAATGTGTTGCTCTCGGCATTTTCAACCCTGCCAATGTTACTCGAGGCGCTACTCGAGTAACTCACTGTGGTAAACAAAACCTGAAGAATGAATTGGAAGAGAACTTCAAGTCATTACCCGAGTAAAGCTATGCAGAAAATTTATGTTTACTCGAGTAACAAGGTAATCAAACTTGAAGTGCTCTTGGCATTGAAATCCTGCCAACATTACTGGAGTGAAGCATCGAGTAACCTAAAGTTGATTTGAAGGTTTACTTGAGTTGATACTCGAGTAACTAATGAAGAAAAGTTTTCCATACCCGAGTAAGTACCTGAGTAAACAGGTATTTCCAAAGGTTTGAAATTTTGTTTACTCCATGCACTACCCGAGTAATGTTATGTTTGCTTATTGACTTGCAGTTTATGAAAGTTTTCCCAATGATACTCGAGTATGTACTCGAGTAAACTTTAATGAATACTTGAGTAACTACTCGAGTATGCAAGTCCAGAAATTTAGAAATCATTCCAACGTTTATTGATTTACTTCCTATATGATTAACCTTTTATTGTATTAGTATTCTTAGCATATTTACAGATAAACAATGAAGAGATCTTACCAAATAAGGAAAGTCAAATGTAACGTTCAAATGTCACCTACCGCCACCTACCGCAAACGGATATTTTTCAAATATTGGAAAAGTCAACAGTGGCTGCGCACTCTCCAACGGACGAGAAGAAAATGTTCCAATGGTCACTACCAACACTTCTATATATATGGGAACATTCGAACAAAGAAAAACAACAAGATTCTATACACGAAGGCATTATCAAGCTCACTACTCTGGTTTATTCATATTTGTAATTCTATGCTTTAGTGATTCTTATTCACTCTGTGAGAGAGATATTTCATTCAAACTCAATATTTGTTATTGAGATAACTTAAGGTTGTGGAACCTTGAGTTGGGATTGGATTACAACTTGTAAGGGAGAGCGAGTGTCCAGGCAAAGGAACTTGCTTGTACTGAGGTGCCAAGAACCCACTGAATCTTGGAAGTTATAGTGAAACTCTTAGAGAAGCTCAGAGGACTGGACGTAGGTCAAAGTGGTTGTGACCGAACCAGTATAACTCCCGGTGTACACTTCGGTGATATTTCTCTTTACTCTTTACTGCATTATATTCACTATCAAGTTTTCATATTTGCAACGAAATTTTAGTATCACCCAATTCACCCCCTCTTGGGTGAAACGCTTGCTCTAACATTTGGTATCAGAGCGTAGGTCTTCCTGTTAAGGTATAACAACCTAAGAAGGATCCAATGGCAAGCATGGGTGAAGGAATTCTTCCCGACAGAGCATCTATCACTAGACCTCCAGGTTTCAGTAGCGAACACTTTTCTTTCTGGAAAGCAAAGTTCAGAGTATTCGTGATGGCTACTGAATATGGGCTATGGGATGTGATTGAGAGTGGAAACTATCAACCTACAAAGATTGTAGATTCTCAGAAAATTCCCAAGACGCCAGCGGAATACGATGAGAATGACAAGAAACTTATCACTCTCAACAGCAAGGCAATTCTGATGTTGCAAAGTGATTTAAGTCAAAGTGAGTACTTCAGAATTTGCACACTTCCAACAGCAAAGGAAAATGTGGGAAGCTCTGGAAATAGCTCATGAAGGAACTTCAGGAATAAAGGAGAATCGGATCAACACCTTGGTCACTGAATTCGATCTACTTTGAATGAAATCAGGTGAATCAATATCTGAATTTGAACTTAGATATACTTATCTTGTTGATCAACTTGCAGTACTTGGGAAAGTTTATGATCAGCATACCCAAGTACGAAAGATTTTGAATATTCTTTCTAAAGAGTGGGAGGCCAAAGTCACTACAATCGAAGAAGCAAAAGGAGAATCAATGAGATCAGTTGCTTCTCTTTTTGGAAGTCTTTCTGAATATGAAAGCAAACTAAAGTTCAAACGGGAACTAGATGATATTGGTGACAAGAAAAAGAAAGGTCTAGCACTAAAAGCAAAAGAAGAGAATCAAGATGAGGATGAGGAGTTTGACGATGACGAAATGGGCCTAATCATAAAATGATTCAGAAAGTTCTACAAGAAAGGTCAAGGCTTCAAACACTTTCAAAAAGGAGGAACCACTAGCAAAGATCATATCATATGCTACGAATGTGGAAAACAAGGACATATCAAATCAGAATGTCCAGAACTGAATCAAAAGAGCAAAGAAAAGAAAAAAGGTAAATTCTTTAACAAGAAGAAGGCCTTTGTATCTGCTATATGGGGAGATGGTTCATCTGACAAAGAAAGTGATGAAGAAGAAGTAGCCAATATATGTCTTGTAGCTCAAGAAGAAACAGAAGAAGAGGTAAATGATTCTGATCCTACCTATGATGAATTACTCTCTGAATATAATGCTTTACATTCTGAATTTATCAAAGTAGTTAAAGAATTAATTGTTTTCAAAAAGAAAAACAAAGCTCTTGAAATTGAACTTAAAGAAAGTTCAGAAAAGAATTGTGAAAATTGTTCTTCTTTGAAAAAGAAAAACACTGATCTTACAAAAACTCTTGAAAAATTTACTCAAGGAAGTGAGATGCTAAATGTTATTTTGAAAGCTCAACGATTTGTAAATGACCGATCTGGAATTGGATATGATCCAAAATCAGATAAGAGGAAAGGTAGAAAGAAAGCAGTAGGTAAGTCATATTTGAATTATTTCCAGCCTTATGTACATACATCGAATCCTTTTGCATTTTGTAATTACTGTAATAGAAAAGGTCATTATACCTCTTCATGCATTCATAAGAAGAAAGGAAACATAGGAACCTACAAATGGGTACCTAAAGGCTAATATGTTCAGAAAATTATTTGTACTAACCCAAAAGGACCCAAAAAGATGTGGGTACCTAAGACTTAGTTATTTGATTGCAGATATGCCTTAAAGCATCCAAAAACAACAAATGGTACATAGACAGTGGATGTTCTAGACATATGACCGATGATTTCGAAAGCTTTACCAAATTGCAACCTAAAGAAGGTGGAAAGGTAAAATTTGGAGGAAATCAACCCGGAAGGATAACAGGAATTGGTGAAATTGAAAATGACAAAGGAATACAAGTCAAAGATGTATATTATGTTGAAGGCTTGTGTCATAATTTGCTGAGTGTAAGTCAAAGTGCAGACAAAAATAACTGGGTAATATTTGACTCAGATGAATGTTTAATTATCAACAAGAATGACTTACCACTTGATAAGAAGAATATCAAGGCTAAGCTCAGAGTAAAAAGGGAAGGTAACTGCTATACTCTAGATATTAGTAGAAATGAATCTGAAAATTATTTTCTGAGTAATGCTGATGAAAGTTAGCTATGGCATAAGAGATTGGCTCATGTCAATATACATCAATTAGGCAAACTACTCAAAAAAGATTTAGTTCTTGGATTACCCAAAGTAACTTTAAAAAATGACTTGATTTGTGACGCATGTCAAAAGGGTAAACAAACTAAATCATCTTTCAAATTAAAAAATGGGATTTCAATAAATAGACCACTACAATTATTGCATATGGATTTAGTTGGCCCTGCAAGAGTAAAGAGTCTTGGTGGCAACTTATATTCATTGGTCATTGTTGATGATTTCTCCAGATTTACATGGGTTATTTTTCTATCATGAAAAGATGAAACTTTTGAAGAATTTATTATTTTTGCCTAGAAAGTGCAAAATGAGAAAGGTATGTCCATTACAGGTATTAGGACTGATCATGGTGTAGAATTTGAAAATCAAGCCTTTGAAGAATATTGTGATACTAATGGCATTGATCACAATTTCTCTGCTCCAATGACGCCTCAACAAAATGGAGTTGTGGAACGCAAGAATAGAGTGCTCACTGAAATAGCTAGAGAAATGTTGAATGAAAAGAACATGTCTCAAGTTTTCTGGGCTGATGCTATGAGTACAGCATTCTATATTTCAAATAGAGCCTATATTAGAACAAAACTTGGAAAGACACCATACGAGCTGTACAAAGGAAGAAAGCCAAACATTGATCATCTACACATCTTCGGTTGTAAGTGTTTCATTCATAATAATGGTAAAGATAACTTAGGAAAATTTGATTCTAAAACTGATGAAGGAATTTTCCTAGGATATTCTAACCGAAGTAAAGCATATAGAGTTTTCAATAAAAGAACATGTGTTGTTGAAGAATCAATTCATATTGTGTTTGATGAATTTGAATCCTCTGACAAAACCATTGATGAAGAACATGAAGTTGTTTTAAATCAAGAAAATGGTCAATATATTTCTAAGTCGCTTATTCTAGAAGTTGATGAAACCAAGGAAGAAGAGCAATCACTAGGACAACCTAGAGCCTGGAAATACAATAAAAGTCATCCCTTAGATCAAGTCATAGGAGATGTGAATGAAGGGATCAAAACTAGAAATAGAATTTTCAATGAAGTAAGTTTTTCTGTATTCATTTCTGAGATTGAACCTTCTAACATTGATGAAGCCCTATCAGACAATGATTGGGTTATAGCAATGCAAGAAGAACTAAATCAATTTGAAAGAAATCAAGTTTGGGATTTGGTACCCCGACCCAAAGATCATCCGATCATTGGAACCAAATGGGTATTCAAGAACAAACTCGATGAATCCGCAATTATTGTCAGAAACAAGGCAAGATTGGTGGCCAAAGGCTATAATCAGGAATAAGGGATTGATTATGAGGAAACGTATACTCCAGTAGCTAGATTGGAAGCTATACGCGTACTCTTAGCCTTTGCATGCATCAAAGGATTCAAACTCTATCAAATGGATGTAAAGAGTGCATTTCTAAATGGTTACATCATAGAAGAAGTATACGTAGAACAACCTCCAGGTTTTGAGGATGTAACTAAACTTGACCATGTTTTCAAACTCAAAAAGGCTTTATATGGTTTAAAACAAGCTCCTAGAGCATGGTACGAAAGGCTCAATAAATTTCTTATTGATCAAGGTTTTGTACGGGGAAAAGTTGATACAACACTTTTTATAAAATGAAAACGTGATGATATTTTAATTATTCAAATATATGTTGATGACATTGTTTTCGGTACTACTAATGAATCTCTGTGCAAGGAATTTTCTGAGATAATGCAAGGAGAATTTGAGATGTCAATGATGGGAGAATTGAATTTCTTTCTTGGTTTGCAAATCAAACAAAGAAAGAATGGAATCTTTATATCTCAAACAAAGTATTTGAAAGAGTTGTTGAAGAAGTATGGAATGGATGAAGCAAATGGCACAGACACGCCTATGAGCTCAACTACGTTGCTTGATGTTGATGTCAAAGGGAAAGACTACAACATCACAAAATACAGAGGAATGATTGGATCATTACTCTATCTCACGGCAAGTAGACCGGACATCCAATTTAGTGTTGGCATATGTGCAAGATATCAATAGCACCAAAGGAATCACATGCCGAAACTGTCAAACGAATCTTTAGATATCTTGCTGACACACCAGAATTGGGTCTGTGGTATCCCAAAGGAAGAAGTGAATATCTAGTTGCATATTCAGATTCTGATCATGGAGGATACAAAACAGACAGAAAGAGTACCAGTGGACAAGGACAATTTCTTGGAGGATCTCTTGTCTCATGGTTCAGTAAGAAACAAAATACAGTATCTTTTTCGTCAACGGAATCCGAATATGTTGCAGTCTCAAGTTGTTGTGCACAAGTGATATGGTTAAAACAACAACTACAAGATCTTGGTATTTATTGTTAGAGCAAGCGTTCACACAAGAGGGGGGTGAATTGGGTGATACTAAAATTTTGTTGCAAATATAAAACCTTTACGGTGAATATAAAGCAATAAAGAGTAAGGAGAAATATCACCGAAGTGTACACCGGGAGTTATACTGGTTCGGTCTCAACCACTTTGACCTACGTCCAGTCCTCAGAGCTTTTCTGAGAGTTTCACTATAACTTCCAAGATTCAGTGGGTTCTTGGCACCACAGTACAAGCAAGTTCCTTCACACCTGGACACTCGCTCCCCCTTACAGGTTGTAATCCAATCCCAAATCAAGGTTCCACAACCTTAAGTTATCTCAATAACAAATATTGAGTTTGAATGAAATATCTCTCTCAAAGAGTAAGTGATAATCACTGAAGCATATGAATACAATTTCAACGTGAAAACAGAGCAATGAACTCAATGAATCGTTTGTGTGGATGCTTAGTTGTTCTTCTCTGTTTGAAGGTTCCCATATATATAGATATGTTGGTGATGACCGTTGGAACACTTCCTTTCGTCCGTTGGTGAGTGCGCAGCCACTGTTGACTTTTCCAATATTTGAAAAATATCCGTTGGCGGTGGTTGGCATTTGAACGTTTGATTTGACTTTCCTCTCTTGATGTGATTCCTTCATTGTTTATCTGTAAATATACTTGTAATACTAACACAATGAAAGATTAATCATATAGGAAACAAATCAATGAACGTTTGAATGATTTCTAAATTTCTGGGTATGCTTACTCGAGTAGCTCCTCGAGTATCCTTGAACATTACTCGAGTACCTACTCGAGTATCATCGGGAAATCATTCTTTAACTGCAAGTAAATGAACAAGTAGAAGATTACTCGGGTAGTGCATGGAGTAAACTAAATTTCAAACCTTTGGAAATAGTTAATTACTCGGGTACCAACTCGAGTAATGCACTCACAACTTTATGAGTTACTCGGGTACCAACTCGAGTAAACCTTCAAATAAACTTTTGGTTACTCGATGCTCTACTCCAGTAATGTTGGCAGGATTGAAATGCCGAGAGCTCTTACCTCATTACTCGGGTACCGACTCGAGTAATGAACTCATTTTTGCATAGGTTACTCGGGTATCACCTCGAGTAACGGAGACATTTGAACATGACTTACTCCAGTAATGACTTGAAGTTTACTTTGAAAATATTTGTGCTTACTGGGGTACATACTCGAGGAATCCACTTAAGATAAAACATTAGAAACTTGAATACTCGAGTAAGGACTGGAGGAAGATGAAATAAAGAAAACAAGTTAATCGGATACCAACCTCAAGTTTTAACTTACCTCAGGCTGTTACTCGAGTACCTCCTCGAGTAACATTGGCAGTGGTACAAAGTGCCGAGAGTTACCTATGTTTATAAACAGAGTTACTCGAGTAGCTCCTCGAGTATCACGGAAAACTTGAAGGCAAACTGGAAGTTTCTGACCTGGTTACTCGAGTGGCTCCTCGAGTAACATTAGCAGTGGTACAAAATGCCGAGAGGTCCATTTTTTAGGAAACAAAGGTACTCGAGTGGCTCCTCGAGTATCATGTAGAAAACTTGATGGCAACTGGAAGTTTTACCTGGTTACTCGAGTAGCTCCTCGAGTAACATTAGCAGGCCGAGAGCAATCTTGAAATTTTACCTTGTTACTCGAGTAGGTCCTCGAGTAATGGTGGCAGGTTACTGGAAGTTCTCCTTTGTTACTTCAAGTTTTGTCTCCTTACTCGAGTAGCGCCTCGAGTAATGCCTTAGAAGATTTGCTACTGATCAAGTTCCTCAGCATTTTCTCTTGTCCAATCTTCATTACTTCCATGCTTACTTCAAGTAAGCTTATTCCTGTCATTACTTAGTTCAAGCTTGATTATTAAACATTTCCTTTTCAAACCATTCTTTTGTTATCATCAAAACATGAGATCTAACATTCTCCCCCTTTTTGATGATGACAAAACTTGGTGATTTTGAACATCGTTTTTCAAATTGAATTCTTAATTAACTATTTCTTATTAAGTTGATTATACCTTGCATACATAACAACTTCATTAGTCCAAACATGTATCATAATTTACAAACTTAAATGAAATCAAATGAAGTCATAATTAAACACACTTGCATTAAAATTTAAGAAATTCAAATTACAAGATAAGTTCATAACTGAATTTAAAAAGCTCCCTAAAGTCCCATGTACACCCATATACCCATGAAAAGCAAGGACAAATCCACAAAATCACTCTCAAGCTCTTCTCCCCCTTTTTGGCTTCATCATTCAAGTTGAGGGTTAGAAGGCTTCACCATAGAGATAGGTTTTACTGGAAGAACCAACCCACCACCATCTGAACTAGATGAATCAAAGGAACTGGATGACTCAGGTTCAGGAAGATTGAGAGGTGGAATTTGGATATCATCTCTAGGTAGGAGAGGAGAAGGTTGAAAGACAACCATAGTGGTTTGAGCTTCTGGGGGTGTGTCTAATACTAGAGTGATATGTTCAGAGGAAGAAGATGATACTACCTCTGTTTGGGTAGGAGAAG
This sequence comes from Inga oerstediana, assembly GCA_963210345.1. Taxonomy (NCBI): domain Eukaryota; kingdom Viridiplantae; phylum Streptophyta; class Magnoliopsida; order Fabales; family Fabaceae; genus Inga; species Inga oerstediana. The sequence goes on along the minus strand of OY723401.1, from coordinate 42,810,987 downwards.
GAATAGGTTTAGGAGTTGTCTCAGGTTGTGGCTTTTGAGGTGAATCACCAATAGTGATATGTGTAGACTCAAAAGTTTCAGGATCATCCACTGTGAATAAGATGTCTTTTTCTTGGGGCTCAAGTGGATCAGAAACCAGAGGGGTAGATGGTTCAGCCTCAGGAGTGGGGGTAGGAATAGGAATGTCTGAAGAAGGGTTTTCTGGAGGTGGTGGTGCAGAAGAAGAAGGACCGGCAGAAGGTCCAGGACCCAGAGAATCCAAGCGTGCCAGTATCAGTCTCAGAGTCTCTCCCTGGGCACTTTGCTCTTCAAGCAACTCCTCATGTCTCCTATCCATTCTCTCAACCAACTCCTCATGCCTTTTGTCAATTTTCTCAACTAGTTCACCCATCTTGAAGTTGGTGTTGGTAATTAGCTCAGCATTTGTGTTGGCTATGTCCACATGGAAGCCTCTGAGAATGTTCTCCATGAAGTGCTGGAGAGTGGCATTCAGGAAAGATGGTGAGGATGTAGTAGCGGCTGGAGCCGATGACTGAGTGTCATCCATTCTACTGGTCTCTGCCTCAGTGGCCTTTCGCTTCTTCTTGGACCCAGACTCCAGTGGGCCTTTAAGAGGGATGTCTATGTTCAGTTTACCAATCTGGGTCCTTCCAACCGGGGACAACCTCTCAATTGGCTCTTTGCTATCCAAATACCATATTTTGTTCTCTTTCAGGATTAGAGACACAATCTGGGGATATGGCATTGGAGTTGTAGCCTTCCCATCCACCTTATACCTTTTCATCTCTGAAAAGATATACTCTCCCAAATCCTTCTGTTCCTTCAATAGCAGTGAAGCAAACCACCTATAGTCCCTATCAGAGAAATGGGTATAGTTGTTGGCTTTGTTTACTAGGGACCTAGAGTAGATGTACCAAAGGACCCTATGGTGATCACACATGTCACTGGGCTTGAAGTTTAGAGGGCCAATAAGCTCACCGGGTTTGAGGATAGTGAAAATTTGATTTGGCTCAAGCTCAGAATATATATCATCAGGGGGTTTTCAATTCCCAACCACAAATTAATTCTAGAGGGAGATATCAGTATCTTTTGACCTCTCACATTGGTAGTCATCTCTTCCTCAACTGAGGTACGGTTAGGTTCATCTATGATCTCTAGGTTGCAGTAAAAATGAGTGATTATTTTTGTGCAAAAAGGCAATCTAAGAGATAACCAAGGCATAAAAGGCTCTAAATAAGAACTAAGGTCGTGCTTCACTACCTCTTGAAGTAACTTTAAATCAACATAGTGTGTCTTACACACCTTTCTTCTGGAGAATTGAGTTGAGTACTTCAGAGACTCCACCAATTTGCCCACATTAAATCCCTTTGGTGGACTAGTGATGTCTGCTTCCGGAATCTTGGACTTCTTAGAAGATTGACCCTTCTCCATTTGGTCAATGATCCCTGCCATTGCATCAGCCACTTTCTTGTCATATTTTGGCTTCTTGATAGGCTTTGGAGTGAAAGAGGGTGTAGAGGAGTCAGAGTGAGGAGGTGAGGGAGTTTTGACACCTTTGCTCCTTCCAGTAGATGTGCTCTTTTTAGACTGAGCCCTAGTCACAATAGGCTCTTTGATCACCACACCTTTGGCTTTAGATGGAGATTTAGGTTGAAGAGGGGTTTTGGCTTTTGGTCTTGGGATTAATTTTCTTCTTTTTGTTGGAGGAGGAGGAAGAAGATCAGGGTTTTGTTGTGAATCAGAGGAATCAGTGAAGTTGAGATTCTTGGTTCTAACCATTTTGAATCACAGAAAATCAAGAATCACAGAGAAACAGGGTAACTGTCGCGAGAATAGAGCAGACGGATTTTGAACAAAATAGGAAGTTTTTGGACTTGAAATCAGTTGGGTTTTGACGGAAATGGGACTAGGAATCGATTGGGAAAAGTTTTTGAAAGGGTGTATAGTGATTTACTCGAGGAGATTTTGTGGAAATGACCTAGTTTGCGCAAGATAAAGACCTAAATCCCGACTTTACTCGAGGCCTTACTCGAGTAACATTCAAGATTACTCGAGGCCTTCCTCGGGTACTCATAAAGAAAAATTATAAAATAATTCATTTAAATTGCGTACCTTGTATGAATAATATAGTAATTATCCATAGATGTTCCCTCGATCATTTATAACTCATGTTGATCAGATTTGCATCATTCTTTATCAATTTGAGAATCTGGACTCCGACTTTACTCGAGGCCTTACTCGAGTAAGCTTCAAGTTTACTCGAGGCTCGCCTCGGGTATCCTGTCTTTTGAACTTCTGACTTTTCATTTCCTCAAAACTGAACCGTTAGATTTAAATTTCAAGTTACTTGATCCAAAACTTCCAGTTTTGGGGGCCATTTACTCGAGTACATACTCGAGTAAACTGCTACTTTACCTCAAGTTACTCCTCGGGTAAATCTCTTCTGTCACACATTACTTCAAGTTGGTACTCCAGTAATGGTGTCCTCTGATCACCTCTGTTTTTGTTTTTCAAAACAGAGTTTCTTTCTTCCTGCAAAACAAATTTCTATATACTCCGATGCTTAAGTTAGTAATCATCAAAACTTTAACAAATGACTTCATCTAATATTATGAGAAACTGAAATAACTCACAATTCATTGGGATTTACCATTCCCAATTCTCTTCTAATGTATAGAAATTGATCTTTTGCAAGGGGTTTTGTGAAGATATCAGCTAGTTGAAGATGAGTAGGAATGAATATTACTTTCACATCTTTCTTTTGGACATGATCTCTGATGAAGTGATGTCTGACATCGATATGCTTGGTTCTAGAGTGTTGAACTGGATTCTTTGCCAAGCTTATCGTACTTGTATTGTCACAATAGATTGGTATTTCCTTGAGATAAATACCAAGGTCTTGTAGTTGTTGTTTTAACCATATCACTTGTGCACAACAACTTGAGACTGCAACATATTCGGCTTCCGTTGACGAAAGAGACACTGTATTTTGTTTCTTGCTGAACCACGAGACAAGAGATCCTCCAAGAAATTGTCCTTGTCCACTGGTGCTCTTTCTGTCTGTCTTGTATCCTCCATGATCAGAATCTGAATATGCAACTAGATATTCACTTCTTCCCTTGGGATACCACAGACCCAATTCTGGTGTGTCAGCAAGGTATCTAAAGATTCATTTGACCGTTTCAGCATGTGATTCCTTTGGTGCAGATTGATATCTTGCACATATGCCAACACTAAATTGGATGTTTGGTCTGCTTGCCGTGAGATAGAGTAATGATCCAATCATTCCTCTATATTTTGTGATATTGTAGTCTTTCCCTTTGACATCAGCATCAAGCAACGTTGTTGAGCTCATAGGCGTGTCCGAGCCATTTGCTTCATCCATTCCATACTTCTTCAATAGCTCTTTTAAATACTTTGTTTGAGATATGAAGATTCCATTCTTTCTTTGTTTGATTTGCAAGCCAAGAAAGAAATTTAATTCTCCCATCATTGACATCTCAAACTCTCCCTGCATAATCTCAGAAAATTCCTTACATAGAGATTCATTAGTAGCACCGAAAACAATATCATCAACATATATTTGAACAATTAAAATATCATCACGTTTTCGATTTATAAATAATGTTGTATCAACTTTTCCTCGTACAAAACCTTGATCGATGAGAAACTTACTAAGCCTTTCATACCAGGCTCTAGGAGCTTGTTTTAAACCATACAAAGCCTTTTTAAGTTTGAAAACATGGTCCGGTTTAGTTACATCTTCAAAACCTGGAGGTTGTTCTACATACACTTCCTCCATGATGTAACCATTTAGAAAAGCACTCTTAACATCCATTTGATAGAGTTTGAATCCTTTGATGCATGCAAAGGCTAAGAGTACACGTATAGCTTCCAATCTAGCCACTGGAGCATACGTTTCCTCATAATCAATTCCTTCTTCCTGATTATAGCCTTTGGCCACCAATCTTGCCTTGTTTCTGACAATAATTACAGATTCATCGAGTTTGTTTTTGAATACCCATTTAGTACCAATGATCGTATGATCTTTGGGTCGGGGCACCAAATCCCAAACTTGATTCCTTTCAAATTGATTTAGTTCTTCTTGCATTGCTATGACCCAATCATTGTCTGATAGGGCTTCAACAATGTTAGAAGGTTCAATCTCAGAAATGAATGCAGAAAAACTTACTTCATTGAAAATTCTATTTCTAGTCTTGATCCCTTCATTTACATCTCCTATGACTTGATCTAAGGGATGACTTTTGTTGTATTTCCAAGCTCTAGGTTGACCTAGGGATTGTTCTTCATCCTTAGTTTCATCAACCTCTGGAATAAGAGACTTAGAGATAGATTGACCATTTTCTTGATTTAAAACAACTTCCTGTTCTTCATCAATGGTTTTGTCAGAGGATTCAAATTCATCAAATACAACATGAATTGATTCTTCAACAACACAAGTTCTTTTATTAAAAATTCTATATGCTTTACTTCGATTAGAATATCCTAAGAAAATTCCTTCATCAGTTTTAGAATCAAATTTTCCTAAGTTATCTTTACCATTATTATGAATGAAACACTTACAACCGAAGATGTGTAGATGAGCAATGTTTGGCTTCCTTCCTTTGTATAGCTCGTATGGTGTCTTTCCAAGCTTTGTTCTAACATAAGCTCTATTTGAGATATAGCATGCTGTACTCATAGCATCAGCCCAAAATACTTGAGACACGTTCTTTTCATTCAACATTGCTCTAGCCATTTTAGTGAGCACTCTATTCTTGCGTTCCACAACTCCATTTTGTTGAGGCGTCCTTGGAGCAGAGAAATTGTGATCAATGCCATTAGTATCACAATATTCTTTAAAGGCTTGATTTTCAAATTCTCCACCATGATCGGTTCTAATACCTGCAATGGACATACCTTTCTCATTTTGCACTTTCTTGGCAAAAACAATAAATTCTTCAAAGGTTTCATCCTTTGATGATAGAAAGATAACCCATGTAAATCTAGAGAAATCATCATCAATAACCAATGAATATAAGTTTCCACCAAGACTCTTTACTCTTGCTGGACCAACTAAATCCATATGTAATAATTGTAGTGGTCTATTTGTTGAAATCTCATTTTTCAATTTGAAAGATGATTTAGTTTGTTTACCCTTTTGACATGCGTCACAAATCAAATCGTTTTTGAAATTTACTTTGGGTAATCCAAGAACTAAATCCTTTTTGAGTAGTTTGCCTAGTTGATGCATGTTGACATGAGCCAATCTTTTATGCCATAGCCAACTTTCATCGGCATTACTCAGAAAACAGTTTTCAGATTCATTTCTACTAATATCTAAGGTATAGCAGTTACCTTCCCTTTTTGCTCTGAGCTTAGCCTTGATATTCTTCTTATCAAGTAGTAAATCTTTCTTGTTGACAATTAGACATTCCTCTGAATCAAATATTATCCAGTTGTCTTTATCTGCACTTTGACTTACGCTCAGCAAATTATGACACAAGCCTTCAACGTAGTATACGTCTTTGACTTGTATGCCTTTGTCATTTTTGATTTCACCAATTCCTGCTATCCTTCCGGTTTGATTTCCTCCAAATTTTACCTTTCCACCTTCTTTGGGTTGTAATTTGGTAAAACTTTCGAAATCACCGGTCATATGTCTAGAGCATCCACTGTCTATGAACCACTTGTTATTTTTGGATGCTTTAAGACATACCTGCAATCAAATGACTAAGTCTTAGGTACCCATTTCTTTTTGGGTCCTTTTGGGTTAGTACAAATGATTTTATGAACATATGAACCTTTAGGTACCCATTTGTAGGTTCCTATGTTTCCTTTCTTCTTATGAATGCATGAGGAGGTATAATGACCTTTTCTATTACAGTAATTACAAAATGCAAAAGGATTTGATATATGCACAGAATGCTGGAAATAATTTAAATATGGCTTACCTCCTACTTTCTTTTTACCTTTCCTTTTATCTGTTTTTGGATCATATCCAATACCAGATCGGTCGTTTACAAAACGTTGTTCTTTTAAAATCACACTTAGCATCTCACTTCCTTTGGTAAACTTTTCAAGAGTTTTTGTGAGATCAATGTTTTTCTTTTTCAACGAAGAACAATTTTCACAATTCTTTTCTAAACTTCCTTTAAGTTCAATTTCAAGAGCTTTGTTTTTCTTCTTGAAAACAATTAATTCTTTAACTACTTTGATGAATTCAGAATGTAAAGCATTATATTCAGAGAGTAATTCATCATAGGTAGGTTCAGAATCATTTACCTCTTCTTCTGTCTCTTCTTGAGCAACAAGACATATATTGGCTACTTCTTCTTCATCACTTTCTTCGTCAGAGGAACCATCTCCCCATATAGCAGATACAAAGGCCTTCTTTTTGTTAAAGAATTTGCCTTTTCTCTTTTCTTTGCTCTTTTGATTCAGTTCTGGACATTCGGATTTGATATGTCCTGGTTTTCCACATTCGTAGCAAATGATATGGTCTTTGCTGCTAGTTCCTCCTTTTTGAAAGTGTTTGAAGCCTTGACCTTTCTTGTAGAACTTTCTGAATCGTTTTATGATTAAGCCTATTTCATCATCATCAAACTCCTCATCTTCATCTTGATTTTCTTCTTTCGCTTTTAGTGCTAGACCTTTCTTTCTTTTGTCACCGATGTCATCTAGTTCTCGTTTGAACTTTAATTTGCTTTCATATTCAGAAAGGCTTCCAAATAGAGAAGCAACTGATCTCATTGATTCTCCTTTTGCCTCTTCTATCGCAGTGACTTTGGCCTCCCACTCTTTAGAAAGAATATTCAATATCTTTCGAACTTGGGTATGTTGATCATAGACTTTCCCAAGTGCTGCAAGTTGATTAACAAGATAAGTATATCTAAGTTCAAATTCAGAAATCGACTCACCTGATTTCATTCGGAGTAGATCGAATTCAGTGACCAAGGTGTTGATTCGATTTTCCTTTATTCCCGAAGTTCCTTAATGAGCTATTTCCAGAGCTTCCCACATTTCCTTTGCTGTTGGGAGTGTGCAAATTCTGAAGTATTCATTTTGACTCAATGAACTTTGTAACATCAGAATTGCCTTGTTGTTGAGAGTGATAAGTTTCTTGTCATTCTCATCATATTCCGCTGGCGTCTTTGGAATTTTCTGAGAATCTACAGTCTTTGTAGGTTGATAGTTTCCACTCTCAATTACATCCCATAGCCCATATTCAGTAGCCATCACGAACACTCTGAATTTTGCTTTCCAGAAAGAAAAGTGTTCTCCATTGAAACCGGGAGGTCTAGTGATGGATGCTCCGTCGGGAAGAATTCCTTCACCCATGCTTGCCATTGGATCCTTCTTAGGTTGTTATACCTTAACAAGAAGACCTACGCTCTGATACCAAATGTTAGAGCAAGCGTTCACACAAGAGGGGGGTGAATTGGGTGATACTAAAATTTCGTTGCAAATATAAAACCTTTACGGTGAATATAAAGCAATAAAGAGTAAGGAGAAATATCACCGAAGTGTACACCGGGAGTTATACTGGTTCGGTCTCAACCACTTTGACCTACGTCCAGTCCTCAGAGCTTCTCTGAGAGTTTCACTATAACTTCCAAGATTCAGTGGGTTCTTGGCACCACAGTACAAGCAAGTTCCTTCACACCTGGACACTCGCTCCCCCTTACAGGTTGTAATCCAATCCCAAATCAAGGTTCCACAACCTTAAGTTATCTCAATAACAAATATTGAGTTTGAATGAAATATCTCTCTCAAAGAGTAAGTGATAATCACTGAAGCATATGAATACAATTTCAACGTGAAAACAGAGCAATGAACTCAATGAATCGTTTGTGTGGATGCTTAGTTGTTCTTCTCTGTTTGAAGGTTCCCATATATATAGATATGTTGGTGATGACCGTTGGAATACTTCCTTTCGTCCGTTGGTGAGTGCGCAGCCACTGTTGACTTTTCCAATATTTGAAAAATATCCGTTGGCGGTGGTTGGCATTTGAACGTTTGATTTGACTTTCCTCTCTTGATGTGATTCCTTCATTGTTTATCTGTAAATATACTTGTAATACTAACACAATGAAAGATTAATCATATAGGAAACAAATCAATGAACGTTTGAATGATTTCTAAATTTCTGGGTATGCTTACTCGAGTAGCTCCTCGAGTATCCTTGAATATTACTCGAGTACCTACTCGAGTATCATCGGGAAATCATTCTTTAACTGCAAGTAAATGAACAAGTAGAAGATTACTCGGGTAGTGCATGGAGTAAACTAAATTTCAAACCTTTGGAAATAGTTAATTACTCGGGTACCAACTCGAGTAATGCACTCACAACTTTATGAGTTACTCGGGTACCAACTCGAGTAAACCTTCAAATAAACTTTTGGTTACTCGATGCTCTACTCCAGTAATGTTGGCAGGATTGAAATGCCGAGAGCTCTTACCTCATTACTCGGGTACCGACTCGAGTAATGAACTCATTTTTGCATAGGTTACTCGGGTATCACCTCGAGTAACGGAGACATTTGAACATGACTTACTCCAGTAATGACTTGAAGTTTACTTTGAAAATATTTGTGCTTACTGGGGTACATACTCGAGGAATCCACTTAAGATAAAACATTAGAAACTTGAATACTCGAGTAAGGACTGGAGGAAGATGAAATAAAGAAAACAAGTTAATCGGATACCAACCTCAAGTTTTAACTTACCTCAGGCTATTACTCGAGTACCTCCTCGAGTAACATTGGCAGTGGTACAAAGTGCCGAGAGTTACCTATGTTTATAAACAGAGTTACTCGAGTAGCTCCTCGAGTATCACGGAAAACTTGAAGGCAAACTGGAAGTTTCTGACCTGGTTACTCGAGTGGCTCCTCGAGTAACATTAGCAGTGGTACAAAATGCCGAGAGGTCCATTTTTTAGGAAACAAAGGTACTCGAGTGGCTCCTCGAGTATCATGTAGAAAACTTGATGGCAACTGGAAGTTTTACCTGGTTACTCGAGTAGCTCCTCGAGTAACATTAGCAGGCCGAGAGCAATCTTGAAATTTTACCTTGTTACTCGAGTAGGTCCTCGAGTAATGGTGGCAGGTTACTGGAAGTTCTCCTCTGTTACTTCAAGTTTTGTCTCCTTACTCGAGTAGCGCCTCGAGTAATGCCTTAGAAGATTTGCTACTGATCAAGTTCCTCAGCATTTTCTCTTGTCCATTCTTCATTACTTCCATGCTTACTTCAAGTAAGCTTATTCCTGTCATTACTTAGTTCAAGCTTGATTATTAAACATTTCCTTTTCAAACCATTCTTTTGTTATCATCAAAACATGAGATCTAACATTTATCTCAAAGAAATACCAATCTATTGTGACAATACCAGTACGATAAGCTTGGCGAAAAATCCAGTTCAACATTCTTGAACCAAGCATATCGATGTTAGACATCACTTCATCAGAGATCATGTCCAAAAGAAAGATGTGAAAGTAATATTCATTCCTACTCATCTTCAACTAGCTGATATCTTCACTAAACCCCTTGCAAAAGATCAATTTCTATACATTAGAAGAGAATTGGGAATGGTAAATCCCAATGAGTTGTAAGTTATTTCAGCTTTTCATAATATTAGATGAAGTCATTTGATAATGTTTTGATGATTACTAATTTAAGCATCGGAGTATGTAGAAACTTGTTTTACAGGAAGATTGAAACTCTGTTTTGAGAAATAAAAACAGAGGTCATCAGAGGACACCTTTACTAGAGTACCAACTTGAAGTAATGACTGACAGTGATGCATTACCCGAGGAACAACTTGAAGTAAAAGAGCACTTTACTCGAGTAACTACTCGAGTAATGGTCTTCCAAAACTGGAAGTAACGCATCAAGTTTCTTGGAATTTGAATCAAACGGTTCATTGGTGAGAACTGAACAGTCCAATCTGAAAATGAAAGGTTACCCGAGGCGAGCCTCGAGTAAACTTGAAGCTTACTCGAGTAAGGACTCGAGTAACTGCAAGTCCAGATCACCAATTTGATGAGAAACGACTCAAATATGCTCTAGATTGGCTACAAAATGATCGAGGGAACGTATATGGATAATTACAATATTATTCATGCCAGGTACGCAACTTAAATGAATTATTTTTAAAATTTTCTATATGATCACTCGAGTAGGGACTCAAGTAAACATGCAATTTACTCGAGTAAGGCCTCGAGTAACGTTGGGTTTTAGGTCTTTATCTGTCATAAACTCGGTCATTTCCACAAAATCTCCTCGAGTGAATCACACTGTCCACTCACAAAAACTTTTCACAATCTCTTTCTTACTTGATTTCCGACAAAACACATTAGATTTCAGCTCCAAAAACTTCCTAGTTTGTTCAGAATCCTCCAGTCCTAACTCACGACTTATTCCTCTGTTTTTCTGAAATCTCAAGCTTTATTTGATTCAGAATGGTTAGAACCAAAAACCTCACTCCCACATATTCTTCTGGATCCCCACAACTTACTGACCCTCTTTCTTCTCCTCCCAAAAAGAGAAGGAAACTCACACCGAGGTCAAAAGCCAAAGTCCAACTCAAACCTCAACCTCAACCAAAACCAAAAGGGGTTGTTATCAAAGAGCCAGTAGTTACAAGGGCTCAATCCAGGAAGAGAACCTCTATTGGGAGAGGAAAAAGTGCAAAATCTCCCTCTCCTCCACCTTTTGATTCCTCAACTCTCTCTTTCACACCAAAACCTCCTAAAAAGCCCAAGTATGATGTGAATGTGGCTAAGGCAATGGCTAGCATTCTAGATCAACTTGAGAAGGGGCAGTCTTCAAAGAAATCAGCACTGCCAGAAGAGGAGATCACCAAACCTCCAAAAGGTTTCAATGTCAACAAACTGGAAGAGTCCCCAAAGTACCTCACTCAATTCTCCAAGAGAAAAGTGTGCAAGACACACTATGTAGATCTCAAAGTACTTCAGGAGGTATTGAAGCATGATCTTAGTCCCTTTTTAGAACCATTTATGCCTTGGCTTTCCATTAGACTTCCTTTTTGCACAAAAGTAGTCACCCATTTTTACTACAATCTTGAGATTTTAGATGAACTAAATAGATCCTCAGCTGAGGAAGAAATGACTACCACTGTTAGAGGCCAAAAGATACTCATCTCACCTTCTAAGATAGATTTGTGGTTAGGAATAGAGAACCCCCAAATGACATTTATTCCAAACTTGACTCAAACCAAATATTCTCTGTCCTTAAACCTAGTGAGCTTGTTGGCCCTTTAAATTTCAAACCTAGTGATATGTGTGATCATCACAGGGTTCTATGGTATATATACTCTAGATCCCTTGTGAATAAAGCTAATAACTATACCCACTTCTCTGATAGGGACTATAGATGGTTTGCTTCCTTACTCCTGAAGGAACAAAAAGACTTGGGGGAGTACATATTCTCTGAGATGAAGAGATATAGAGTTGATGGGAAAGCTACCACACCAATACCATATCCTCATATTGTTTCACTCATTCTGAAGGAAAATAAGATATGGTATCTAGAGAGCAAAGAACATATTGAGAGGATTACTCCGATTGGGAGAAACCAAATTGGCAAGCTCAACATTGACATTCCTCTCAAGGGTCCTCTGGAGTCTGGGTCGAAGAAGAAGAAGAAGACTGAGACTGAAACTAGCAAGATGGATGACACTCAGTCATCGGCTCCAGCTGCCACTACATCATCACCATCTTTTGTAATACCCCAAATTTTGAGACTTGAGGCTAGAGAATAAGCCTGAGATTAGTGGACTGCTAAGCCCTGGTTTAGTAGGACCCTAAATTGTGATTAAGAGATAATGACTCCAAAAGTGGAAGTGGTTAGTGATAAATGAACCCTTTTGGAGAATCCAATGTGATTTGAGTTTCGAATGTGATTCGTATGTGTTGTGAGAAGCGCCGAAACCCTGTATTTAAGTTCAATTATGGATTAACCTCTAAATTGACTTAAAATAGAGGGGAGGGCACATTGTGAAAGAAAATGAATGAGAAAATGTATTTGATGATGATTCAAGAGGAATTGCCATAATCAGGGGCAAAATGGTAAAGTTACCGACCAGTTGATCGGTTACCGAAGAGGAAACTCATTGGTAACTTCAAGATCAATGGTTAGGATTTATTTGTGTTGAGATCAAAGGGTGGAATCCAATGTGCATGTGCTCATGTGAGCTCATGGGAGGTGTGTTGAGATGTTGACACTTGGCAAGTTTTGGGCCCTTAGATTGGTCAAAGTGTCAAAACACCTCTTCCCTCTCTCCTCTCCCTTTTAGGTCAGTTTTTGGCTCCAAAAACTGACCCTCCTTCTTCAACCTTTCATCTTTTTCTCTCTCTTATGCTCCCATGGTCGTCCAAGGCAAGGGAAGAAAGAGAAATGCAAAGGTGAGTTTTTGGTTGGCTTAATGTCCTCTAATGCTTAAACACCTTTCTATAAAGTTGTTCATAGTGATGAGAGCTTCATCTCTATGGTTTTAGATTCTTGATTGGAGGTGTTTTGTTACTTGAGCAAAAGTGGAAAGATGAAGAATCAAGAAATTGGTTTGGGAAAGAGGAAGAGGTGAGCATTGCTTCCTTTTGATCTAAGTTTTGTGAGTTTTGGTTAAGTATGGTGAATTGTGAATTTTGCCCTGATTTTATGGTATTTTCGTGTGGAATGTGAATGGTGGAATTGGATGGTGATTTTTGTTGAAAATGATGTCATGTTGTGGTATTTAGTCATTGGAATTAGTTTGGATTGGATTGGATACATTGTGTGCAAAACTGGAAATTCTGTCCAGTGGGAATTCTGTTTGGGCAGTCTTGTTGTGTGGACGTTTTGACTGGGCAAATGAAGTCAGAAAATTATGAAAATTTCTAGTCTTGAAGTTCACATCCCAAGCTTCAAAATGGACAAATAAATTGTGTCATTTCGTTTTTTGAACTGGGATTTATGTTTGCCTAAAGTTTGAGGTCGAAACTAGATTCTGTTTTGGAGCAATGTTGGATTTTGTGTAAATCTGGATTTGTGTGGTGATTTCTGGTAATGAGCCATATTTTTCCTATGAAGATTACTTAAAAATATTTCATTTGGCTTTGGGATCACCTCATTTTTATTTTTTTAGAATTAGTTATGATTTTTGGAAGTTCAGCCAAGAAACTGGATTTTCTTGGCCGCGGCCAGCGGATTCTGGGCCGTAGCCCAAATGTTTCTGAGCAGTTTTGGGCTGCAGCCAGCGGATTTTAGGCCACAGCCCAAATGTTTCTAAGAGTTTCTGAGCAGTTTTGGGCTGCAGCTAGTGGATTTTTGGGCCGCGGCCCACCCCCCAAAAATCCGTATTTTACACTTTTAAAGGTGGTTCTTGGTATAGCCTTTCCCAAGCCTTTAAGCATATGTTTAGGCTTTGATTAGCCACCTAAAGGTGTTAAATGATAACTAACATTAAGTATTTGTATGTTGAGGAATTGAGAAAGGGATTAACCCTATGTCCTTGCTTTGGTTATAGGGTTGATATTCGCCCTGGGCGTGGTTTGGTATTCGTTCTGATCGCGAGTAAGCGGAGCTGGAGCATACGTGAAAAGAGTGTAGGGAACTTACCTCTTTTGCATGCTTTGATATTTGTGTTTGTGTTTTGATGCATGTATTGCTTTGCTTGATTATGTGAAACATGTATGAATGATTATAGCTCTGTTTCTAGTTATGCTATGGCCATGAGTATGTTGTTGAAACATTGAGCATGCAGATATGTCATTATGTGAGTATGAGATATGTATTACAAGCATATCATGCATTAAACACATATCATACATGCATATAGGTATCTGTTTCCTACTGAGATTCTCTAGAATCTCACCCTCCCCTACCAACCTTTCAGACAGGGTAGTGGATCAAAGATGGAGCATGCAGCTAAGGGCGAGGAGGACTTCCTTCGGGTGGTCATTCTGATAGTTGGTTATCATAGATGTTGGGATAATTATATATGATATGGATGTATATTTGAGGATGTATTCATATATGTATTTGAGATATGTATTTGAGAAGACTTTGTGTAATCCCTATATGAGGGCTTGTAGGGGCGAATATGCCCTGTAAGGCTTTGAGTTAATAAATGGAACCCGGGAGTTGCCAGGATGATATTGTTGTATACTCTGATATTTGTATAAATGTGATATTCCGCGTAATGTAATTGTATTCGAAATTTGAATATGAGACCAGGTGTAGTATATTTCGAAAGTTATCTGTGAAAACCCTATTGTGAAGATGAGATTTTGAAATGGTTTTGTTTCTTATTGGTCTCTATTTCATCTTAATCGCGTATTTCAGATATAATTATGGCAGGGGGTTACATCTTTCCTCAATGCCATACTTCAGCATTTCATGGAGAATATGCTCAAAGGATTCCATGTGGATATTGCCAATACCAATGCGATGACTGAGCTGGTTGAGAAGATGGATAAGAGGCACGAAGAGTTGCTAGCTGAGCAACGTGCCCAGGGTGAGACATTGAGATTGATTCTGGCACGACTGGATTCTTTGGGTCTCGGACCTTCTGCCGGTCCATCATCGTCTACACATGACACTTCTTCATCTCCAGAGCACATATCATCCCCAAAGCACATACCACCACCTCCAGAGAACATTCCTTCTGATATTCATCACTCTGAGGTTGAGCCACCTATCCCTCCAGTTTCTAGTCCACCTGAGCCAAAACCCGAAGATATCCTATGCTCAGTGGATAACCCCGAAACAAATGAGACCATTCATATCATCATTGATGATTCACCACCTAAACCTCAGCATGAACCCTCTCCTAAACCCATTCCATCTCCTACACATACAGAGGAAATATCTCCTTCATCCTCTAATCATCATACTCCTGGTAGTACTAAAGAGGTTGAGACCACCACTATGATTGACTATCAGCCTTCTCCTATTCCTCCAAGAGGAGACATCCATATCCCTCCACTGAATCTTCCTGAACCAGAACCTTCTCGTTCCTTTGACTCTTCTAGTTCAGATGGTTCTTTGGTTCTTCCAATAAAGCCTATCTCCATGGTCAAGCCTTCCAATCCTCCTCTTGAATGATGAAGACAAGAAGGGGGAGAAGAACTTGAGAGTGATTTTGTGGAAGTTTCTGAGTCATTTTGGGTATTTTGAGTGTATATGGGATTTAGGGAGCTTTTTAATTTATAACTTTTCATCTTGTAATGAAATGTTTAAGTTTAATGCAAGTTTATTTGAGTTATGAATTTATTTCAAGTCCATTTTAGCTTTTAAATTATAATACATTATGGGACTAATGAGCTTGTTGTGTATGCAAGGTGTATGTTATGATTTCAAGATCACTTTGAATCTAAACTTAACAAGGTTTTCAAAATTATCCTTAAATTCAAGAAGTATTTATTTGAGAACTTAGTTTCAAAATTCTTATTCAAAATCACCAAGTTTTGTCACCATCAAAAAGGGGGAGAATGTTAGATCTCATGTTTTGATGATAACAAAGAATGGTATGAAAACGATTTGATAAACAAATAAGTTTAAACAAAGTAATAACAGGAAAAATCATCTCTTGAAGCAAGCATTGGAGTAATGAAGAAAGGCCAAGAGAAAAAGATGAGAAACTTGATCATTGGCAAGTTTTCTAAAGGGTTACTCGAGTACGTACTCGAGTAATGGACTTAAACTTGATGTAACCAGAGTTGACCTTCAAGTAACCTGCCAACGATACTCGAGTAATAAGATAAATGACTCCAAGTTGCTTTCGGCCTGCCAATGTTACTCGAGTAGCTACTCGAGTAACCAAGTAACTCACTGGCAGTTGCTCTCGGCCTGCCAACGTTACTCGAGTAACTACTCGAGTAACCAGGTAAAAGTTTTCAAGTTGCTCTCGGCCTGCCAATGATACTCGAGTCTGTACTCGAGTTACTCTGTTTTAAGAAATGTGTTGCTCTCGGCATTTTCAACCTTGCCAATGTTACTCGAGGCACTACTCGAGTAACTCACTGTGGTAAACAAAACCTGAAGAATGAATTGGAAGAGAACTTCAAGTCATTACCCGAGTAAAGCTATGCAGAAAATTTATGTTTACTCGAGTAAGGACTCGAGTAACAAGGTAATCAAACTTGAAGTGCTCTTGGCCTTGAAATCCTGCCAACATTACTGGAGTGAAGCATCGAGTAACCTAAAGTTGATTTGAAGGATTACTCGAGTTGATACTCGACTAACTAATGAAGAAAAGTTTTCCATACCCGAGTAAGTACCAGAGTAAACATGTATTTCTAAAGGTTTGAAATTTTGTTTACTCCATGTACTACCCGAGTAATGTTATGTTTGCTTATTGACTTGCAGTTTATGAAAGTTTTCCCGATGATACTCGAGTATGTACTCGAGTAAACTTTAATGAATACTCGAGTAACTACTCGAGTATGCAAGTCCAGAAATTTAGAAATCATTTTACTTCCTATATGATTAACCTTTCATTGTATTAGTATTCTTAGCATATTTACAGATAAACAATGAAGAGATCTTACCAAATAAGGAAAGTCAAATGTAACGTTCAAATGTCACCTACCGCCACCTACTGCAAACAGATATTTTTCAAATATTGGAAAAGTCAACAGTAGCTGCGCACTCTCCAACGGACGAGAAGAAAATGTTCCAACGGTCACTACCAACACTTCTATATATGGGAACATTCAAACAGAGAAAAACAACAAGATCATATACACAAAGGCATTATCAAGCTCACTACTCTGTTTTATTCATATTTGTAATTCTATGCTTCAGTGATTCTTATTCACTCTGTGAGAGAGATATTTCATTCAAACTCAATATTTGTTATTGAGATAACTTAAGGTTATGGAACCTTGAGTTGGGATTTGATTACAACTTGTAAGGGGGAGCGAGTGTCCAGGCGAAGGAACTTGCTTGTACTGAGGTGCCAAGAACCCACTGAATCTTGGAAGTTATAGTGAAACTCTTAGAGAAGCTCTGAGGACTAGACGTAGGTCAAAGTGGTTGTGACCGAACCAGTATAACTCCCGGTGTACACTTTGGTGATATTTCTCCTTACTCTTTACTGCATTATATTCACTATCAAGTTTTCATATTTGCAACGAAATTTTAGTATCACCCAATTCACCCCCCTCTTGGGTGAAACACTTGCTCTAACAGATTTTACCTTGGATGAGATCAGGGGACTTCTGGGCTTCCTCATAAGTCATAGCAAATACTTGGCCCTGAGTCCTCGGTCGTTGCTCCACCTATGGCTGTCGACAATCTTTAGAAAGATGCCCCAGTTGCTTACAATTAAAACGGATCATTTCGCCCTAACAGTTTCTACCATAATGCGGCCTATTGCAATGGGGACATACCCACTCTGTCGAAGATTCCTGAGGCTCACGATCCCTGGGCTAGTAGGGCTTCTTACCAGTACCCTGGGATGAAGAGGATCCCTGGCTCTTCCGCTTTTGGGAAGTAGTACCCTTACCAGGTTCATTACGGTTATTGGTAGCCTTAGCCAGAAACAAATCTCTCAAATTATTTTTAGTGATTCTGCATTCCTCGACCGCCTTATTGAATTCGATAAATCAGTGGGTGGCTAATCTCTTTCTCAATTCTCACCTCAACCCACGGATGAGCATATCTGAACTCCATTCCTCATCATCCATTTTCCATAGATAAGAGGAATACTGAGACAAACGGATGAAATGGGATAGATAATCATCAAAAGTTTCTGTGTCCCTTTGTTTGATAGACAAAAATTCTGTTTCCTTCTCCAACCGCACTGACTTGGGGAAATATTTCTTATTGAATTGTTGTTGAAACAGCTCCTAAGTCATTGGCACATTTTGACTCTTTAATATTAGGGCGATATTCCACCACCAACAATCTGCATCACCCTCGAGCTTGTATACTGCTAATCGTGCCTTCACCTTATTCGAGCACTCAAGAACCTTAAAGATCTTCTCAAGACAGTTTAACCAATCTTCAGCCACTTGAGGATCAAATCTACCTTTGAACACTGGGGGCAAGTGCTTGCAGAATTTTAAAACCCAGTATTGCAGATCCCTTTCCTCTCTAACTGGAACTTCATATGATTCCTGGTTTGGTCCAGCATTAGGAGGTGACTGATTGGCCGCCGACCCTTTTGCAGTTTCTTCTCTATGGGTCCCCTTTTGGTTCTCCTCTTGTGTGGACTGACCCCAGTCTTCTTTATTCTTTCCTCTCTCTATTTTGAGCTCTTCTCTTAGCTCAGTGATCATGTCTCGCTGATCCTTTATTAGACCCATTAACTCTTGCATTGGATCTGGTGGATTGTCATTGACTACCTCCACATGTAATCACAAAGCATGCAAGAAAATCATTAAGCAGCATCACAGCGTAAAGCACAGCACGCAGGCTACCGCATATGCACATAATAAAACTCATCCCCTGTATTCTACCGCCCCTAAGGCACGGTCCTCCTACCGTCAACACCGATGGGCCGCGGGTGAAGGTTTCACAAATAACCTTTCGGCTTTCACATATAGCCTTATGGCTTTCACATAGTCTTATCCCCCGGATTCCACCGCCCTGAAGGTATGATCATCCCACCATCAACACCAATGGGTCACAGGTGATAGACTCACAAACAATGATCAAACAAATATACCATGTATCACATATAGTATAAGGGAAAAGAGTCACTACCTTGTTCTTTCCTGACTGGCACCAGCATAGGCTACTCGCGATCAGGGAAAATGTCTAATCCTACAATTCCAAATGCATTATTTAGACACTTCCATAGTGTTTCTAGGGGTTATACGAGTCTATAATGAAAATTTACAAAAATGCCCCAGGGGACTCGGCTCATGCCCGCCGTACCCGGTCCGGCTACATCTTTCCTGAAATTCTAACCTGGGCTATTCTAGCATATTTCCACCCAAGAAATCCATTTCCAAACTCATAATTATCAAATTCAATGTTAAATTACAAATTTACCCTTGGCAACCCCACTTTATGGGTTTCAGGGGCGTTTTCATAATTATGTTTTTTCAGCCTTTTTCGAAAAAGTGACCAACTGTAACCCCACCTAATTTTCTCTTTTGAACTTAATGGAACCATAGAATCATTGAAAATCCAACTCTAAGTCACATTTCTAGAGCTGGCCAAAATTTATGAGTTCTTAGGGAAAAATCGGGGTTTTACGATTTCGACTCCGTAAATACGTTCCTTTCTACTCCTAGCCACTTAATTAACTATTACATTAGGTTATAACTACTTTTTGAACCAAAATTGGGCAACATAACCCTTAGGAAATTCAATTCCCAAAATTTAAAACCAATGGCAATCCGGCAAAATTTCACCGATTAAATTGCCCACAGCAGCCAGAATAGTTAAATACGAAGGTTTGGAAGTTACTTCAAGCTCCCACAAGTTTTTCCCAAACATGGCTGAAAACCCTAGGTGTTCCACAACAGATTTTGAGCTTCCAAACCTTAAAGAACAAAGAAGAGTAGCTTAGGGTCAGAGTTATACACGTTAGGAGCTAAATCGTCGGAGAGATCGGCTTACCTTGCGAGATTTCTTCTCCTTTCTCTCCCTAAAAATCTGAACGTTCTCTCTCACTTTCAGCTGTTGTTTTGTGTGTGAAATGCTGAATGAAGAAGATGAGAATGATATATTATAATATCATATATCCTTTTAATGATTTATGGAATTTTCCAACAATTCCAAAACTAATTTTTATTACATAACTTCCTACATTCATGTAACCATGCCATCATGTCCAACCAATATTTCCTTATTTATGTCACATGTAGGAGACACCTAGGGGTCCCTCCCTATGGTCTCAATTGGCTTCACAGCTTGTTTCGGTTACGTATACACATAAAGTTTCAATTTTTGTCAAAATTGCATTTTTGTTCAAAATTTCCATAAATTCATATTAAATTGACTAAAATATTCTAAATATATTTTTCCTTTTATTTTCCATAATTAATTGAAATTATCTTCAATTAATCAGAAAATAATTAATTTTGTGATAATTTGACAAAATTACGATTTTAGCATTACCTTTCTAATCCAATTTCTTCTTTTATTTTTCTTTGTCCAATTTCTATCTATTTTGGACTAAATATTTTCTCTGATATTTCTTCATTTTTGGACCTTAATATTGGGCTTTTTAAATCACCCAAATTAATTCCATATTCATTTTTGTCCAATTTCTCGGAAATTGAACATTTATAAAATTCATAAATTTCAAATTCATGAATATTCACCATTTTATTGAGTTTCCCCAAATAATTACAATATATTTGGTGAATATAAAATTTGGGGAGTTACACACTGTTTAGAGCCAATGTTCATGAGGAATGAAGCAGCTCGGGATTTTTTTTACTTGATGGATGAAGTAGATTGTCCTTTATATCAACGTTGTTGAAAATACTCTAAATTATCTTTCTTGATTAAGTTGTATCATATCAAGTTCTTGTGTGGAATCACAAATAAGGGAATGTCAATGTTGCTCGATTTATTACAAGATGCATTCCCTGACACGGAGATTCCCACAACGTTCTACGAGGCCAAGAAGATTATCAACAGGTTAGGGTTGAAGTATCAAAAAATGATGCATGCCCAAATGATTGCATGCTGTATTGGGGAGATGATTCCAGCAGGGAGACTTGTAAGAGATGTCATACATCTAGGTACAAGACAATTTGGAAGGGGAAAAAGCAGAAGAAGAAACCTGCAAAGATTCTCAGGTACTTCCCTTTGAAGTCACGCCTACAAAGATTGTTTATGTCATCCAAAACGGCGGAGCACATGAGGTGGCATAACGCTGATAAGAATGAAGACGGTAAATTAAGACATCCCCGGGATGCAGACGCCTGGAAAATGTTTAACAATGACTTTCCACTTTCGCGGCTGACCCTAAAAATGTTCGGCTTGCTTTGGTGACTGACAGTTTCAATCCATTTGGGAATCTTAGCATAAATTACAATATTTGGCCGGTAGTCTTAGTTCCCTACAACTTGCCCATGGATGTGTACGAAACAAAGCTCCTTCATTATGTTTATGATCATTTCAGGAAAAAAGGCACCATGTAATGATTTTGATGTGTATCTCCAACCGCTTATTGCGGAATTGCTTGACCTATGAAATGTTGTGATCGAGACATACGACGCTTATGGAAAGACATTGTTCAACTTGCGTGCAGCCTTGATATAGATCATTAGTGACTTTCCTCGTCTTGGTACATTATCTGGTTGGAATGTGTATACTAGGTCGGCGTGTCCATCTTATAATTTTGACTCTAACATAGTACGCCTTCCACACAACCGAAAGTAGTGCTTTATGGGTCATCAGAGCTTTCTCGATGGAAGGCATAAGTTCATATTGCAACGAAATGGCTTCAATGGGAAACCAAAAAAAAGAGGATCACCTCAGACTTTGTCTGGTATATATATCTTACAGCAGCTTGAGTATGTTGAATTCGAGTTTGGAAAGAGCAACGATTCAACATAAGCTCACCAAAAGATGTGCAGGACTTTGGCTCCTTAACAGTGGAAGAAGATAAGTATTTTCTTCACTCTTCTATATTGAAAATCTAATTTACTTCACCACAGTCTTGATATCATGTACATTGAAAAAATGTTTGTGATAATATGCTATATACGTTGCTTAACGAACCCAGCAAGACAAAAGATCATCTTCAAACGAGGAAAGATTTATGCGCCATGGGATTTTGTGAAGACTCTTGGCCAGAGGAGCATGAAAAATTTTAACTGGCAAAGTTTACCCTCACAAAACCGAACAAGGAAGTCTTCCTTGCGACATTGATAAAATTAAAAGTTCCTGATGGGTATTCAAGCAACATTTCTCGATGTATTGACTTATAGGCTTGAAAGGTTGTTGACCTGAAGAGTCATGACTCACATGTTCTTATGCAAAAGTTACTCCCTCTGCCTATAAAGAATGCACTTCCTCCCAATGTGTCCATCGTTTTGGTAGAACTTTGTTCTTTCTTTTGGAAGTTGTGTTCCAAGGTTTTAATTGTTGAGGAGCTCGATCAGCTGCAGTCTAAAATCATTCTTACGCTTTGTCATTTGGAGATGATCTTTCCTCTGTCTTTTTTCACTGTGATAGTTCACCTTACAGTCCACCTCATTCATGAAACAAAGCTTGCTAGCCCAGTTAAATATTGATAGATGTATTCGATTGAGAGGTACTCATTTTAAATATTTGCTTCATTGTTAGTTCCTATATTGTTAGTCGTCCTTTTCAGCATTTAGTATCATTTTTCCATTCTTTACTACATAGGTTTCTTGGGAATTAAAATTTTACGTAAGGAATAAGGTGTGGCTAGAAAGTTCTATAGCTGAAGGCTATATAGGGGATGAGGTGCTGTATTTTTGTTCAAGGTACTTTGATGACATTGAGATGGCTTTCAACTACCCACCTCGTATTGACGATTGCCCTGAACCTGCCCAAACATCAAGAGAATTTATCCCTCGTGTTGGTAAACCAGTTGGAGGAACTAATAACTTCAAACTAACGGCAACTGAGAAATTGCAAGCACATAGACATGTCTTGATTCATTGCACTCAATTTGAACCTTTAATACAATAAGAATTACACACTCACATGTTATTCTATATCTTTCATAACATTTTTCACTTTCATTTCACTATCACCTTCCCATGATTAATTACAGGGAATTCAGAAGTCATGTTAAGCGTCAACTCAGGATCTACACACAAACATCCTCCAAAGTTGACAAAAAAGTCCACAGAGAATTCCCAAGCTGGTTTGGACGTAGAATACTAAATGACCACAACCCACACTCACCAGATTTCAGAGCTCTCGCAATTGGCCCTCTTGACCATGTAAAAAGGTTTACAGCATACAATGTCAATGGTTTCAAGTTTTGCACGGTTTCATGAGATTAAGGATTGCAAACTCAAAATTCGGGTGCTTATGGCACCTTTGGGACAAGGAGTTATGTGAGCAGCAACGACACCAACATACAGTTCAGAGCTGTCCCTTACTATAGAAAGCTTATTCATGTCGTCGAACTTAATTACCAAGAACATTTCACTATGATGCTGTTCAAGTGTTTGTGGGCAAATACCACTACTTCCCAGGGACTGACAACTGATGACTTAGGGACACATTAGTCAATTTCGCATGGCCAATTCATACTGGTAATTCTCAAGATTATGAGCCATATATTCTTGCCTCAGAGGCACACCAGGTTTATTATATTGAGGACAAGAGGTATATGGATTAGCACATGGTCGTTCATTTAAAGCCACAAGAACTTTACGACATGGGTGAAGGCGATAATATCGCCTACGAGTGTGAACCATTTCAGCCATCCAATTTCAAAAACTTCTTCCCTGAAGGCGATGATAATTTACCTCTACTTTGGTGCATTTTTTTGAGTTCACATGATTTAAATTAAATTTTTTTAACAAAATAATACATCTCTAACAATATTTCTACACAATTTTTATAGGGATAGCGATGATGCATGATTAAACAAATTATGTTTTTGTCTTAAAAAAATATTTATAAATAAATAAATAAAATGTTTGTAGCAGTTTATAAACCATTACAAAAACAACAATAATTGCTACTAATAAAAACCACTACAAAACTCGATACACGAACCACTACAAGTTCTACGCAAATCCCTATGAATACCCCTATCACATCTTATTTCAAACACTCTCCTATTTCTTTCCACCTAACCCCTCGTTTATTTTCTCTCATTCACAAATTTTTTTCTCTAAGTTGAGGAGCTAAACAAGGTGATTAAATATGGTAACAAATTTTTAAATTTTTTATTTCAATAATTTTTTCCTTCGCATAAAATTTATTCTCAGTATTTTTTTGCAGATATTTAAGAGCTTTTTCTCATTTTCACCTATTTTTCTTACACAATCATAATCACATTGTAGTAGACAACATAATAGTTCTTTGTTACCTAGGTATACCCAATAATATTATCAATAGAATCTTCATTCTTTTCCAACTAAATCAAATCATTCCTTTTAAATTATAAATGAGCTAAACTATTGAATAATAAGCTAATTAAATTAGCTAAAATACTAAAATAATAAAATATTTAATTTAAAATAAAAAAAATGGAAACAAATGATTGTATTTTTAAAAAAAAATTTTGGCTTACTTTTGTAGCGGTTATTTAACTACCACTAATTAACGGTGCTATTTTCAAAAGGAAATTAATTTTTTGTCACCAAATTTGAATTTCTATGAAATTAGTAGCGGTTCAATAACCACAACTAGTTGATGGTGCCATTTTTAAAATCCAAATTAGTAGCGGTTTGTGAACCGCTACAAAACGGAACCAAGTTTTCATTTTTCATTTCCTACCTTCCAAATTTTAAGGTTTGATATTTGTAGTGGTTAAAGTTCAGAGAAAATGAATATTTCTCTTGCAATGTTGTAGCGGTGGGTTTTAACCACTACAAATATAGTAGCGGTTATTATGCTTGAGTAGCAGTTTAAAATAACCTCTACAAATCCGCTTGTAACAGTGGATTTAGTAGCGGTTTCATGAATCGTTACTAATGATGTTGGTAGCGGTTAAAACCGCTATGAATACACATTTTTAACTGTTACTAAATCACATTTTTTTGTAGTGATAATTATAGAAAATTTGGGCAGGGGGTTCTATTTATAGTTGAGATTCTGCCAAAATTTCTATAGAATGCTTATTGTTTATGTTAAGGAAAATATAATTAAAAATTGTATATTCTACGTGTTCAATAAATAATCGTAATATAGATGAAATTTTTTTAATATTATAGGCTCAATGGGTGTGAGTTTTCTCACATTCCATATTGGTCACCTGTTAATTTTTGGAGTGTGATAGATTGGTATCAAGGCTCAGGTTTCCTATAGTTACGTGGAGCAAGGATTCTTCACTAGGGTTTCAATTATTATTATGAATTTGGGCATAATCATAATTGAGGTACCATTGACGACCTTATAGGAGGTTTTTTGTGTTTTTCTTCTTATTGCTAGATATATCATGCATATAAGTCCTATATATATATGTGTTAGAATAAAGTATGCTTTACGTAGTTATATCACAATTACAACATAAGATATTCTACAATTGCAGTGGAAGACTTCAATAAATACCCCTTGCCATAGCTTATCTCTAATCTGAGAGAGTTTACGAACATTGAAGATAAAACTGCAAAAGAGAATATGTCAGAAGATAGGTTGTTAGGTCACTCTTCTGACCGACTGTAAGGCACAATGATGGCAGCTAGTGTGAGAGCCGTCGCCAGTCAGGGAACCTCAAAAAGCAGTTAGGTTTTTCTCGTATGCTTTGTTTAGATGGCCATAAACTTAATTGTATTATTTCACCATTAGAATTAATATATAAATAGCCTATCCACTGGTTACCGTAATCCTATATTTGGGCATGGATTTGACTTATAGGTCACACCCAGGATATTTTAATTAATAACCTTATTAATAACTGATAAATTATATTATAATAATTAAAATATCTCACATTCTCCCACTTGGCCCGTATCTAAATGTCAGTTGACTTTTTCAAATTAAATTAAGGTTATGATGCAATAATTATGGCGATAAGTCCTCTTAAGCCCAGTATTATCTACCATGTATTACATGCAACACCCTTACTTAATGGGTATAAATTATGAATAAACGCCTATGTTTATTCAGTTTCAAACTCCATGTCTATTATTCTCATCAACATAATGTATATAGATAATGATAGAGATAATAAACCTAAAAAATTAATTTCATTGTATACCTCTTCTATTTAAATGAAGGTTTAACCCCCATTTAAAGGGCGTGTAACACAAACGCATTCAGTTTCAATCCCTTAGTCAAAGGATCAGCTAGCATGTCCTTTGTATTGATATGATCAACCAAAATTTTGCCACCTGTAATTATCTCTTATAAACTTAGGAATTTCAGTTCAACCTATGAGCTTTGACTTCCACTCCTTCTGTTATTTGCAATGGCCACTGCGGCCGTGTTATCACAGTACATCCTGATTGATCTAGAGATTGAATCCATAATCTTAAGGCTAACAATGAAATTCATTATCCATATTGCTTGTGAACTAGCCTTAAAACACAATATGTACTCATCATCACAAGTAGAGGGAGCTGTAAGTGTTTTTTTTGTACTTTTCCATGAAATAGCTCCATCTGCTGGGAGGAAGATGTAACCGATAGTAGATTTATTTGTGTCTAAATATCCTCCTAGATAAGAGTCTAAGTAACCAACCACTTCCAGGATTTATGTTCTTCTGTATGTGAGCATGTAGTACTTAGTACCTTGTAAGTATCTAAACACTTTCTTTGCAGCTGTCTAATGTGCTTCCCCTGGATAGCTTTGGTACCTTCCTAACATGCCAACAACAAAAGCTATATCAGGTCTTGTACAAACTTGTGCATACATCAAACTTCCTACTGCTGATGCATATGGAACACTTTCTATTTGCTTTCTTTCAAGCTCATTTTGGGGACATTGATCTAGACTAAACTTATCCCCTTTCTCAAGAAGAGCTAGGTTAGCTGAACAGTTCTGAATCCTGAATCATTCAAGATCTTTGTTGATATAGGTTTGTTGAGACAAGCCTAAAATGCCTTGATCTCTATCCTTATGGATCTTGATGCCAATGACATAGGATGCCTCTCCCATATCCTTCATATCAAAGTTCTTGCACAAAAACTATTTCACTTCACGTAAAAGTCCTAGATCACTAGTTGTAAGTAGTATGTCATCGACTTATAAAAGTAGAAATATGATCTTGGTCCCACTAACCTTGTGGTATATGCATTCATCTATGATGTTCTCATCGAAACCAAATAATATGATTACTTCATGGAACTTCAAGTACCATTGTCGTGAGGCTTGCTTCAAGCCATAGATCAATTTCGTCAACTTGCATACTAAATTTTCCTTATCCTTTGCAATGAATCCCTCAGGCTGCTTCATGTAGACTTCTTCCTCAAGTACCCCATTGAGGAATGTAGCCTTGACATCCATTTAGTGTAACTCTAGATCAAAATGTGCAACCAATGCCATGATTATACAGAAGGAATCTTTCATTGATACAGGAGAAAATGTTTCCCTGTAGTTGACCCCTTCCACTTGTGTGAAGCCCTTGGCAACCAACCTAGCCTTGTATCGATCAATGTTACCTTGTGAGTCTCTTTTGGTTTTGTAAACCCATTTACAGCCAATGGCTTTAGACTTACTTGGCAACTTCACAAGATCCCATACACCATTGTTTGCCATGGAATTCATTTCATCAGTCATAGCATCATGCCATAGCTTTGAGTTCTCACTCTTAATAGCCTGCGTAAACGTTAATGGATCATTTTCAATGCTAATATCACAATCAATTTCAACAGAGTACACCACTTAGTCACTAGGTAATGCTTGTCTTCTTTCTTTAGTTGATCTTCTTAATTTAACCTCTTGGGTTGGTTCAAATTATTCATTCGGGACATCCTCTACCACAACTTGTCTTCGTTCTCCATGTGTGGGAGGTGGATAAATTTGAACAAACTCTTCCATATGATCATTGTTTGTTTGATCACTCCCACTAATCACGCCATTCCCAAGGAAGACAACATTCCTAGATTCTTTAAAACATGCAAAAGGTCGAGGACAATAAAACCTATAACCTTTAGTCACACATGGATTACCTACAAAGTAAGCTCTAATGGTTTTAGGATTTAGTTTATTTTCTTGTGGATTGTATACTTTTACTTCTACAGGACAGTCCCATACCCTAAGGTGTCTTAACTAGCTTTCCATCCTTTCCAGATTTCAAAGGGTGTTTTTGGCACTGCCTTTGTTAGGACTATGGGTACACCGAGCATGATCGAACATGGTTCCTATGGTTACATTAAACTGAATTACAAAACAAGTAAAGGTTACAACAATGGTTGGTCCTGAACATTTCCAATCGAACTAAATTACGGAAAGAGTAGGGGTTACTACGGAGGTCTAGTGGGATCCAACTATGACAGTAAGATAAGTGTGGGCCGATAATGTAGTCCCGCCTATAATGTATTAGATAGTGTGAAACATCAAAGTGGCACAACAAAGTATGATAACTGCATGTGCTTGGGTTTAAGACCTAGTGGATCAGTGTGTCCATAAGCTGGTAGATGAATTCAGAGATGTGACAAACCTGAGGAATGGGGGTAGTGACCCTCGGCTATATGATTATTATGTTGCATTGCTTGTGAGCCTACACATGAAAAAGGGATGGATTGATAAGAAGTGATCCACAAGTTGTAGATATTCAAATTTCGAGGACGAAATTTATTGAACGAGGGGAGAAATGTAATATCCCAAATTTTGGGATCGGAGGCTTGGGAATAAGCCTGAATTAAGTGCACTGATAAGCCCTAGTATAGAATACGACCCAAATTTATTCCCTAATTTTTCTTATATCTTTGGGGTATTCAGAAAGTAAAATGGTGAATTTTAGAGAATGTGATTAAGCTTATAGTGAAATTTCCTGTGAGGCAGTGAGCTTATCATGTGATTTTGTATGACAAGATAATGAGTAAAAATTATGAAATATTACATGGTGAAAGTAGATATCGTGATCACTAATTTGATAGGTCATATGAATCATTTAGAGCTATATACAAAGAGTTATGAATTTTTGAAATTAGCCCAGAAAAACTGGAAAGTTTCTGGAGCAGCATTCAAAGAAATTAAATCTGGTAATTTTATACTTCCAATTGGCAAAAGACTATTTTTCCCTGAAACTAGACTCAATAAGGGTTCTATAGCAAGAATCACTTTGATACGATGTCTACAAATTTAGTTATGATTTTTCAAAGTTTCGGCAGAAAATCCACTAGAAAATCCAAAAATGGGAATTATGACATAAGCAAAATCTTCGATGACACAAGCATGATATTACAAAATACCTTTTTCTTCATCTTCTTCCTTCATTTCCGTCACCTAACAGCAGCCATGGAGAGAGGAGTTGAGAAATTCTAGAAAGAGAAAGAGAAGAAAACTTAGGAGGTAGGTCGATTTCTGCGATGAATTCATACCTAACGCGTATAACTCTACTCCTAGGCTACTCTTCTATGTTCTTCAAGGTTTGTGAAGTTGAATTTTGGTGTGGGGAAAGCTAGGGTTTTCTACAACACTAGGAAAAGCTAGAGAAAGCGAAAGGTAACTTCCAAACCTTCGGTTATTGATTGTTCTGGCTGCTGTAAGTGGTTTAATTGGTGAAATTTTACTGGATTGTCTTTGTTTGTAAATTTGGAAAATGGGTTGTTGGAAAGGTTATGCTACCGAAATTGGTACTAAATGGTAGTTATAACGTGATTAAATAGTTAATATAGTGATTAAGAGTAGAAAGGAACACGTCTGCTATCACACCCTCATCTTATTTTCTCCTATTTCAGAGTATTTGTGGAAAATGATATGCAGTTCAGTGGGCAACACAGGAAATGTATAAATATACTGATATTATGTGCACGATTATGAAAACTCACCATAGAGGTTCGTACTTGATAATTACAATTAATGTAGCCTCGCAACGTTACATGGGTGTTTAAACCCGTCCCAGTAAAACAAAGACATCTTCTAGCATTTGTTCCACCACGCAATCCCCTTCGTACGGTTCTCTTTATTGTTCTCAGCATATCTTCTGTCTTCTCCTGTCTAAATTGTTAGTAGGGGAGGGTGAGATTCTGGGGAATCTCAGTAGGAAAGCAATACCAATATGCATGCAAGATAAGTGCTTAATGCATGACATGCTCGCATTACATAACTCATGCTCACATAATGACATATCTGCGTGCTCAATGTTTCAATCAACATACATATGGCTATAGCATAAACAGAAACAGAGCTTCAATTATTCATATATATTTCACATAATCAAGCAAAGCAATAACATGCATCAATACACTAGTATAGATAACAAATACATGTAGGAGAGGTAAGTTCCCTACCTTAATCGCCCTTCCCTGATCCTTGAATAACGTTCCTCGATTTACGTGCCAATCCCTCAGGCTATCTACTCAGTCCTCTTAGGCTTCTTAGATCCTCTCACTCTAGGCACCTCCTCCCTCTCTTCTTGATCTCAAGATAAGCTTGCTTAATCCCTCTTTCTTGGCTTGAACTTTCCTTAAGCTTTTTTCTCTTCTCTTTCTTGTTGCAAGTGACGAAAATGAAGGCAAAAGAAGGAGGATGGGGCTTCATAAATTTTCCTCCCTTAATTATACACCATGGATTTGATCAAGGGATCATAATATAACACTTGTCACAATCCTCCTTTCTTCAAGTTTATGTCATACTTACTCCCTTTGGTTTCCCATTAGCATTGAACTAGCTTTTCTTCTCTTGGTTAGCTTAAAAAAACGTGCTCCCTCTCTTCTCTGACCAATCAAGTGTTCTCCAAACTAAATCCAACTTCCTACTCCACCAAGTAATCAAGTTCACCCATTCCTTCACTCTAGCTTACCATTATGCACTTCACCATACCTTCATATAATGTACACTCCACCATTGCCATCATTACCATCATCATGTAGCATTTTGACATGTGCTCATGCAACTCAATTATAATTGCATTAATCAATTTCTAACACATTTTATTTTAAATTTTTGGAATAATACCAATTCTGGAAGATTTTCTGTCCTAACTTTGAAAAATCATAACTAATTTTGCATATATCGTTTTGGAGTGATTCCAAAGGCTATGGAACCCTTATTGAGTATAGTTTCAAGAAAAAATATGGAATTTTACTATCTGAGGTCATATTATTCCCAGATTTTAAATATTTGACCGCTGCTCAAAAAACTTTCCAGATTTTTTGGGCTAACTTCAAAAATTCATATCTTTTTGTACATAGCTTCAATTGATTCGTATGACCTATCAAATTAAATCTTAGGATGTCTACTTTCATTCTGTAAAATTTCATAATTGTTTCTCATCATTTGGTCTTCTAAAACCACATGACATATTCACTGCCTCGTAGGCGATTTTACTGAAAACACTATTCAACTTTCAATTTTCAATATTTAATTCCTTTGGCCTTAAATATTCATCATTTCATTGAATTTCTCAATTAATTACATTATATTTTAGGTGAATATAAAATTTGGGATGGTACAGTTCTCCTCCACTTAAATAAATTCTGTCCCTAAAATTTGCTACACTTATACATTCATGAATTATGGGTAACGCTTCTTCATACTTTCTTCTATTTCCCACGTAGCCTCTCTGGGCGATAACCCTCTCCAAACGACCTTGACAAACAAAACACTCTTGTTTCTGAGCTGCTTTTCCTGTCGATCAATGATTCTGTCAGGTAAAACTTCATAAGTCAAGTCTTCACATATTTCCATATCCTCATACTTTATTACGTGCTCTAGATCAGGTTGATACTTTTTATCTGAGAAAACATGGAAAACATCGTGTAGCCTTCTTTGAGGTTCATCTCCTTATGTGTGCATCAATAATGTCAGGATGATTTAATAGGAGTCCCATAGGAATCTCCATAATACCTGACTACACCCAAAATCTGTGTTTCTCTATGCCAGACCTTGGCCCGATTCCACTTGAATCATTCTGAGCCATATAAATTCTTATCAAAACCCTTTCCATATGGAACTCATTACAATGCACCATCATTGAGAGCCTATGTTCCTGTAGCTCTATTCTAGGGTTCAGCGTCACGGTGGCCGTACTCGTGGGTTCGTCGTCACGGTGGCTGTACTCTAGGATTCTGTACTCGGTGCTTCACACAGGCGACCATACACCTGGCCAGCCCCCCTTCGGTCAGAACTTTCCTTAGGTAGCCCTCTCCGATCAGATTTCACCGTAGGTAACCATCTCCGATCAGATTTCACCGTAGGTAGCCCTCTTCGATAAGAACTTTCAATCTTTGTTGTCATAGTACAACTCTCAATTACGCCATAAAGGCAACGTTTCCATATTCAAAGAAAACATTATTACCATATACTCAAGATCATGGATGGGATAGTTCAATTCCTGAAGCTTCAGCTGACGTGATGCATATGCCCTCACTCGCCTTGCATCAATTCTCATCTCAATCTATGACTGCTTGTATCTGGGACTCAATTCCCTTCCCAATCTATGCCATTTGGCATTAGTGAAGACAACAATAGCCCACTATGGATCTGGGATTTCAGCTCTCTGAAGCTTCTCTCACAATCATAATCCCATGCATAATGTTGAGTTCTAGGAAATTTCAATATAAACATCTCATCCTTTTTATTGTCACACCACACACTTCCCCAATTCCAGGGACTATGAGCAGACTATGAGCATGGACTCACTAGGATATCTGTAGCCCCTCCAACTCAACCGCATTTATTTTACCTTCCGTAGCCTCGAACACACGAGCCTGAGGGCATAAGATCGATGTCCTAACCAAGGCTACTACCATTGAGCTACTCATAATAATCAAAAGGACTCAGAACACTGCATATCACAATCACAGTTTTTGGCTTTCTCAGTTCAGTACTGCTTCCACTTTACCAGGGTCCATTAGGATCCCTTGCCATGGGACCACGAGGCTCAGACATGTTACCTCAGAAAGCCATACTCATATTTACTCAACTTGGCATAGAGTTGTTTTTGCCCTCGCCATGCTCAATTCTATTTATAATTATTACTCAAGTGTCATTTTACTCCGTGAGTTCACCAATGGTCATCAACCAGCCATATTTCACATATTACCGCTAAGCTATGCAACCCTGCAACAGTAGACAATCAAGTCCACTAGTGATTCAGGTCTCTTGGCATTCATTATGCCATTCATACATACATCGACTGTGACAATCCTGACACCCGTGGGTGTAGGCACATTCTATTCGTATGGGAATCTATATATACTTACTAATTCTACTACCCTTTCTAAGATAGCCTATTCATATACTCCTGAACAAATTTCAGAGAATTCATTAGCCTACCATTCTATCAAAACTTAATTCCCTACTATCATTTACCACATTCTAATATATCGAACAATTTAGGCCATATCGAATGCCTAAGGAGTCAATTCAACTACTAAGTTTGATCCTCTGATACAATTCTCTCAATCACAACTCAACCTCAATTATGGCTATTGTCCCCCCATATCATTCAGAAGGACCTAGGGATTTACTACTTACTGTCTTATCTTTTATTTTCTCCATTTTTTCGCATTGCGGACTAGTTTCCGCTTTAATAAGTTCAGGAGATTTCCTAGCCTCCTCCTGATATATCATATGCACCTCACAAGCTCCTTGTTTAGTCTCTTCTAGTTGTTGCTTTTGTGGTAATTCTTAGCAATATGCCCCTATACACTTCATTTTGCTCTTTGCATTTTTGTGAAAAACCTCCATTCACTTCTGTCGGGGTGCAAGCTCAACGAGTCGACACTCTTCAACTACTTTAGCAAACACTGTAAAGTGTTTGGGAATCAATTTCTTTCTCTATTTATCGGCTTCGCCTGACTGCCCTTAACTCATAATACGTGCCGGTCAGCTCCGGTAACCAATATAGCTCGTGTAGGCCCCATATCACAGCTCTGTATGTATGAAATCTCGCACTAACCCTCTGATATGCTTCTGGGAAGTCCAAAAGTTCACCTTCGGGTCCTGCTTGACAATAAGGTTCTTCTGTCTATTTTAGAATGCTGAGTCTGGGAAGAAACCCATAGTAGTATATACCTAGACCTCGTTCGTGAACCCTACTCCCATCTCCGTCTGAAGCCTATACATCTCTCCTACGCCTACCAAAAACGTAAGATACCAATTGCAGAGAGTGTCGTGCTCCAGCACCACTCAGATATATCGACTGTGTAGGTAACGCCAACACTCGAACTTCGGCCGTAAGTTATACAGTATAGGTACCGGCCCTATCTGAGACTCACGGTCACTCACCTCGTCCAACAAAATCTCCTTTGGTTCGTAGTCAGAATCATACTCCTCTAGCGCATCTTCGGTCTCTCTTGCCTCTGTCACTCCTGGAGACATCAGCCTTGGCTCTGACCATGCACTGGAAGTCTCAGCACGCTTCCGTGTTGTGGAGCTCATACGCATATCGTCGTGCCCGAAGTAATTGACTATCTACCCACTATCTGGAACACGCTGGTTCACTGTCTTACTGTCACTGTTAATCATGATCACAAGATCACTCAAATTGCTCATAATGTCCTCTGATACCAATGACACTATTCTGTTATTGATGGTACCATCCCGATACCACTGATACCATCTTGATACCATTGATTGTACTAATACTATCCTGATACTACTAATTGATACCACACTAATATCATCTCCAAATGCACCAGTACCACAGATGCTACCATCTATGTACTGATATCACCTCTGAGTATCCTGATACCTTTATTCCCTGATACCGTCGTTATCATCCTGATACCGCACCGTCACGAACCGTCTCCCGGGTATCCTTGTCTCTACAGATTGCCACTCCTCAGAAATACTTTGACTAAGGGTACCTTGGTTCACCAATAAGAGTGATCTCTCTTGTTCCTCGCTCGAACTGCTTAAACTAAAACCGCTCACGGTTCCTATCACTATGCAAACACATCATATCAGTATAGTATCCTATTGCTATAACTGCCACTCTGTTAGATCACTTAAGCTCTTCCAGAACAGCTTTAGGCTCCTCTAGAACCGCTTTTTGCTCTGATACCAAAATGTCACACCCTCATCTTATTTTCTCCTATTTCAGAGTATTTATGGAAAATAATACGCAGTTTAGTAGGCAACACAGGAATAGCATAAATATATTGATATTATGTGCACGATTATGGAAATTCACTATAGGGGTTCGTACTTGATAATTACAATTAATGTAGCCTCACAAAGCTATATGGATGTTCAAACCCGTCCCAGTAAAACGGAGACATCTTCTAGCATTTGTTCCACCACACAATCCCCTTCATACGGTTCTCTTCATTATTTTCAGCATATCTTTTGTCTTCTCCTATCTAAATTATTGGTAGGGGAGGGTGAGATTCTGGGGAATCTCAATAGGAAAGCAATACCAATATGCATGCAAGATAAGTGCTTAATGCATGACATGCTCGCATTACATAACTCATGCTCACACAATGACATATCTGCCTTATCAATGTTTCAATAAACATACGTATGACCATAGCACAAAAAGAAACAGAGCTTCAATTATTCATATATATTTCACATAATCAAGTAAAGCAATAAAATGCATCAATACACTAGCACAGATATCAAATACATGCAGGAGAGGTAAGTTTCCTACCTTAATCTCCCTTCCCTGATCCTTGAATAACGTTCCTCAATTTGCGTGCCAATCCCTCAGGCTATCTACTCAGTCCTCTTAGGCTTCTTAGATCCTCTCACTCTAGGCACCTCCTCCCTCTCTTCTTGATCTCAAGATAAGCTTGCTTAATCCCTCTTTCTTGGCTTGAACTTTCCTTAAGCTTTTTTCTCTTCTCTTTCTTGTTGCAAGTGACGAAAATGAAGGCAAGAGAAGGAGGATGGGGCTTCATAAATTTTCCTCCCTTAATTATACACCATGGATTTGATCAAGGGATCATAATATAACACTTGTCACAATCCTCCTTTCTTCAAGTTTATGTCATACTTACTCCCTTTGGTTTCCCATTAGCATTGAACTAGCTTTTCTTCTCTTGGTTAGCTTAAAAAACCGTGCCCCCTCTCTTCTCTGACCAATCAAGTGTTCTCCGAACTAAATCCAACTTCCTACTCTACCAAGCAATCAAGTTCACCCATTCCTTCACTCTAGCTTACCATTATGCACTTCACCATACCTTCATATAATGTACACTCCACCATTGTCATCATTACCATCATCATGTAGCATTTTGACATGTGCTCATGCAACTCAATTATAATTGCATTAATCAATTTCTAACACATTTTATTTTAAATTTTTGGAATAATACCAATTCTGGAAGATTTTCTGCCCTAACTTTGAAAAATCATAACTAATTTTATAGATATCGTTTTGGAGTGATTCCAAAGGCTATGGAACCCTTATTGAGTCTAGTTTCAAGAAAAAAATGTAATTTTACTAGCTGGGGTCATATTATTCCCAGATTTTAAATCTTTGACCACTACTTAAAAAAAATTCAAATTTTCTGGGCTAACTTCAAAAATTCATATCTTTTTGTACATAGCTTCAATTGATTCATATGACCTATAAAATTAAAGCTTAGGATGTCTACTTGCATTCTGTAAAATGTCATAATTGTTTCCAATCATTTGGTCTTACAAAACCATATGACAAACTCACTGCCTCACAAGCGATTTCAGTAACAACATTATTCAACTTTCAATTTTCAATATTTAATTCATTTGGCCTTAAATATTCACCATTTCATTGAATTTATCAATAAATTACATTATATTTTAGGTAAATATAAAATTTGGGATGTTATATCTGCTGCTTTAGAATCGGAAAACCCCAAATTTTTCCTGGTGACTTGAACATTTTGGCCAGGGTAATATCAGGGGGTTAGAGTTGGATTGTTGATGTTCTGATGATTCCATTGCATTCAGGAGGGAAAACTAGGTGGGGTTACAGTTGGTCACTTTTTCAGAAAAACCAAAAAAAGGATAATTACGAAAACACCTTTGAAACCCTGAAATATGTGCTGCTAAGGGCATTCTGGTATTTTGGCAGTTAATTTTGTAATTTTAAGTCCAAAAATGGATTCCCTTAGTGAAAATAAGTCAGAGGGAAAAGTACAGTCGGACTGGGTACGGTGGGACCGGGGCGGGTCCCTGGGGCATTTTAGTAAATTTTCATAATAGGCTTATATTACTACCAGAAGCACTATGGAAGTGCCTAAATAGTACATTTGAAATTGTAGGACCGAGTGGAGAGTCAAGCTATGACACGAATTATGAGGCACAAAGTTCGAGGAGCGTACTTAAGGATCAAGAAGGGCTAAGGTAGGGGACTTATCTTAATTGGATGTAATTGATGTCTTAGCTTATGTGGTGATATATGTGATTGCTTTACTTGATTGTGTAGACCATATTTGAACAAATGAAGCTCTGTTTCTGTTTTGCTGTGACCATAGTTTTGTACATGAAACATGCATCTAGATAAAGCTAACATGTCACACACATAGCAACTATCATGCATGCATTGTGGTATCTGTTTCCTATTGAGATTATCTTAAATCTCACCCTCCCCTACCAACAATTTAGATAGGTGAATATGGAAGGTACGTAAAGATCATAGAAGGGAACTATACGAGAGGATTGCAGTAGTGGAACAAAGATGGGAAGATGTCTCCATTTCACTGGGACAAGTTTAGACACTATAGTGGCCATGTTCGACTACATTGATGATAATTATTATGTAAGAACCCCTATGGGGAATTTTCTGTGATCATGAACATATTATCAATATATTTCTACTATTTTCTTGTTGCCTACCGAACTATGTATTGTTTTCAGCAAATACTTTGAAAAAGGTGAAAATAAGATAAGGGTGTAACAAATATATCCTAACTATATGGACATATAACCAGTAATACCCTTACAGGATCATAACTTTTTGGATTCAGATAAAACTACCTCCCTGATCCTTATAGAGAGCTTAGTTACACATAACTTATATTGCCTTCTTCAAGATATATACTGGAAAGGCAGTTCTCAAACAAAAGCTTTGACAAAGGAATTTTTATTGAGTAAGAGAGGTGTTTACAGAGAGAATTGAAGAGTTAGAATTCTTACTTAGTTCTTTATAAGAGTTTACAGGGCTTTTATATAGAGTCAGGCATTCCCAACCCTGATTACTTTACATTTGACTATAGTTACTTTTCTTTTTACTTTTCACCTTCTTTCATCTTTCTCTCATAGTTTCCTTCTGTCTTCCTCTGCTTCTTGTCCTTATCTTATCACCTTCCTTTCTAGTCTTTTTCTTCTTTCGTCTTTATCCCTGCACCTTCCTTTTTTGTCCTCTTGTTATCATTTCTTCTACTTTCTTTTGTCTTATTTTCTTTTCTTTTTTTGTCGGTAGCTTCTTACCGGAGAATGCTAATATCAATATCTGGTTCTTCATAATATTGTCCTATTCTTTTTATGTTACAATGATCACATATATGTACAAGATAATCTGAGAGTATACGACAAATCTTCTTTTTAGTGCTTTTTGAATTGTTCTTGTCCTTTTCTTTTATATGATCGTACCAATGAATAAATTGGTGATCATTCTTCAATGTCTTGCCAATAGAATATATACAGGTTGTTAGGCCATATAATAAACATATTGAGCTTCATCTTGGGCAGCTATTACTCTGTTCATCTCCTGAAAAATTATATGATAATCTTGAGCTCTTATAAGGAAAACTCTGTACTGAAAATCTTAATCATCTTCTATGTCTAGCTTCTCGTTTAGATCATACTTGAGAGGGTTCTTTGTTGTTCCAAGTCTGAAAAGATTTATAGGAGGATAAAATTGAACTAGTGTCACTTCAACAATTATTGAATAACACCTTATAAATACATGATATTTAGTTACAATTCTGAAATAACTTTTAACATCTTCTTTTAAATATGATGGTAATTCGGCTACTTCCTCCATGGAAGGTGAAGGATATATAGTCTGGATCATTCCATAGTTGTATAGGCTTTTGACAATATTTGGAGCTGTACCTGGATATACATGACTTTATTGAATGTATAATAAGAAACATATTTAATAGTGGAGGTCTTAAAGGCAAAATGGTTTAATCTTTGAACAAGGGTTTTGAGGAATTTATACTATTGAGGAGTCTGAAAAGAGGTATTATAAGCTAAGTTTCTTGGTCTGGAGGTTGAAGGTCTTTCTTGTTTGGTTTTCTTGGTAATTTGGACTTGAGTTTTTTCTTTTTCGTTTTCTTTTTCTTGGGATTAGGTTTTTATTATTTCTGAAAAAGGAGTTATTTTGGTATTGGGTTGGTTTGGGCTTAATGGTGCAGTTATAGGACTCGAGGGTGAAGCAACTACTTCAGATATATTTAGCATATTCATCTCTGTTGCAGCATCTGCTAAATTTATATTTCTTGCAATAGTGGGTCCAATAGATTCCACTTTATACGTCAGCTTCTCAATATGAGAATATAGGTATGATATAGAACTTGATATGTTCTGCATACTGGAATTTATTTGGCTAACTAGAAGATTGAAATTCATCTCCAGAATATTCACCTTCGTAGTTATTAGTTGCTCTATGGTGAAGGTTTCTTTAGAAGAAGATCCTTCATTATTTGTCATATTATTCATTGTTCTTCTTGATTCCATCTACTCAAATAATCAGCAATAAGATTATTTTGTCCTATAATATACTCAACATCCTAGTCATAATAAGTCAAATCACACTGCCATTTTATTATTGTTTTATTACTTAGTTTATTATTTCATATTCCTTTACTTAACCTCATTTTTACTTGAATATTATCAGTTCTTATTATAAATCTATTATTTGCTATAAATAATTTAAATTTTTCTACTGCTTTTATTATTGCTAAAAAATTTTTCCAATTAGAATGATATTTATTTTGTGTATCATTAAATTTTTCAGTTGAATATCTAGTTATTTTCTCTGGTCCTTTATTATCCTCATGATATAAGGCTGCTCCCCAATAATTATCTGATGCATCTGTGTATATAATCTATTTTATATTTTCAATCTTGCATTGCTATTACCCAATCATTATCTAATAGGGCTTTGTCAATGTTAGAAGGTTCAATCTCAAAAATAAATGCAGAAAAACTTACTTCATTAAATATTCTATTTCTAGTTTTGACTCCTTCATTTACATCTCCTATAACTTGTTGTATGGGATGACTCTTATTGTATTTCTAGGCTTTAGGTTGTCCTAATGGTTGTTCTTTTTCCTTGGTTTAGTCATTTTCAGGATTGTATGAAATAGAGTTAAGTTGTTTATTATCTTGATTTAATACTATTTCCTGCTCATCATCAATAATCTTGTCAGAGGATTCAAATTCATCAAATGCAACATGATTGATTCTTCAATAATACAGGTTCATTCATTGAACACTCTATATGCTTTACTTCGATTAGAATAGCCTAAGAATATTCCTTTATCAGTTTTAGAATCAAACTTTCCTAGGTTATCTTGACCATTATTATGAATGAAACACTTACAACCGAAGATGTGCAGATGAGCAAGATTCAGCTTCCTTCCTTTGTATAGTTCGTATGGTGTCTTTCTAAGGTTTGTTATGATATAGGCTCTGTTTGAAATGTAGCATGTTGTGCTCATTGCATTAGCCCAGAAAACTTGAGACACGTTCTTTTCATTCAGCATTACTCTAGCTATCTCAGTGAGTACTTTGTTCTTTCGTTCAATGACTCCATTTTGTTGAGGTATCCTTGGAGTAGAGAAATTATGATCAATGGCATTAGTATCACATAAATCTCCAAAGGATTGATTCTCAAATTATCCACCATGATTTATCCTGATACCTGCAATGGACATACCTTTCTCATTTTATACTTTCTTGGCAAAAACAATAAATTCACTAAAGGTTTCATCCTTCGATAATAAGAAAATAGTCCATGTAAATCTAGAGAAATTATCAACAATGACCAATGAATATAAGTTGCCACCAAGACTTTTAACTCATGCTAGTCCAACTAAATATGTAACCCCTTGCCTTATAAACCATAATTATGATTCAAAATACGTAATTAAAATGGATTAGAGACCAGCGGATAATCAAAACTCATTTTCAATTCCATCTTTTCAAAATAGGGTTTTCACAAATATCTTTCGAAATCTAATTACCCTTGTCTCATATTCACATCTTGAATATAATTACCCTACGCAGATAAGTCACATTCATACATATCAGAGTGTACAGCAAAATTCCCGGCAAACCCCAGGTTTCATACCTTTACTAAAGGGTATACAGGGTGCATTCGCCCATTCATAGTTTCCCATACAGGGGATTACACAAAATCAATCCAAAATTTACATTCGAAACATATAAAGTAATCCCAACCAAAATTGACAACCAACTACCAAATTACATTCCTAACGGAGTCCTAGCCACCTTTGGTTGTTTGCTTCCCCTTTGGATCTACTTGCCTTGTCTGAAGATTAGTTAATGGAAAAAATTAGATTTAAAAGAATCCCAGTAGTAACAAATCACTTACACCACATATAATCAAATAGCATGCAAGTAAATCATCAAACATCACAATAGCACAAATACAACATACCCAAGCTGTCACATATCCACATTGCCTTCATGGCATTCACTTTTACAATGGTATATCAACGACCGGAGTAAAGATGACTAGCGTTACTCCTTACGACTACTCACTTTAGCATGAGCATGCTGTAATTCACATAGCCTTACGGCCCACAAAAAACCTTTCGGCTGTCACATAGCCTTATGGCTTTCACATACTCAAACTTCACAGCATTCAAAGTCATCACAAAATAATGATAAATCAAATATACAATGCATCATATATAGTATAAGGGAAAGTGTCACTACCTTGCTCTTTCTGGGTGTGCTCTGGCACAGGTTGCTCACGTTCAGGGCAAATATCAAATCCTATCAATCAAAATCAAGGACATAATGTTATTCCCTTTTTCAACTCATTAACTTTAAAACACTTAAGGTTGGTTGTCATTTGAGTCCCTTAGGTGGCTATGACAAGCTCAACGAAAGCCTAAAAGGTTGGGGAAATACTAGGTTAGAAACCAATTTTCAAAATCACAAAGTGATGAAAACAAGGATTAGCTGCTGCTAAAAATAGCACAGAGAGTTTTTGGCTGTGGCCAAAAACTACATAGAAAGTTTTGGGCTGCAACCAAGAACTATTGGATGCAGCCAAGGAAATTTCAAAACATCATAACTAATTCTAGAAAAATCAAAATGGGGTGATCCTAAATCGAATGGAAATCTATTTAAGTCCTCATTACTGGAAAAGTATGGATCAATGCTGTTCATAATGACAAAAATACAGAATTTCATGAAATCCCATACTACTCCATAATAACTTCCAGTTTCA
Organism: Inga oerstediana; assembly: GCA_963210345.1. Lineage (NCBI taxonomy): Eukaryota > Viridiplantae > Streptophyta > Magnoliopsida > Fabales > Fabaceae > Inga > Inga oerstediana. The sequence goes on along the minus strand of OY723401.1, from coordinate 42,768,885 downwards.
ACTGCAAATTTTGGAAAATCATAACTCCTAGCTCACAAATCAAAATGACAAAACTTATATGTCTATTTTAAAGCTTGGCGTGTGAAATTTAAGACTGGAAAGTTTTAGAATTTTTAGACACCATTTGCTCATTCAAAACATCCATACAATCCGACTACCTTGTACAGAGTTTCAATGGACAGAATTTCCAACTTTTGCACAATTGTTCCCAATGGTTCCAATTTCACAATAAACATTCTCCCCACACAAATTTTCACAAGGAAGCCATTAAAATCACTAAAACAACCAAATTCTCATCACATCCACACATATTCAGTTTTGAACCATAATGCAACACAAACCACCAAATTGCCAAACTTTCCGTTTCAAGTTCCAAACCAATTCCAATGTCACAATGACACAATATGACACCATTTTTAGCACAATACATTAGATAATTCATCCATTCCAAAATCAAACTAAAATCAGGGCAAAATCCACAATTTCCTAAACTCAACCAATGATCACAATACTTAGGTCAAAATGCCACAATTACTCACCTCTTCCTCTTCCCAAGGCTAGTTCCTTGATTCCTCTACTTTCCAATTTCTTAAAGCACTCAAATACCTTCTTTCACAAATCTAAAAACATAGAGATGAAGGTCTCATCACCATGAACAACATTATAGAAGAGTATTTGAGCTAAAGAGGACACCAAGCAAGCAAAATCTTACCTTTTCCTTTCTCTTTCCTCTTTGAACTTGCACGAAAATGGAATATGGAAGAGAGAGAGATGAGATGAAGATGAAGAATCATATTTTTGGGGCAAGAAGGGCCTCTTGGCTGACCTAAAGGGAGAGAGGAGAGAGGAATGAGTGGTTGAAATGTTGACTTGATCCATGGCTCACATGGTGACACTTGTCATGATCTTTCAACATCTCCCATGTGCACACATGAGCACACAAGCACATGATCCCACCCTCTTGACCAATTGAGCACTAATCACAACCATTGATCTTTGAGTTACCAATGAGTTTCCTTTTCAGTAACTGACCAATTTGTCGGTAACTTTCCTTTTTCTCATTTTGCCCCTAATTATGGTAATTCTCACTGAATCACTACCAAACACATTTATTATTCCATTTCACCATAATATGCGCCCTCCATCTATTCCAATTCAATTTATATGTTAATCCATAATTGAACTTAAATACAGGGTTTAGGCACTGCTCATAACACATTCGAATCACAATTCACATCGTATTCTTCAAAAGTGTTTATTTATCAATAATCACATATATTTTTGAAGTCATCAACCCTTAATCACTTTTTGGGATATTACAAAATTCATATGTAGCAATTGAAGTGGTCTGTTGGTTGTGATCTCATTTTTCGATTTAAAAGATTATTTAGTTTGTTTACCCTTTTGACTTGCGTCACATATCAATTTGTTTTTGAAGTTTACTTTGGGTAATCTAATCACTAAATCCTTTTTAAGTAACTTGCCTAGTAGATACATATTGACATGAGCTAATCTGTTATGCCATAGCTAACTTTTGTCGGTGTTACTTAGAAAACAGTTTTCAGAATCATTTTTACTGATGTCAAGAGTATAGCAGTTACCTTCCTTTTTTGCTCTGAGCTTTACTTTGAGATTCTTCTTATCTAATTGCAAGTCTTTCTTGTTTACAATTAGATATTCCTCTGAGTCAAATATTACGCAATTGTCTTTATTTGCACTTTGACTCAAGCTTAGCGAGTTGTGACATAAGCCTTCAACATAATATACATCTTTGACTCGTATGCCTTTATCATTTTTTATTTCACCAATTCCTGCTATCTTTCCAGATTGATTTCCTCTAAATTTTATCTTTCCACCTTCTTTAGGTTGTAACATAGTAAAACATTTGAAATCACTGGTCATATGTCTGAAGCATCCATTGTCTATGCACCAATTGTTGTTTTTGGATGCTTTAAGACATATCTGCAATCAAATATCATTAAGTCTTAGGTACCCACATCTTTTTTGGTCCTTTTGGGTAAGTACATATTATTTTTTGAACATATGAACCTTTAGGTACCTATTTGTAGGTTCCTATTTTTTCTTTCTTTTTATGAATACACGATGAAGTATAGTGACCTTTTCAATTGTAGAAATTACAATATGTAAAAGGATTTGATGTATGTACAGAATGTTGAAAATAACTCAAGTATGTCTTACCTCATACTTTCCATATAGCAGATACAAAGGCTTTCTTCTCGTTGTAGAACTTGCCTTTTCTCTTTTCTTTATTCTTCTAAGCCAATTCTTGACATTCTCATTTGATATGTCCTGGTTTTTCACATTCATAGCAGATGATATGTTCTTTATTGCTTGTTCCTCCCTTTTGAAAATTATTGAATCATTGGCCTTTCATGTAAAATTTCCTGAATTGTTTTATTATCAGGCTCATTTCATCATCATTGAAATCTTCATCATCTTCTTGGATTTCATCTTTTACTTTCAGTGCAAGGCCTCTCTTTTTCTTGTCACCAATATCTTCTAGTTTTCGTTTGAATTTAAATTTACTTTCATATTTAGATAGACTTTCGAATAGAGAAGCAACCTATCACATTGATTCGCCTTTTGCTTCCTCAATCACATTGACTTTGTCCTCCCTTAGTGAGTATATTCAGAATCTTTCTTACTTGGGTATGCTAATCATAAACTTTCCCACGTACTATAAGTTGGTTAACAAGATGAGTATATCTAAGTTTAAATTCAGCTATTAACTCACATAATTTCATTCAAAGTAAATCAAATTTAGTAACCAAAGTATTGATCCATTTTTCTTTTATTCCTGAAGTTCCTTCATGAGCTATTTCCAAGGCTTGCCACATTTCCTTAGCTGTTGGAAGTGTGCAAATTCTGAAGTACTCATTTTGACTCAAGGCACTTTGAATCATCAGAATTGCCTTGCTGTTAAGAGTGATGAGTTTCTTGTCATTCTTTTCGTACTCAACTGGTGTCTTTGGAACTTTCTGTGAGTCTACAATATCTACAAGTTCATAGTTTCCATTCTCAATCACCTCCCATAGTCCGTATTCTATAGCTAATACGAATACTCTAAACTTCACTTTCTAGAAAGAGAAGTGTTCGTTGCTGAAACCCAGTGGTCTGGTGATAGAAGCTTTGTTAGGAAGTATTCCTTCACCTATACTTGCTATTGGATCCTTCTTAGGTTGTTATACCTGAACAAGAAGCCTATGCTCTGATACCAAATGACAGTACAAGCGTTTCACCCAAGAGGGGGTGAATTGGGTGATAACAGAAAATTCGTTTTGTATCTAGAAATTTAAAGCAGTTAAGAGCTAAGAGAAATATCATTGAAGTGTACACTGGGAGTTATACTGGTTCAGCCACAACCATTTTGACCTACGTTCAGTCCTCAGAGCGTCTCTAAGAGTTTTACTATATCTTCCAAGATTTAGTGTGTTTTTGGCACCTAAGTACACAGCAAGTTCCTTCACTGGACACTCGCTCCCCGTTACATGTTGTGAACCAATCCCCAACTCAAGGTTCCATAACCTTAAGTTGTCACAAAAATAAATATTGAGTTTGTAAAGAAAATCTCTCTCACAGAGCAAATATATATAATCATTGAAGTATAAAGAATGAATATAAGAAATAGAGCACTAAGAATATGTTGATCAGTTTGTGTTCATATGTTCTCAGTCATGTCTGTTCCACGTTGAATGTTCCCATATTTATAGATGAGTTGTGATAGCCGTTGGAACAATTTCAACTTGTCTATTAGAGTTGCGCAGTTATGTTTGATCTTTCTTTGAATTTGAAAACTATCCGTTTGTAATAGGTGAACGTTCAGATGTGTTGTTTGACTTTTCACTCAACATATGATCTCTTCATTGTTTCTCTGCAAATATACTCAGAATACTAATACAATGAAAGGTTAATCATATAGATAACAAATCAAGGACAACAAATTAAAATCTTACTCTCTGTTTTTCATTACTCAAGTGGCTATTCGAGTGATCATGATCCATTACTCGAGTGGCTACTCGAGTGACTTATTGAAAAACTTCGTAGAGAGTTAAGTCAAGGACTTTTACCTGATCACTGGAGTAGTTATTGGAGTGATCAGTATTCGTTACTCAAGTGGCTACTTGAGTGGCCCTTTAAAAAACTAGGTAGAGACTTAAGTCAACCACATGTTGACCTAATCACTGGAGTGGTTACTCGAGTGATCTTTGTTCATTACTCATGTGGCTACTCGAGTAGCCTATTAAAAATCTTGGCACAGACTTAAAACAACAACTTCTGACCTGATCATTGGAGTGGTTACTCGAGTGATTCAGAGGCATCACTCGAGTGGCCCTATCAAAATATTGGTTACTCAAGGGTGCCTCGAGCGATCATTTGTCATTACTAGAGTGGTTACTCGAGTAATACCATCAAAAACTTAGTAGAGGCTTTCTAGATGAATTTTGCACACATTACTCGAGTAGTCACTTGAGTAATGATGGCTCATCACTCGAGGGGTCCCTCGAGTAATCCCTTGAAGAATCAACCAGTGATGCTTTCTCGTGTTCAACAACTATTTTTGCTTCTTCATCACTCGAGGGGCTACTCAAGTGATGGCTTTCCCTGCAACTAAAGACTTAGTTACTTTATTCAAATCTCTTTTGTTCATTATCAAAACCTTTTGTAGGATCAATCCAATCTTTATTATCATCAAAACATGTGGATCTAACAGAAGATGAAAATGAAAATGAAAATGGGGGGCACCTTGTATGGCAGGTAGGAGAAGTTATGGCACTTTGTGTCAAAGCGCCATAACTTCCCAATTTGAAAAAAAAAATTTGAAAGCCTTGGAAGGTGTGGTCGTCGACTTGACTTTCAAGCTCTTCAAACTTTATATGCCTTTCAAAGGCACTTGCAAGTATATAATCATATATGCCTGTAAGCGCCTTTGAAAGGTATATATGCCTTTAATCATATATGCCTTTAAAGGCTCTTGCAGAGCAAGCACCTTTGAAGGCCTTCCCATAGAAAATATATTTTTTTTTAAAAAGTAATTTTAAATAATAAATTAAATATAAAAGATATTGAGCAAATTAAACATGTAACAACTAATAAAATTATATTTGTAAGCTTAAAATATAATAGAATACATGTGTCATATTTTAGAAATATTATAATTTCACTATAAATCTAGCTAAAATAAATAGGACACATGGTCTTAGAGGACTTAACATGATGAATTCAATGAACTTAACTTAAAATTTTTTTTTCTTCCTTTAAATCTTTAGAAAATCTTTTTTTTTAATTAATTTTGACTTCTACTAGTTACTACAATTAGTTTTTACTCCATGTTCAGGAATGACCTTTTTCCTTTATGAAACATAGAAATAGTAGTTATGATTGATTTATTTGAACTGAATGCAAGATAGTCTCATCTCAACACAAATAATCTTCACAAGTTTTTCTGTTTTTATACACTTCACAAATTTTTTATGTTTTTAGACATGATGAATAGGAGCTTTTTTTTAAATGCACTTCCTATTGCGCTTCCTTCAGAAGAGTCATAGGGAGTGGTAGGAGCTTTTTTTTTTTAAAAGCACTTAGCGCCATAGCAAATATTTTTTTAAAAAAATAATTTTACGTAATAAATTAAATATAAAAGATATTGACAAATTAAACAAGTAACAACTAATAAAATTATATTTGTAAGCTTAAAAATTAAAAAACTGACAATTTATAGGAAGTTGAAGAGATAGTTGTAACTTCAAACAAATACTTGAAAAAAAAATTATAAGCACACATAAAACTACAAACTAAGATTCATGACAGATTTTAAACTTAAAAAAAACAAAGAAAACTATAATGCCAATCGATGAAAGTTTCTATATTAAAAAAAAGATACGTACAATCAGACTTATATTCCCTTGCAAACAATAGTAGCATTTATTATGAGGTGAGATTTTGGAATTTAGTATGTACCTAAACGTGTGCTATTTAATAACCCCCTGTATGGTGCTTACAAGGTATGTAATGTTTTTTAAAAATAACCCCTTGTATGGCGCTTCCCCAGAAAAGCGCCATACAAGGTATTAGGCAGCTATGGCTCTTTCCTAGACAAGCCCCATAGTTGCCACATGTATTTTTTTAAAAATAATAGAAGTCTCCTTTAGTGCTTATTTGAAGAAGTGTTATAAGATTAGTGCCGCTAAATTTATATTTTGTAGTAGTAATTATTAGGGCTCAAGAGAAACTAATTTTAATGAAACCTAAAACAAAAATACATACGTTTTCTGCACATCTTATTACTTTAACGGATTTTCAATCACTCCTTTTTGAAATTGATATCTTGTTAATTAATTATTCATTCCCCAAACTCTCACGAGACGAGATCAAGAAAGGCTCATCCTACGTCCTATCCCAGGAAAAGACACAAGACGACATTTCTGCCTTGTGTCCCATTCTAGTCCTAGTCTTGTCTCAGTCCTCGTAGGATTCAAATGGGACCAGAACGTCCTGTTTAATTGTTTTTAAGGATTTGGACCTGTTGATGGGCTTTTTATTTGTTCTCTTCTCTGAACTTGTAAAAACTAGATGGTAGACCTAAATGGTTGAAAATACATAAGACAAATATGTAATTATTCTCTTTTATTATTTTTATAGCCAAATCATAATTAAGAATAAGAAATACTTAAAATTTAAACATGATAAGAAACATGATCATAAATAAAAAAATAATAAATAAAGCTTGACCTAAACTAAAGGGTTTAGAGAATTCACAAAACATAAAATAAAGAAATAATTAAATAAACTAGATAGTTTTTATTTTAAAAAATATAAACATACCATGATAGGAAAAGCTTTGTCTTGTCTAAGTAGTAATTTTGTCATGTCCCATCCCAAAATGATTAGGATGGGACAGCTGAGATGGAATAGAAGTGAACACCCCTAATACGAACTACTAGTATTATATACTCTTCTTCACACACACACACACACATTGTTGATATTTTTATTGAAAAAAAATTTCCAATTGATCTTTTTATAAAAAAAAATTCCAGCTGAGTCTTCTCTCATTAACGAAGGATAGAGCCTTCAATTTTTCGCCTTTGAATCAAAGGCATCACTATTCCAATGTAGGGAGGAATTCAGAATTTGGGTAATTGGGCCCAAATTTAGTACATCTAACACCCTGAGATAGTTCTTTAGGTGCCTCCGTCATCTTAAAGTATTTTTTAGATGTGTCTAATATCCTAAATTATTTTTTAGTGTATACAATACCTTAAGGTATTTTTTCAAGCATATCCAACACCCTAAATTACCTAAATTGTTAAGGACAAAATTGCATAAAAAGTAATTTAGGGTGGTGAACACACCTAAAAAATACTTTAGGATGTTAGATACACCACAAAATACTTTATGGTATTGGATACACATGAAAAAATATTTCAAGGTACAAAATACACTTTGGTGGAGTACCGAACCACAACCAGGAATGTACCTCTCGCACATGTTCAAATCACACAATATAGTAACACGCATCATACAAATAGTAACATGGCATAGGATAGATAGTAGTCCCTACCTCAAAACTCCATCACCCCTATATCGCGTGCCTCGTAAAACATGGTGACTTTCAACTATCGACTTTGCCCTAAAATGTTAAATGTACAAGAAATAGGTTATTACCTATCCATGTATCATTTTAGGCACTACCATAGTGTTTCTTATGGTTATATTAGCTTATGGTGAAAATTTACCAAAATACCTCCGGGACCCCGGCCTAGCCCCACCAAACCCGGCCTGGCCCCTCCATACCCGACCCAACTGTACTTTTCCTAAAATTTTGACTAAGACTATTCTGACATATTTTCACCCAAGGAATCCATTTCTAGGCTCAGAATTACCAAATTCAATTTCAAATTATGAAATTTCCCTTGATAGCACTACTTTTAGGGTTTTAAGAGCGTTTTCATAATTATGCTTTTTCGGGCTTTTCCAAAAAAGTGACTAACTGTAACACCACCTAATTTTCCCTCCTGAACTCAATGAAATAATCAAATCATTGAAAATTCAACTCATTGCCCCTAGAATAGGTCTGGCCAAAATTCACCAAACAAAAAGGGGAAAATTGAAGTTTTGTGTTTTAACCTTTAAAGCTTACTCTTTTCCACTTCTAATCTCTTATTAAGCCATTTAAAGACATACCAACCATGTTTTAAAGAAATTTAGGTAGCATAACCTCTTACGGTTATCACTTTCCAAATTTATAAAATCAACCAACAAACACCAAACCAAACCAAGAACAACAATAGCCACAACAATAAACCAAAAGATTTGGTGTTCTTAAGATTACCTAAGATTTCTTCCCTTTCTCTCCCTAGAACCGACCTCCCTCCCTCTCTCAACCTTGGGATTTTGCTTGCTACAACAAATTTTCCATGAAGATCAAGAGGTTAGAAGAGCTATTTCACAAGTTAGAGGTGCTAGGCACTTAAGAACACAAACTTACCTTTGGATTTTCTCCTCCTTCTCTCTACTTCTTCAAAGCTCTCCCTCCCTCCCTCCCTCCCTCTTTCTCTCTATTTCTCTTGTTTAGCAGTGCAAATGGGATAGGAAAGATAACGGAAGAGTTTCTAAAATATATCTCATTTTCCCTTAATTATTATTATCCCAAAATTCCAATTTATGATGACGTTTTTACTTGATCTTATCTTCCTCCAACTTATGCCATACAATCCCTTTACATGAGAACCAATTTCCTTCCCTTAGTTGGCCCATAAAGTGACGCCTAACTTAAGCCCTCACAAAACAAATGGGCTTTATCCAACTTGTCCAACTACATGCTCAAGTGTTGTACCATAATGATAATTACCATGTACAAGAAATATTATTTAAGCATGTGCTCAACTTTAACAATTATAAGCTAATCTTTTACCTTAGGATAGTGACGCTTGGCATGTTTATAAGCCAAATAATTATTTCCCTTCCTACTTTCTTTATTCCACAATTTACGCAATTACCAACACATTTTATATTTCAATTTTCGGAATAGTGTCAATTTTGGCAGATTTTCTGCGCAAACTTTGAAAAATCATAACTTAATTTGTAGACATCATTTTGGAGTGATTCTAAAGGCTATGGAACCCTTATTGAGTCTAGTTTTAGCGAAAAATTTGGACGCACATCCTTCCCAGATTTAATTTGTTTGGGAGCTACTCCAAAACTTTCTAGATTTTTTGGGCTAACTTCAAAAATTCATGTCTTTTTGTATATAGCTTCAAATGATTCATATGACCTATCAAATTAAAGCTTGGGATGTCTACTTTCATACAGTAAAATTTCATAATTTTTGCTCATCATTTGTTCTTCCAAAACCACATGACAAACTCACTGTCTCGCAGGCGATTTCACTGAAAACACTTTTCACCTCTTAATTTCCAATATTTAATTCATTTGGCTGTAAATATTCATCACCTTATTGAATATATAAAATAATCACAATGTATTCTTGGTGAATAAAATTTGGGGTGTTACAATTCTCCTCCACTTAAATAAATTTTGTCCCCAAAATTTGCTACACATTCATAACCATAAACTATGGGGTAACACTTCTGTGTACGTCTTACTGACATCATTACCGATTATCAAGATCTGCTTATCCAGATTAAGATCCCTAAAATTCCTTGATTGAATTTTTGCTCATAAATCATCATATATGTCATTTATACTGTTTTACGGCTCAAAGTGTTAGTGACAACATTAGCCTACCCTGGATAACATTTACATTCCAGGTCTTAATCTTTCAACAACTCTATCCACTTACATTGCGTCATATTTCACTATTTTTGATCATACACATAGTTCAATCTTTGTGGTCGCAATACAACTCCACAATTATGCCATAAAGGCAACGTTTCCAAATTCAATATAAACATTATTGCCATATACTCAAGATTATGGATAGAATAGGTCAATTTCTGAAGCTTCAGCTAACGATATGCATACACTATCACCTGGCTCGCATCAACTCACATCTCATTCCATGCCTACTCGTATCTAGGATTCTTAGTGTTGGTATTTTAATAATTTTCATCATCAGCTTTTTGAAGCTCTTCTCATAATCATCATCCCATGCATAATGTTGAGTTTTTCTAGGGACATTCGATATAGACATCTCATAATAATCAACAAGACTCAGAACACTGCTATCACAACCATAATTTTTGGCCTTCTCAGTTCAGTACTTCTTCCACTTTACTAGGGTCCAACAGGACCCGGGCTATGAGACTACATGGCCCAGAAATGTTACCTCTGAAAGCCATGACTCACATTTACTCGACTTAGCGTAGAGTTGTTTTTCCCCCTCACCATGTTCATTTCTATTCGCAATTGTTACTCATGTATCATTTTACTTCATGAGTTCACCAATAGGTCGTCAACCAACCAGATTTTGAGGATTACTACTAAGCCATGTAGCCATGCAATAATAGACAATCAAGTCTACTAGTGATTCATGTCCCTCAGCATTCATTATACCATTTATACATACATCGACTGTGACAACCTTGACACCTGTGGGTATAGGCACAGTCTATTCGTATAGGAATCTACGCATACTTACCAAAAAAAATTCCAGAGAATTCGTCAGCCTACCAAGCTGTCAAAACACGATTCCCTACAATCCTTTATTCATACATTTCAATACATTATCTGTCATCCACCAATCGACTCCTAATAAAGCCTCAAATTAGTAGAATAGCAGGCAAATCAATTCTTTCTTTCGTCAGGATACTTTACCCTTATTGTACAAGAAAACCTAAAAGCCACTCATACATTTTATTCTATGTCTCAACCTTGAGACCCTATCTCGTGGCTACTTTTATTCTAACAAGAATTCTTCTCATTCAATAAGGGAATATTCTATTATTAAGATCTTTCCCTATGCTAGATTAGCAACTAGCAACCTCTAGAAACTTCATACATATTTTGAATCATTTTAGTACCATGTTTTAGTACCTCAAACCATCCCGGTCAATTCAAATTCCTAAGAAATCAATTCAAAGATTGTGTTTGATTCTTGGATCATAATTCCATGCCTAAAACCTCAACATTGGCTGATCCGGGAAATTACTTTCCTCAACTCTATAGATTATCACTAGTATAATACGATTCTGAATAAATTCGCCACCTAAGGACATACTAGTCCACTAGGTCTTAAGGCCTTTGAACACGCAGATCTACTACAATATCCAGCATGTAAGATTTTACAGCCTAGGGTCAATAACCTAACTTTTAGGTCCATTATGAAATCTAGAACCTTAATATCACATACATTGGAAATCATTTTCCTCAATTATGCCCAATAGATTCGCTAAGATTCACGATCAATAGCCCGTATTCTAACATTCATGGTATTCGGGTATTATCCTCAAAACATTACTGTTACTGAAGGTTTAATACTATCCACAAGGTTCACCCTTTCATCGTGGAATAGAACCATAGTGCAACCAATTCACATTTCGATCAAAGCATTATCTTAGCTTAGATCAAATTCAAGCTGATCCTCAACCATCAAATATCATCATATCGGATCCTCTAAGATCAACTTACTGCATAATTACCCCACATTATACATCACATTCTAATACCTTAAGCAACTTAGGCCATATTAGATGCCGAAGGAGTCAACTCAATTACTAAGTTGGATTCTCATATTATAATTCTCTCAATCACAACTCAAACCTTAATTTTATCGGGGTTTATAATCATTCCTCCTCAATTATCCCTACTGTCAACCCATATCATTTGGAAGGACCTAAGGATTTACTAATCACTATCCTATCTTCTATTTTCTCTATTCTGTTCGCAGTGAGGACTAGCTTCCCAATTTAATCAAGTATCAAACATTACTAGGGAGTATATATAATGAAAAGTAATTAAAACTCAAACCATGCATTGAGTTGTTATAAAAGAAATTGTACCATGGATAAGTTCAGGCAATTTTCTAGCCTCTACCTGAATTATCGCATAGGCCATGCTCTGGGCTTCGAGTCTAAACTCCTCTAGTTGATGCTTCTATAGGAAATCCCTAGCAAGATGCCCTAGTTCTCGACACAGATAATGAATTCGGCCAAGCTGGATCCCATCCAATTGAACTGTATCTCCTTGACACATCTCTACATGGTTTACCAGGATGATATGGCTTGCAACACCGCCAGCATTTTCTACTCTTAGCAAGATTCTGACCTCCGCAGCCTTCGGCCTGCTTCAGCCTTTTATAGTTTCCTTTAGACAATTCACCTTGATTCTTGCATTTTTATGAGGAAATTCCACTACTAGACACATTCCTGTAGTTGTCACTTATGTCGGGGTGCAAGCTCAACAAGTCGTCCTCGGCAAGTCGACATTCTTTAATCACATCGGCAAACACTGTAAAGTGTTTATAAATCAATTTCTTTCTCAATTCTAGCTTTAACCCTTATATCAATATATTGGAGCTCTACTCCTCATCATCCCGATATCTTAGGTATGAGAAATACCAAGATAATCAGACATAACGTGCCAAGAAATTCCTTTTCTTTTGCTAACTTGTCTGGTTGAGAGAATATCTTTCATTAAATTTCCCCTGGAACATTTCCCATGTGTTAGATCTCATGTTTTGATGATAACAAAAGTATGGTATGAAAAAGAATTGATTAATAAATAAGTTTGAACAAAGTAAAAGCAGGGATAAGCATCACTTGAAGTAAGCATTGGAGTAATGAAGAAAGGCCAAGAGAAAAAGCTGAGAAACTTGATCAGAAGCAGTTTTTCTAAGGCATTACTCGAGTACGTACTCGAGTAATGAGACAAAACTTGAAGTAACCAGAGGCACCTTCCAGTAACTTGCCAACGTTACTCGAGTAAGTACCCAAGTAATAGTGTAAGTATTTTCAAGTTGCTCTCGGCCTGCCAATGTTACTCGAGTAGGTACTCGAGTAACCAGGAAAAAACTTGGAGTTGCTCTCGGCCTGCCAATATTACTCGAGTAGGTACTCGAGTAACCATGTGAAAATTTTCAAGTTGCTCTCGGCCTGCCAATGTTACTCGAGTTACTCTGTTTCACAAAATGTGGTGCTCTCGGCATTTTATACCACTGCCAATGTTACTCGAGGAGCTACTCGAGTAACTCAGTATGGTAAGGATAAACTTGAAGGTGGTACCCGAATAACTTGATGTAATTTTATTTCATTTTCCTCGAGTCATTACTTTAGTATGCAAGTATTTAATACTTTATTTTAAGTGGATTCCTCGAGTAGGTACTCTAGTATGCAGAGTTATTTTTGAGGAAAACCTCAAGTCATACCCGAGTAAGTTATGCACAAAAAGTAAGTTTACTCGAGTAGGTACTCAAGTAACAAGGTAATCTAACTTGATGTGCTCTCGGCCTTGAAATCCTGCCAACATTACTGGAGTAAAGCATCGAGTAACCAAAAGTTTATTTGAAGGTTTACTCGAGTTGGTACACGAGTAACCCATAAAGTTGTGAGTGTATTACTCGAGTAGGTACCCGAGTAAACATACATTACCAAAGGTTTGAAAATTGGTTATTCCATGCACTACCCGAGTAATCTTTAATTATCTGTTGACTTGCAGTTGATCAAAGTTTTTCCCGATGAAACTCGAGTAAGTACTCGAGTAAACTTCAAAGAATACTCGAGTAGCTACTCGAGTAAGCAAACCCAGAAATCCAGAAATCATTCAAACATTCATTGATTTGTTTCCTATATGACTAATCTTTCATTGTATTAGTATTCTTAGCCTATTTACAGATGAACAATGAAGAAATCATATCAAGTAATGGAAGTCAAAAGAAACGTTCAAATGCCAACCACCGCCAACGGATATTTTTCAAAAACTGAAAAGTCAATAGTGGCTGCGCACTCTCCAACGGACGAAAGGAAAATGTTCCAACGGTCTTCACCAACATATCTATATATGTGAACATCCAAACAGAGAAAAACAATAAGAACATACACAAACGTATCATCAAGTTCATTGCTATGTTTTGACGTTGTAATTATATTTCTATGCTTTAGTGATTCTTATTCACTCTGCAAGAGAGATATTTCATTCAAACTCAATATTTGTTATTGAGATAACTTAAGGTTGTGGAACCTTGAGTTAGGATTGGATTATAACTTGTAAGGGGGAGCGAGTGTCCAGGCGAAGGAACTTGCTTGTACTAAGGTGCCAAGAACCCACTGAATCTTGGAAGTTATAGTGAAACTCTCAGAGAAGCTCTGAGGACTGGACGTAGGTCAAAGTAGTTGTGACCGAACCAGTATAACTCCCGGTGTACACTTCGGTGATATTTCTTCTTATTCCTTACTGTTTTAATTTACTATCAAAGTTTTACATTTCCGACAAAATTTTAGTATCACCCAATTCAGCCCCCCCTCTTGAGTGAAACACTTGTTCTCACACCATGTACTGGAATATTCTATACCCGTAGAGTCAATGCTATATTCCTCCACTATATATCTGCCTTTCCTTTTCATTTACGAGTAGCTACCTGAACTTTAATATCGTTGGAGCACATCAGTCTTATGAAAATTTGCTCCAGTGCGGTTAAACATTCTTCTGCTTGCAGATGATCAAATCTCCCATGGAAAGCATGAGGTTGTTGTTTCTCAAATCGTTTTACCCATGTTTGAAAAACATTCATTTCATGGATGAATAAGGTGGCAGCTGCTGATGAAGTTGCGCAGATGAATTATATTTACTTACTTGCCTTTCAAGATGTTCTAATCTTCTCTGTCTCCGTTGTAACTCATGCAGTTTATCTCTAAGATCATTTATCACAAGTTGTTATCATGTTATCTTGCTCCGAATTTGATGCATAAAGTTAGGGCTATCTTCCCAATTTGGGTCATAATCTCCTTCCCTTGTATGCATCATCTTGGTACCTCGCTAAATAAAAATAAGGAAAAATAAATTTCCATATAGATACAAGGGTATTTTCATCATTTCTTAATAATTTTGGGTACACAGATATGTCATTTGTAACATATATCAGCTGTTTACAGTAGTTACAGAAAACTAGAAACATCATACAACCTATAAACTACTGTACATGACATATTAGTTCCTTTTATATTACATAACTCTTCAATTATAGGCAACTCCTCAGGGGGTCACCCATCCTAAGATTACCCTAGGTTGAGCATGCTTAACTTTCGTGTCCCATGCAAAAACGTAGATACCAGCTTTATCTACTTCCGACTATCGGTACCTTGAGACTACCCTTGTCTCAAAATCGTGCCCATTGTCTCCGAGAAATCAAATACTATGCATGGTCTACGTATCAGTGCCAGTACATACACAATATCATTTATGATACCATTATCAAAATTGTTACTACTAGTGTTCTGATACCGTCATTGTGTATACCGATTCTTCTATCTAGTGCACTAGTCCCATTGATACCATTGACTGGGCACTGGTATATCCTTCGCGTGTGCTGATTCTATTGTCCTCTGATACCTTTGATACCATCCTGATACCACTATCACAAGTGAGGGTATCGTTGTTATATTCACTGGAACCACCGATACCATCAACTAGGTATTGGTACTACCTCTGCATGCACTGACACTATTGCTTCCTGATACCATTGATACCATACTGATATTATCTCTAAGTACACCAATACCACCAAAACTGTCATCTGGGTACTGATATCACCTCTGAGTACCCTGATACTCCTACTCCCTCATATCACTGTTACCGTCCTGATACTACTCCGTCAGGAACCTGTTCCCCAGGTGTCTTTATCTCTACAGACTGCTGCACCTCAAAAATACTCTGACTAGGGGTACCCTGGTTCACCGACGAGAGTGATCCCTCTTGTTCCTCGCTCGCACTGCTTAAACTCTAACCGCTCATGGCTCCTATCACTATACAAACAAAACCATATCAGTATACCATTTTGATAATGCCAAAACCACTTATTAGCTCTGCCAGAACCGCTTAGGCTCTGATACCAAAAATGCCAACAACCATTTCCATTTCGATATACACAGAGTAATAAAGACCAAGTTCCACAGGCATACAGAAAAGTACATCTATATTGATAAAAGTGTTTGTTTACAGACCATATTCAACCGTACAGAATTCGAAGTTATTTACAACTTTGTACATAACTAACCAAAAATGTTCCAATTATAGACTAAATATAATCACGGTCTTCGTCTGGGGAAAGGTGCCCGTCAGTTCCCCATATCTATGTCCTTTTCTTTTTAGCCGTTGGCACCCACTAAGATGTTTTGATTAAAAAAAGGGGTGAGATCCCAAGGAATCTCAGTAGAAACATACTATCAACATATAAAATAAGAAAATTAGATATGCAATGCACCGTATCAAGTAAAATGAAAATTCATATCGATTCATATGTGCACAAAAACTTTCAGGGCCAAATGCTGAGTTAAAATCCCTATGTATACCTTAGCCAAGTCACTAACTACAGCTAGGTAATACCAGTGTACCATGGTTGGGTACCGAACCACAACCAGGTATTGTGCCTTTAGCATGTGTTCAAATCCTAGAATCGGAGGGGCACCATGTAATATCCCAAATTGTGATTAAGGGCTAAATCCTTCCAAAAGTGATGTAATTATTATTAATTAAACACTTTTGAAGAATACGATGTGAATTTTGATTCGTATATGTTCTGATTGTGCCTAAACTCTATATTTAAGTTCAATGGTGGATTAACATCTAAATTGAGTTAAATAAGAGGGAGGGCGCATGGTTGAGCAATATGAACCATAAACATGTGTTTAGTGATGATTTAGTAGGAATTGCCAAAAATAGGGGCAAAACAGGCAAAAAGGAAGGTTACCGACCAATTGGTCAGTTACCGAAGAGGAAACTCATTGGTAACTTAAAGATCAATGGTTAGGATTTATTATTATGAGATCAAGAAGGTGGAATTGTGTGTGTGCATTTTCAAGTAAGTCCAAGGAAGATGCCTCAAGATTTTGACACTTGGCATCATCTCACACCTTTTTGACAAGTCAACAATTGCAACTTTTTTTTCTTCCCTCCCATTCTTTTAGGTCGGCAAATGGTCTTAGTAGAGACCAAAAATCTGATTTATCTTCATTCATCATCATCATCATCTCATCTCTCCTCTCACCTCCATTTTCATCTCAAGTTTGAAGGAAAGAGAAAGAAGAAGGCTCAAGTTAGGTGAGGATTTGTTCTTGTATGCTCAATTCACCTTCATTAATATTGTTCATGGTGTTGAGGGCTTCATGGTTATGGTTTTAGGTTTTTGAAAGGTGGTGTTTGAGAACTTGAGAAAATTGAAAGTTGGAGAAACAAGGAAGTCGCTTTAGGAAGAAGAAGAGGTAAGAATTTAACACATTTTGAGCTAAGTTTAGTAACCATTGATCAAGTTTTGAGAATTTTGATTTTTTTTCCCTGATTTTCATATGATTTTGGTTTGGAAGAATTGAATTGTGTGATGTGTTGGAATAGGTGTCATTTTGTGCTTTGGTGCCAATAGAATTGGTTTGGAACCTTAAATGGATAGGAATTGCATTGTGAGTTTTGAGTTGGGTTATTGTGTGACATGTTGTGTTTCTTGTGTAACATGTCAATGTGAGTTGAATTTTGTTATTTTGGTATTTCCAATGGATTTCTTGTGGAAAATTACTGTGGGAATGGTATTGGTTGTGAATTAGGAACCATTGGAAGCAATTACTCAAAAAACTGAAATTTTGTCTCTTAAAACTCTGTACAGGGCGGTCAGGTTGTCTGGACTTTTTGAATAGGCAAATGGTGTCTAAAAATTATGAAACTTTCCAGTTTTAAATTTCACATTCCAAGCTTCAAAATGGACATAAATTTTGTGTCATTTCGTTTTGTGAGCTAAGAGTAATGACTGTCCAAAGTTTGGGATTAAAACTGGAATCTGTTTTGCAGTAGTGGTGAATTTCGTGTAACTCTGTAATTTTTTGGTGATTTCTGGTAATGATCCATATTTTTCCTATAAAAAGGACTTAAATATATTTCATTTGGCTTTGGGAATACCTCATTTATATTTTTCTAGAATTAGTTATGATTTTTTGAAGTTTCCTTGGCTGCAGCCAGAATTCTTGGCTGCAGCCACAATACTTCTGTGCTGTTTTTGGCTGCAGCCAGAGAATTCCTGACTGCAGCCAAAACCCTATTTTCAGCACTTTGTGATTTTGAAAAGTAATTTCCAATCTAGTACTTCCCAATCCTTCTAGATTTTCATTGAGCCTATTATAGTCACTTAAGGAACTCATGTGGTAACCTATTTTAAGTGTTTGAAATTGAGAATTGGGGGTAGATAATTAATCTGCCATCCTTGATTTTGGTTTATAGGATTTGACATCTGCCATCCTCGTGAGCCCACTGTGCCAGCAAACGTCTAAAAGGAACAAGGTAGTGACTCTTTCTTTTGTACCATATGTGATGCATTGTATGTGTGAAGTATCATTGATTTGTGATGAATTTGAATACTGCAATGATTGTGGATATGAGTAAGCACCGCCATACCAATAGTCTCTGAGTCGCTACCAACGGTTCGGGTAAGGGCTGCATACCTTCCCGGCAATAAAAGGGGATGAGGATGGGGTGTGATATTTGTGATTACGTGGGCTGAAAGGCTATATTGTGGGCCGAAAGGCTATATGTGAGCTGTAAGGCTATTTGTATGCACTGCCACACCAATAGTCCTTGAGTCACTAACAACGGTTCGGGTTAGGACGGTGTGCCTTCCCGGCGATAAAAGGGGATGAGGGTGAAGTGTGATTTGTGCTGCTGCTGCTGCTGTATGATGATTTGCTTACATGCTGTGTGCTTATGTGTTTGATGAATGATTTGTTACTACTAGGATTCTTTTGAATCTCATTCTTTCCTTTGGCTAACATTTCAGACAGGGCAAGTGGCTTCAAGGAAAAGCAAATGACCTGAAGTGGTTAGAACCCTATAGGGACATTTGATTCGGCCGCATTGGTTATTCATTTTGATAGGGATTACTGTATGATATTTTTTTGAGTTGTAAATAGTCTTTAAATACATGGTGGTATAATCCCCTAATTGGGAACTGAAACCCTATAGTTCTATATATAGATGAAACCCGGAGGTTGCCGGGGATTAAGTTATGCACTCTGATATGTTAAATGTGACATAACTGCACAGATAATTATATTCGATGTTTGAACTTGAGACCAGGATTGGAAAGAGGTTTTGAAAATTTTGTGAAGCCCCTACTACAAGGAGGGAGTTTTAAACGAGTTTTGAATTATCCGACGGTCTCTAATCTATTTTATTATGCATTATCGAATATTAATTACACTAATCAAGGCAGGGGGTTACACACCGAACCACAACTAGGTAATGTACCTCTCGCACATGTTCAATTCACAAAATATTGTAACACACATTATACAAATAGTCACATAGTATATGAGAGATAGTAGTCCCTACCTTAAAGCTCTATCACCCCTATATCATGTGCCTTGTAAAATGTGTCAACTTTCGGCTACCCACTCAGTCCTAAAATATTAAATGTATAAGAAATAGGTTATAACCTATCCATGTATCATTTTAGGCACTACTATAGTGTTTCTTATAGTTATATTAGCCTATGATGAAAATTTACCAAAATACTTTGGGGACCTCAGCCTAGCCCCGCCATACCCGACACAACTGTACTTTTCCCAAAATTTTAACTAGGGATATTTTGACATTTTTTGCCTAAGGAATCCATTTCCGAGCTCAGAATTACCAAATTCAATGTCAAATTACAAAATTACCCTTGACAACCCTATTTTTAGGGTTTTAGGGGTGTTGTCGTAATTATGCTTTTTCGAGCTTTTTCGAAAAAGTGGTCAACTGTAACTCCACCTAATTTTCCCTCCTGAATTCAATGGAACCATCAAATCATTGAAAATCCAACTCCTTCCCCTATAATAGGTCTGGCCAAAATTCACCAAAGAAAAAGAGGAAAATTGAAGTTTTGTGTTTTAACCTCTAAAGCTTACTCCTTTCCACTTCTAATCTCTTATTAAGCCAGTTAAACACATACCAACAATGTTTTAAAGAAATTTAGGCAGCATAACCCCTTATGGTTATCACTTTCCAAGTTTATAAAATCAACCAACACCAAACCAAACCAAACCAAGAACAACAATAGCCACAACAATAAGCCAAAAGATTTGATGTTCTTGAGGTTACCTTAGGTTTCTTCCCTTTCTCTCTCTAGAATCGACCTCCCTCTCTCTCTCTCTCTCTCAACCTTGGGATTTTGCTTGCTACGACATATTTTCCATGAAGATCAAGAGGTTAGAAGAGCTATTTCACAAGTTAGAGGAGCTAGGCACTTAAGATCACAAACTTACCTTTGGATTTTCTCCTCCGTCTCTCTACTTCTTCAAAGCTCTCCCTCCCTCCCTCCCTCTCTTGTTTGGCAGTGCAAATGGGATAGGAAAGATGAAGGAAGAGTTTCTAAAATATATCTCATTTTCCCTTAATTATTATTATCCCAAAATTCCAATTTATGATGACACTTGTACTTGATTTTATCTTCTTCCAACTTGTACAATCCCTTTACATGAGAACCAATTTTCTTCCCTTAGTTGGCCCATAAAGTGACGCCTAACTTAAGCCCTCACAAACCAAATGGGCTTCATCCAACTTGTCCAACTACATGCTCAAGTGTTGTACCATAATGATAATTACCATATTCAAGAAATATTATTTAACCATGTGCTCAACTTTAACAATTATAAGCTAATCCTTTACCTTAGGATAGTGACGCTTGGCATGTTTATAAGCCAAATAATTATTTCCCTTCCTATTTTCTTTATTCTACAATATACACAATTACCAATACATTTTAGTTTCCACTTTTCGGAATAGTGCCAATTTTGATAGATTTTCTACCCAAACTTTGAAAAAGCATAACTTAATTTGTAGACATCGTTTCGGAGTGATTCCAAAGGCTATGGAACCCTTATTGAGTCTAGTTTCAAGAAAAAATATGGACTTTAGCCTGTTGAAAGTATATCATTTCCAGATTTAATTTGTTTGGGCACTATTCCAAAACTTTCCAGATTTTCTGGGCTAAACTCAAAAATTCATATCTCTTTGCATATAGCTTCAAATGATTCATATAACCTATAAAATTAAAGCTTGAGATGTCTACTTTCATCCTGTAAAATATCATAATTTTTTATCATCATTTGGTCTTCAAAAACCACATGAGAAACTCACTGTCTCGCAGGTGATCAATATATAATATATTTCCCTTCCCTTTTTCAGAGAGCGGAAAGCACTGTTCCTAAGCCGATTAGCTATGCACAATTGTCGGCTCCGTCTTGGGCTTGGCACTCGCGCTTTGAAATTCAATATCTCCCAACGCCCATTCATCCACTCCTTCCCTTCTTTCTCTATTTCTCTCATACTCTAGGGTTTCAGATTTTCAGTGGCCTCTCTCCATCCGGATCGATTTTCTTCTTCCCCCGCGTACTCTCTCAGTGAGTTATCAATAGATTTATTCAAGGTGAACTCGTTTTCCTTGCGTGGGTTACCTATGTTTCACCAATATTCTCTCACAGAAATTCTTCTTCTGGCTTCTCTCCCTCTTTCTTCTCTTACTTGTCATCGGCTCTATTTCCCCTTTTCCTCAATCGCCCGCGTCTTTGCTTCTGATTTTCGGTTGTCGCTCTCACTTGTATGCATTTTTTCTTGATCAGGTGTTTCTTCTACCTTGTAGCTTATTTGACTGTATCCGGTTGTGTTTTGATTTTTTTCTAGGGTTTTCAAGGTTCTGATAAGAGCATATACTGTTTACTGATCATATCACGATGTCTGCTAAATCTGCTTATACATTTCTGATATATATTTTTTTCAGTCTATCAGATGGCCGATCCAATCTTCAAATCTCTGGTTGCCTTTGCGCTCTTTGCTTCCTTATTGCTATGCTCATCACTTGCAGATGCTAGCTCCGATTTCCCTTTCATTCTGGCTCACAAGAAGGCCACCCTTAACAGGCTGAAGTCTGGACCTGAACGTGTCTCCGTCACTATCGATATCTACAACCAAGGAACTTCGTATGTTCCCCTTTTTTAACCTTTTCTTGATTCGATCTGTCTCTCTTCAAATTCTTATGGATGTTAATTTCCTTAATTCCTTACATCATAAGCAATCACATACATTTGCTCGCCAAATATTTAACAGCCGTGGTAATCCCACCCTTGAGGTGTGTTTCATCAGAAAATGCCGTGTTTTGTTTCTGTTTGGGCGCTTAGAAATCGCGTGGAATGATTTCTTTGAAAAAGTGTTGATGATTCTTCTTTGTTCATAACCTGATTCTGCGTTTGTATGTTTTATTTTCTACTTCTTGTAAGTGTTGATGATCCTTCTTTGTTCATAACCTGATTCTGCGTTTGTATGTTTTGTTTTCTACTTCTTGTAATCATCTTTCCTTTGCTGCGTAGTCGATTTCATAAGCATTAATATTACTCAGTTGCTTGGTTTTCGTAGAGAATGTTTTTTTCTTGCAATTATTTAGTATTTTCTTTTTCCTTAGTAGTTTTGGCTCAGTAAAGGTTAGAATTTTGCTTCAACTTCATCGATAACATTTCCACAATGCGAGATGAGATTGGCTTATCAATAACTATAACCGTTTTGCATTATTTTTGCCTATTATTTTAATCTCTAATAGTCATGAGTTGGTAGTTTTAAGAGCAGTGAGTCCTAACTCGGTTTGCCTCTTGATGAAGGTGTCTATGAAGCTTTAGAACTGAGAGATGGAGGTTCGGACTACCTTGGAAAAGGTGTTTCAAAGGAACTTGGGTTTTTGTATTTTTTACGACAAGAATCTTACAGTTATGAATTCTTAGCAATAAGAAACATTAAGAAATATTGGTTGGGTACTGTTTGGAAGCTGGAATGGGGTTATCATTTGTGTTTGAAGAATAGTCACAGAGCAATAAGAAACAAAGACGCTTAAAAGGTAATTGAAACTGAAAGTAGAGAAAAATAATTTGGATTGAGTACACTTTATGATTTATCATCTATCTGTTGGGTATTGTTTGGTAGGATGCAAAATTTGGGTTAACAATGACCATAAGCTATCTGCAGAATGTACTTCCTGTGTATTACTTATATTCTCCCTGATTTTGTTTGCAGGTGATATTGGTTGGACATGATTTTGGTGGGGCATGTATATCTTATGCTATAGAGTTGTTTCCTCTCAAAATTTCCAAGTTTGTCTTTGTTTCTACAACAATCCTGATCAGTGGACAAAGTACTCTTGATATCTTTTCTCAACAGGTGAATGTCTCCTGTTAATGTTACAACTGCTACATCTATGATTTATAAAATTTATAGAAAGTAAGTAGTTACCATTTATAGTTTTATACTTCATTATAATGTATATGATCTGTCTAAAATGTTTCAGTTCATTGTATCTCTTGTCTGCCATCCATTGAGTAACATGCAAAACCGAGAGTGATTCTGTTAAACTAAATAATAGGTAATTTTGATGAATTTAGGGGTAATTTCACTCAATACCGCAATTTTGATGAATTTTGAGGTAATTTCACTCCACTTTAATCTACCCGAGAGTGACATCTGGCAGTTAACCCAATACCACAGTATACTATACTGTATCATCCTTCCAACATACAACGCACAGTTGTTTATGAAAGTTTCTTCTTCACATTATATAGTTTCAGTTTTTATTGTTTCCTTTATGTTTTTTTTCTCCTTTTTTTTACCTAGCTGTATGTTGGAATGTTTGTTGAATTGGTAGTCCCATTGAAAAAGTATAGTTACGTTACCTTTGTGAAAATATCATTGAAATCAAACTTCAATTTTCCAATAAGGCACTGCACATGTTAGAGCTTATTAATAATGGTATGGATGATGCACTTATTCTTCAAATGAATATTTTCTGATTTTATTAGAAATATAGAGATGAATTTTCACGTAAAGGAATGACTATTTCACCATACGTATGGCCTTCACTAACACTGTATTTGCTGTAATCCTAACTCATCATATCCATTCCACATTTCCAGCTTTCACGTATATTGCTGCACTGATTTTTGTGTTTTACCTTGAAATGGCCAACTTTATATTCATTTCGACACATTTTTAATTGTTTTCTATGTAAAGAAGACATGGAACCCCTGTAGTTGTCAAATCTTCTGTATGGAACCCCTGTAGTCTATATTAATGGCCAACTTTATATTGACTTGTATTTATGATTTCTGGGGTCAGATCTTTTGTATAGAACCCCTGTAGTTGTCAAATCTGTTTTGGAACAAATGAAGTAGTCCCCAGAAGAAATTAGGAATACATCCATTTAGTTGTATGTGATAGCTCTACATTTATTAGGCGAACACGTTTGCAGTTACTGTTTCAACTTTGACTCTCAAAAACACAATAGACAAGTGACACAAGCCTACAAAATAGTTTCCTCAACTGCAATTTCATTTAGACAAGCATTTTTGACTTTGCAGTAATTTTTTTCAATCACTCAAGTTACTTGACTTCCAACTTACTGTCAATACTATACAGTAAGTTCTTTCAATCACTCAAGTTTTTGTTTTCTTATAACCTACTCTCATTTTTACTTAAAGGTGCACTAATAATAAAAGATCATACTTCAGTGATTGAAAGACATTTCACTCCACTTCTTTGTCTTACAACATAGTGTCATTTACCTTCTACACCTACTTGATATCTTTTCTCAACATGTGAATGTCTCATGTT
The DNA here is from genome assembly GCA_963210345.1 of Inga oerstediana. NCBI lineage: Eukaryota > Viridiplantae > Streptophyta > Magnoliopsida > Fabales > Fabaceae > Inga > Inga oerstediana. Next base: position 42,744,084 of record OY723401.1, on the reverse strand, counting down.
AACGTTACAAATTGCTATGTCTATGATTTATAAAATTTATAGAAAGTAAGTAGTTGCCATTTATAGTTTTATACTTCATTATAATGTTTATGAGCTTACAGCTACTGATATGATTGACTCTGTCTAAAATGTTTCAGTTTATTGTATCTCTTCTCTGCCATCCATTGAGTAACATGCAAAATTATGTGCACGGCAATCTTTCCTTGATACCAATCAATGGATTTTTTTTGGGATATTTCCATAATTAGTGGTCTTTATCTAGGTTACAAAATTTCATTTCAAACTTGCTTCAGAATTTGCCCATCTAAGAGTTGAAATGCTTATTATTGCCTAAGTTAAGCCTACTCTATGGCTGCATAGTATACTTAATGTGCATTTTTGTTTTTCATTCTCTGACTACAAGATTTTTTAAAGAAATATCTGGCTTTTACACCATTCAAGCGCATTATGATGCTCACTTTATTGATTTGCTTAAATTTAAGCTGAAATATTTTGGTTTGTGCAATACAGTTGCTTCCTGCTAGAAGCAAACCCAAGACACTGTGAAGATGAAGGGGCAAACTCAATCTCATGATGCTTTATAGTTGTACAGTAATTGTACAAGTTTCTACTGAACCACATTATATAAGTTTGTAAGTTAAATGTTTTTGGATTTGTGCAATGAAGTATATTGTGCTGACTGCTGACTAATGCAGAACAAGCTTTAATATTTTAACTGAGCAGCTCTTTAATGTTTGTCATTCTATTTGTACTTATCAATACATTTTTCCTTGATTTATGACCAATGCAGCACAAACTATAATATCTATCATTTTGGTGCACCTTCTCAGCATTATGGCTATGGAGGTTGGTGGTGCAGTAACTAAAATCTATCACTTTGGTATACCTTCTCAGATTATGGCTATGGAAGTAGGTGGTGTAGTAGATCCATGTTGTAGTTGGTATAAATAGTTACTGTATACCTTTTTTTACATCAGTAGCCATTCATTTATTTTACCAATACCAATTGGCAAGGATACAGTGGATTGAACGAATGATAGTTATTTTTACTGAAAGTTCAGGGGAGTAGGTAATTCTTTATGGTTCAACTTAGCAGATCTTTAATGCCTGGCATTCTATGTGTACTGATCATGAATTTTTTCTTGAAGCTTTTCAAAACCTCATTTTTATTATGACTGTAACATTTAAAAAAATGCTGATATTTTTTGGACAGTATCAAGATAAGTGATTAGCCTAAGTTCCTCTCAGCTATTATAGATTTGAACTGGGGCAGTTCTTTTTATTCATATTAACATCACCAATACTAATTAGCAAGGATACAATGGATTGAATGAAGGGCAGTTATTTTTACTGAAATTTTAGGGAAGTAGGTAATTCTTTATGGTTTAATTGAGCAGATCTTTAATGCCTATCATTTTATGTGTATTGATCATGATTTTTTTCTTTATTTGTGTCCAATGCAGTATAAGCTATAATATCTACCATTTTGGTCTACCTTCTCAGCATTAAGGCTATGAAAGTAGGTGATGCATATGCTCCATGCTGTAATAGGTATCAATAGTACCATTATATCTTTTTTTACATCAGTAGTCATTTATTTTTGACCAATAAATAGTTCAGACCACTGTTACACTTTTTAAAACGCCTAATGCCTAACACCTACTGCCTAAAAAGGTAATAAACTTCTGTGCATCTCATACAATGAAACCCTATGTTGGATCCTGGTCTATAATCCTCTTGAAAAAATGAACAGTTACAATATATCTTTTTTAACATCAGTTGTCATTTATTTTTGACCAATGAACAGTGCTGAATGACATTTTATCCAGGGTAAAGAATATATCAGGGGCCAAAAATATATATACCTATAACTTTTTTGACTGATTCTCTGATATCTTTTTATGGCTGATCATGTAACAATTGAACATTATTGTACATATCCTAGACAAAAACGTATTGGATGTAGTGTAAAACTTTTATTGGTTGTCTGATATTGTTTTATCCGGCCTCCGTTCCACATGGGAAAAAACGTAATGGGTTTAGCATAAAACTTTTACATCGGCCTCTGTTTTCTTCTCTGCTTCTCCATGCTTAAAATTGTGATCAAAATGTAACTGAAGCATTAATATGCAGTGACAGTGAGGAAGAGCTAATGGAACCTTAGGGAGCTAAACAAGAATTGATTGATCCTGAAGATCAAATTTTCTGGTAAGTTAAAAAGGATATTTGATATTTGAATGCACAAGATTATTTTACGAACCTGTTTGAGGTTCATATGGGTTTGCAATATGCACCCTTTATTTCCATTTTCATATAGGTTTGCTATATGCACCCTTTATTATGACTTTGGGTTTAGGACTTTGTGATTAACCACCTTCTCTATTATGACTCAAGTGTTGAACATTTTATTTTGGTGGTGGTCCCTCAAGCTAACTATTAAACATGTTTCCCCCACCTGCGTTTCAGTTGCGGAGATCATGACTTAAACTTTCCCCTTCTTCTGTACCTTCTTCATCCATCAACCTCTTCACAGACAAAGTCAAATAGACCCGATCCTTGAAGAAATGAATTAACATAGTAACAATTTGAATAAATGTTGCTTGTGTTGCTCTCTCAGTTATTTTTAATTGCGGAGAGGATAAGACGCTGGTGCTATGTCAGATTCGACAGACGCTGCATGCATAATTAGGGATTGTTCTTAATTTTTTTTTATAGTATATTGCCTTGATACAATGGCCTATTGTTGCACTTATAAGGTAGCTCAAAATTGGAAGGCAAAACCTTCTGGACAAGCAAAGTTGTTTTGGCCAGCATTGTCTTTGTCTGTTCTTATATGACTTAATCTTATTACAACAGTACTCTTTAATGTGCCCTGCAATTGATCTTATGGTGTGACAATATTGTCCTGATATAATGTGTGTTTTTGTGTTTGACAGCAACATCTAATATAATCTGCATGACAGTAACATAATTTAATGATTCAGGGACAAATAACACTACTAAGAATGTTGTATATGAAGAAGTGTTTAGAAACATCAATACATAGGTATCCAACAGTACCATGAATAAATGAACAACCGACGTTCTTTTATATTGATTGAAATCATCATTTCACCTTTTGATTCTTCTTTGTTGTTGTAGCCAGTGCACTTAGATGGAAATAATCATCATATGGCATGAGTTAGTGCGTTTATGGAATTCTGACACTAATCAAATCTTTCCGTGCAACGCACAGGAAGTATTGGCTCGTTTCACTAAAAACACTTTTCACCTTTTAATTTCCAATATTTAATTCCTTTGGCCGAAAATATTCACAATTTTATTGAATATATAAAATTATCACAATATATTCTTGATAAATAAAATTTGGGGTGTTACATCTGTTATCGTAATAATAGCTGCCAATCTCAATCATCCAACAATTTACTGTCACCACACTACCACATCAACATCTTCTCTTCTCCAAATTTACAAACAAGTAGTTTGCTCCACATCCAAGTATACAATGAAATTTGGAGTGTTACATCTGTTATCGTAATAGCCGCCAATCTCAATCATCCAACAATTTACTGTCAATCATCCAACAATAAAATTTGGGGTGTTACATCTGTTAACGTAATAGCCGCCAATCTCAATCATCCAACAATTTACTGTCACCACACTACCACATCAACATCTTCTCTTCTCCAAATTTACAAACAAGTAGTTTGCTCCACATCCAAGTATACAATGAAATTTGGGGTGTTACATCTGTTATCGTAATAGCCGCCAATCTCAATCATCCAACAATTTACTATCAATCATCCAACAATAAAATTTGGGGTGTTACATCTGTTAACGTAATAGCCGCCAATCTCAATCATCCAACAATTTACTGTCACCACACTACCACATCAACATCTTCTCTTCTCCAAATTTACAAACAAGTAGTTTGCTCCACATCCAAGTATACAATGAGGGATCACCTCTTGCCAATTACATTAGTTTTGAGAAGGTGATACTCATGAGGCCTTCTTAGCTGGTGTTTAATTCTAATGTTACTAAAAGGGAACTCTACAATCGTTCGAACCAAGTGAGAGCATGGATAGCAAGGTGATATCATTTGTTTCACCTTTGCTATGTCTCTAACCTTAAATATCTTTTTCTTGTTTTTATTCCAGTTTCTTGGGAAGCGAATTCCAAATTGTTTTGTCACTCCTAAATATTTCTAAATACGTCTTTCATATTTGTTTTGTTTGAGAACTTTATAATTTCTTGGAGATAATTATCGTGATGGTATGTGTTAATGTGGATATTTCAATTCCTACTTTTATGTTCCACTTTCTTGTATTTTTTATAATAAATTTATGTTGGCATATATTTTCTTACTTTTGTCTATATATATATATATAATAGTTTCACTTGCCCTCAACAACAATTAACATAATTTTCACTAGTCCCTAATTCCTTTTCAGGGTATCTAATTCAATTTTTGAATATTTAACATAATAAGAAACCTTATTACTTCCAACTTAACTCATACTTCCATATTATTAACATAATTAGTTTGATTTAAATTTTGGGTCATTATAGAGATGTTAATTATAATTATTTATCTTATTTTTTTACTTCATATTTAATTTGACAATTCAAATATATATATATATATATATCCACACTAAAAATATATATCTGACTTCTCTTTTACAATCAATCAAAAATTTTAAATATAGATATGAGATACTCATTATTTCTTCTCCTTTTCTCTTGTTTTTTTTTTTTTTTTTTTGAAAAAATTTATTAACTTACTTCATCATTTAATCAATTACTATTCACTTAAGAATTCTTAAATAATTATTGGGTCATTATATTCCTCCCCTAAAAAAATTCGGTCCTAAATGTTTCGATGATATGCCCAATATCTAGGTATTACTTAATGAGAGTGATGAACTGAGTTCAAACTATCCCAACCTTAACACTATAAATAAGCATCCCCCACTAACTTCAAACAATGGCCATATAGCACTAACATTTCAGAAGTTTACTAGCAATTGACAAATGATACTTGTATATAATTAAATTTGCAATAATTAATACACCAAAAATATAGGGCCTGTTTAATTTTGTTTTTAAAAACTTTTTTTAAAATAAAAACAAAAACAACTATTCAATAACTTGTTTTTACTCCATTGTTCTTAAAAACTAAAAAACAGGAACTTGTTTTTAAAAACTAAAAACAGAAAACAACTGTACCATGTTTTCTGCTTTTGTTTCTTATTCCCTATTCTCAAAATTCCCAAGCCCCGAACCCAATTTTTTCTCGACAGTTCAACCCGAACTTTTCTTCCATGGTGGCCATGACCATGAGAGCACCTTGAGCAGTAGCCGCCGAAGCTCACCCTCCCCTCAGCCTCCATTTGGTGTTCGCTGGCTCCAATCTGTCCTTCCTCTTTCCTTAGTCCTCAATCGGTGAGTCCGTTTTGTTTTTGTGCGATTCTTGTTGATTCAGCTTTTTTCTAAAAACCTGCATGATAAAACGAATCTAGTGGACGTATATTAATCAATGATGTTCCCTCTTCCCACTGAGTGTTTCACGAGTTGAACTAATAATGTAATGTGAAAGTGTTCATCGCTGCTTGTTCATACTTGAGGTGCTCCATGTGTTCAAATTTGAAACAGCTCATACTCTATTTAGAAAATGATTGATGAATTTTACTCGGTATTTACCATCATTGTTAATGAAACAATTCCAAGGTCCAGCAGTTTTGATTCCCTTTTTTTTTCTCAAGTCTGTTTTAGCTTATGATAGAAAGTCTGTAGGGGAAGATACAATTTACTCTTACGGACTGTGTGAATTTTTAAAACGCAGCAAAATCTCACACAAGCTTTAAAAGGTTTAGTTCAGTTAAATTGTGAGCATGTTTTGTCCAGTTTTCTCCTTTTATGCTTGTTTTTTCATTGAGAAAAGAAGGTTCAGTTCAGTTAAATTGGCTTTCGACTTGTTAGTATTGATATAGTGAGATGTATTCTTGTTCAAGTCTCTATGCATATGATGGCTCTATAGACTAGATTAGTTTTGCAGATACTGCCTCTACTTAGGCAAGGCTTGTTCAATTAGGCACTCAACCCAATGTATTTGTAGTCCTGGTTTGACATCATAAAAAATGGTGGTTGGCCGTATAAATTTTAAGCTATGGGCTACCTTCATAGCTGCTATTGGATTGAAACTCCGGACAGGGATTAACTTGTCTATTGCTAACTATAAGCATTAAAATTAGTTCCTTAATATATTTGATTGCTATAAGCATTTTGTAATATTATTATATCAGTCAAACACTGAAGTTTCGTTTTTCAGCTTCACTTGAGCTTTTTCGCAAGCTCTTTATATCAATCTAAAACATTAGTAAAACATTCTTGTTGTACTTGAATTCACCGCAGGTCAATCACTGACCTTGCTTTCTGTTACTGTTTTGTGCGTTAACTCAATTGCAAAGAAGTTAACGTCTAGCCTACCTCTCCTGTGTGATTATTTGTTTCCGCTTAAAACAAATTCATGAGAATATAATGTATTCTTTGCAGTTAACTTATGTTGAGCAGTGATAGATCCAACTTCGCAATTCTGATGATTTCTAATATTTCGTGCAGTTGAAGTAGGATCATGATATTTATAGAATTGACTTTGTGACTCATCGTGAATCATATGAATTTAATGCCTATTTTGAGCAAGCTTTCTCGTGACATGGTAATTACTTAAAATAAATACTGATTCCTCCTATTGTGTTCTCATAAGAGGCATAGAGTATGGTGCTCCCTTTCATATAGAGAGGCATATAGGCTGTGGTTCTAAGCCTTTACAGAAAGTGGACTCTGGTATTTTGGGTATCAATTGGGGAAATTTTACTTATTTTGCCTGTAATAATTTTTTAACTATAGAATGGCTTCAAATTCTTTTGCTAAGATAATACGTCATGTACTTTCCTGTTCTTGAATATCAGGGTGGAATTGAAGATGGTGAAGAGCCCATATCTACTGCCATTCGGGAACTGCGTCAAGAAACTGGAATAGTACCTGTTGAAATAATTGCTAAGGTTTGTGCAAATTTCTATCACGAGCATTTTTTAGTTTTTATAGTTTATTTTCCTGAACAGTGAGCAATGTGCAGGCTTTCATCTATACCCTATAAATGAATGCTCAACTTGGATATATGAGAAGTAATTAGACATCTTGCTACTTTAGATACCCTATGTCAGTAAATTCCTTTACACATGATTTTATGATAGAGTGGAGCTTAATCTTTCTGCATATTTGTCAGGTCCCAAGATGGTTAACTTATGACTTTCCACCTCATGTGAAGGCTGAAGTCAATATTTTTGTGCTTGTTACTGTTTTTTTCCTGTTTGTCATGCATACATTGTTGATAGAGTATATTGCTGAAGCCTATGTTCTTTTCTTTTGTTTTAGATGGCATCTAGTGGAAAGGTAGAACAATTAGAACACTCAATTTGACCAAAGCATATTATTAAATGGCACATTGATATTATGGTGGAAGAAGTAACCAAATGAAATATGAAAAATGGTGTGTTTCCATCCAGAGTTTGGAAAAACATGTTAGAAAAGTTGAATGCAAAGAGTCAACGCACTTTAAGTTTAGTCCAAGTCAAACAAAAGTTCAATAGGTTGCATACGAAGCACAAAGAATTTTCTCAATTGTTACAACACACTGAATTTGGTTGGGATGCTGAAACAAATACAGTCACTACTCTAATGAGGAGGTTTGGAATAACTATATTGTGGTATGTAATCATTGTGATTTATTTGATTAGATAGTTTGGGTTCTTTTGTTTCTAAATTTATGAGATTGAAATGCGTATTTTGTAGGCACATCCTAAGGCTTTACAATTCAAAAAGCATGGGCTAGAACATTACAAAATGATGGGCATAATATTTAATAGAAGCATTGCAACAAGAGTACTTCATCATGCATCTACGCAAGATCCACCAAATTTTGAAGATGAAGTTCGACTTGATTATAAATATCTCAATTTTGGAGCTCATGTAAACCTTGACAAGGATGAAGACAATGTTGCTCCGGACATTGTTGAGAGAGCTACACATAGTGGAAAGTGGAGTATTGAATTCTTTGATCGAAAGAAAAAGAAAAAACCTAGGTCTATGCAAATAGGGGAAGCTCATTTGTAGAGACATCTAAGGCAAGGGTAGAAGCTCAACTTGCTAAGGCTGTCAGAGGTGGAGGTCAAGGAGTGAAGCTAGTGTTGGAAGTCCAACATCTAATAGTTATTCTGTTTCTGCTTGTGTTGCTATTCTAAATGAGATGGATCTCTCTAACGATATTTATGTTAAGGCAATGAAGCGGTTTAAGGAACCTTTTAATGGGGAGTTATTTATGGCAATACCTTTAGAAAGGAAGAGGGCTTAGCTAAAAAGTTTATAGATATACACACACAGACTTGTAGCTTTCATATTAGATTTTATTTTATTATGAACTATGCTTTGTTTTATGTTCCGTATTTTATTTAAATTTTATCATGTTAATTTTGTTAATATTAAATCATTTTTGTGTTATTTATTGATGCTTTTATTTGATTTTTATTAAGCTAGTTTATTAATATAATAACATATTAAGTAATTTTAAAAAAATAATGTTAATATCTATTATATAAAAGATCCAAATAAATAAAAGCAGTTTCTTTTTTTGTTTTTTATTTTTAAAACTTGTTTTAAGAAACAATTATATAAATAAGTTGTTTTTAAACTTATTTTCAAAAACAATCATCCAAACAAGTTTTTTTTTTAAAAAAAAAAACTTGTTTTTAAAAACAATCATCTAAACAAGTTTTTTTGTTTTTTGTTTTCAAAACTCGTTTTCAAAAACAGAACAAAGAATAGAATCAAACAGGCCCATAATCTATCAATCTTATTTCTTAAACCAATCATCGGTACTAACAATAACTTATTTAAAGAAAATAAATCAGTTTAAGTTTAAAAAATAAATAAATCACACTTCTCAAATACTCCCTTTCCTGCAAAGACTTTTATAATTTTTTTATGAGCTATTCTCTTTTTTTCCCCCGAGAATTTAATAATAGTAACACAAATCACTTTTCATTTGAAATAGAATTTGAGCTTTGGATTTAGTACATAAAAATAAAACCTACGCTTTTAAATAGAAACCCAATCAAATGAGTGTTTAAGGGAGATACAGAATGCAAAGCTTTGCAAAAGTGCTTGAACATATGTATTCCCTTCAGTCAAAACAAATAAATATGCCAATGATCTAACATGTAATCCTTCCACAGATATATAATTTACATTCCTATTTTTTTAAAAAAGGCTAGCAGTAAAATGACCAAGCGTAGAAGCCTTGACACAAAACTAGGACAAAAACTGGTGACAAGTATTTTTCCCCTCCTTAAAATTCACTCCAAAAGTCAAGCACTCCCATCAACATTTTAACACAAGCTTTGAGAAACTGTGAAACACATCATTATCATTAATTGGTATATATTTTTTCAAGCTGGAATAACAGTAGAGATTACAGCCATCAAGAAAAGAAAAGAATAATGTTTTTTTTTAATATAATAAATCATGCTCATATGATCACTTAATCTTAGTTATACATGCATTACTATGCAATAGCTCATTCTTTTGTTTTTGCTTTGCTCTCTCTCTCTCTCTCTCTCTCTCTCTCTCTCACACACACACAAGTAACCAAATCAGATTGTACTACCCACCTATAGGAATCTTTACTCCTTAAGCATAGTATCACATTCTTGCCATCTAAATGACTAAAATCCATTATGGCTCATGGCTATCCAGAACTAAAGCCCAATGTTACAACTCTTTGATTTTAATTTTTTTTTTTAACAAACATATATGGCATACAATTATCATTCAAGCATAAAACAAAAACAATTGCATAAAGGAACAAAATCAGATTCTTTCACATGATAGATCATGATCATAAGGCCATTCTTGAATTCAAACATCCTACATAATCATGGCCACAATCATCCCTCTTTAGCTTGGTTAATCCTAGTCAAGCAGTCATTTAGTCATATGGAAAAATAAAAATCCATATATATATATATATATATTTATATTTATGATAGGAAAAAAACACTATTTTACATTAACTTCAAAATCAAACCAATTAACCACTTCCATAGGCTCAAGCAAAGTTTATTTAAGAAATCAAAACATCAAAATATTATTCAAAATAAGGCCAAAAGGTCAATTTCTTAAACCAAAACATACCTCTCACATTTAAGAATTTACATATAAGTTTTTCTTTCCCTAGCAACATTATAGCAAACTAAGCACTAGTTGACACCTGAATCTATATATATAATATACCAAAAGTCTTCTTGGGAAGAAATATTATTTAATGGTAATTGTATATACTCAAACCAAATCCTTACATGCGCACCAACCACAGTCAATCTTCTACCTAGAAAATTATGTCTACTAACTATACTTCAATTCCAAATTACTACAAACTTGAGCAGCACCCAAACTGTGCTTGGCAGAAAAGTTCATGACCATATATTTTAAGAAGAATTACAATTAGGTCCCGTCCAAAGGAAAAAAATGAAAAATTGGCCTCCTGGGGTTGTTAGGCTCACTCCTCGGGTTGTTAATTCAGCTCCTAAAGTTGTTAGCGGAACCAATTTTTCATTTTTTCATTTAGACTGGATCTAACTGTAATTCTCCCTATATTTTATTTAATAATTTAGAGCCAAATTGATGACTGTAGTAGCTAGTCTCAACCTTTACATATACAAAATGGATCGTAGAAACCTTCCAAATCGTATAATCGCGTCAATTCAGCAGCCACAAGTTCAAGTTCTAAATGGAAAGGTTTTCGTGCATAAGCTTTCGCTTTGGTATTAAGACATAAGTATAACCTGAACATTTCTCAAGACAATCTCCAATATAAATTAACGCTATAAAATAGATGCTTCAAGCAATTTATACTTTGGAATTTGCCACAACAATAACCACAACCAGGTTCATGTTCAACTAGTTTCAATATATATATGGTTTATTGTAGGCCTTGCGCATTTATAATAATAAAAGCTACCTTGTAATATAAAAGTGAGCCAAAATGATTGTTATCTTTAATTCGAAATAAACGATATATTTACAACAAAAGAATTTGTCTGTCTTAAGACGAAAGTCAAAGTTAATGTTTCCAGCTTAACATAGAATCCACACACACACACAACAGTTTAGAAAACAGTCTCCTTAAAAATATGGATCAAATGAATATTTCTTAAGTCAATTGAACAACAAGACAGGGTTTCTTCTTCTTCTTCTTCTTCTTCTTCTTCTTGTCTATGCTCAAAGAAAATCCAATAACGTATTTAGGCCACCTACTTGAATTTAAAACATTAAGACATTTTATTTTTTTATTTTAAAGGCTTCAACGGATATGTGTAGTTAATTATGTTAATGTTTCTCTTTAAGAAATGAAGGCTTACTCATGTTTTTTTTTCCTCAACCTCAAACTGAAGAAGACCCCTGTAGCAAATTAAAATAAACTATAACAAATAAAAATATCATTTATAAAATTCATAATGGGACGCTATTCACTTACCTACTATGCTTTCAATTATACAACTCACTTCTATTCATCAACTTTAGAATTATATCTATTCATCAAATCGAGGTCCAATTTAAAAGAAAAACAGCAATTCCCAAACCCAATAGCACGACATAACAGACCGTAAAAAGGCCAAGTTCCACACACAATAAAAAAAATGGAAGCATTGTAAAGATAGAGAAAAAAGAAGATCTTTGAACATACCCCAACCCACCTACGCACAAGAGGAGGAGGAGGAAACGGATGACATTCTCACGCATACACAGCATCAACGACCAGAAAAGGGAAGAAGAACAAGAGTTCTCTCTCACACAAAGGAATCCTAGAACCAAACGGAAGAACAGGAAGAACATGAAGGAAGGAATGGAAGGAATCCGGCAACCACCCACCGATGACGCCAAGAAACAGAACGGGGATGGAGAGCTTCTCCAGATTCAAAGGTTCTCAAGGCTTCTTCCCATTCTTCACACTGAAAACGTTCAGCAATTGAAAAATATATATATATATATATATATATATCTACTGAACTTTTTTTTTTTTAGCTTAAATGACCAAAAGCCCATGTTGTAGGGTATATTAATATTTAGATTATTTTGGAAGAGGTACGTTCATGAGAATCGAAGTAAAATTTCTTTCATATATTTCCTTTATACACTATAGATCACATTAAAAAAATAACTTCTACCGCCAACACAAACAGACACCTAACAAATGAAAAGAGGGGTACTATGATAATTTCAATTAAGGAAGGATATTATATAAAAAACTAGTTTCCCTTGCCCTCAACGACAATTAACATAATTTTCACTAATGAGAAACATTATTACTTCCTACTTAACTCATACTTCCATATTATTAATATAATTAGTTTGATTTAAATTTTGGGTCATTATAGAGATGTTAATTATAATTATTTCTCTTTTTTTTTTACTTCATAGTTAATTTGAAAATTCAAATTTATATACACACTAAAAAAATATATCTGACTTCTCTTTTACAATCAATCAAAAATTTTAAATATAGATATGAGATATGCACGCAATCCAATTATGTTATTATTAATTCTTATACGACTATTAGTATAGTTGCTGCCTTCAACTATTCCCATTATTTCTTATCCTTTTCTCTTCTTTTTTTTTTTAAAAAAAAATTATTAACATCATCATTTAATCAATTACTGTTCACTTAACAATTCTTAAGTAATTATTGGGTCATTACAGAGATGAAAGGTCTGATTGCATGTCATATTCAACCCTATTGTGATGAAACATGAGGTTTAACTTCTTATTCAGTCTGTTGGTGTATGTTGTAAGACGCCTTGGGTTGCGGTCAAGGTTTACCAACAATTGCATCAGAGCCTCCATTTCAAGAGGAGGTGGAGGAGGTGGAGCTCCCTAGGATATGAACATTATGGAGGAAAGGAGGAGGCCGATAAAAAAAGTAGTAAAAATCATAAGGAATATGTGAGTTTAAATATAAGTCTAACAAATGTTATGAAGGATTATGACTTATGAAAGTCTAATGATGTTACGAAAGGTTATGACCAATGAACTAGTACTTGAGAAAGCCAAATCGTTTGAAAGTGTTACATGACAATTGTTTCTGGAGACCTTTATGTGTTGTCTTCATTAAAATAAGAGGCTGGAAGTCAAATCTTTATAAGTGTTACATGACGGTTTTTTTCGAAAGAACTATTAGTTTCGTCACTAAATAAATGACAGTTATTAAATATAACTGTTATTTTAGTGTTTCACAAATGCCCCCTTCTAATACATGACAGTATACATAATTAACCGTTACGTTTAAGCGTTATATATCCGTACGCGTTATAAAAGGCCAAATATGTAGTAGTGTGTGAGAGCTCTGCTTACCCAAATTTGACTACCCGACCCAATATGCTCATCACTTCCTCTCTCTCTCTCTCTCTCTCTCTCTTATTATTTTCTAAAATGTATAATGTGTGTGTGTATATATATATATTGGTGAGACGGTTATTCCTCACTGAGAGCATATAGTATATGAAATAGAATAAAGGTGGAACGGTTATTTCCCACCATGAGTTATATGATGATGACATACAAAATATGGAATATGATATAGGTGGGGCAATTATTCCCCATCAGGATTGATATTAAATGATTGTGTTGATTGAAAGATTGTGGTTGAATATTTGATTTTAATTATTTTTTTATTCATTAAGATACGGATTTAGTGAACCTTTACCCTCATTTTTTTAGTTTTCAACTCAATATTTGAATTTTGTTACATTTACTTTTTGAGGAAAACTGTTTGCGAAAAACTCTGTGCACATTTGCTTCCTTTCCGTACACTTTGTTAATTATGTTCTCACTAAGTCAGTGGTAGGCTCATTCCTTTCTCTATGTATAAATATGCTAAAAGGGATTTATAGATAAAAGAGAAAATCCCAAATAAATACCATTTGAAAATGTAAAACTCTAAAAAGTCTATTAACACTTTAAAAAGATTTAGAGGTACCAAGTACTAAATTGGGTTTTTCAATTTTTGACACATTTACCATTTTACCCCTCAAATTTTTTTTAAATAATAATTATGCCACCGCCGGAGCACCACTGCCGGCCGGCTGCCGCCGCCCTGGTGACAGGAGCTCTGGTCGCCGGCGATAGGAGCTCCGGCCGGTGGAAGCTTTTTTGGTGGGGAGGGGGTTTTTTTTTTGAAAAAAAATTGTAGAGAAATGGCAAGGGATGGAATCGAACCCATCCCGCCCTTTTAGAAAAGAAGCATAGTAGCCACTGGGCCACCAAAGCTTCTTTGATATATATATATGTATTATTAAATATGTATAATATAATTAAATGTGTAGTAGCTTTGACAAAATCAGTAATGGCGTTAACAAATTCAATAATGGAAATAACAAAATTCGTAATGGTATTGACAAAACCGTTTGCTGATGAACATTGACTTGCATGTTTTCATTAGCATTTTTGCACAAAACGTTTTTGTCAAAACCATTATAATTCTTGTCAAAATCATTACTAAACTTGTCAATCTTATTACTAAATTTGTTAAAATCATTTTATTTATATTATGAATGTTTTCATAATGGAATCTCATAATGTGATTGTCAAAACCATTACTAAACTTGTCAATCTCATTACTGAATTTGTTAAAATCCTTTTATTTATATTATGAATGTTTTCATAATGGAATCTCATAATGGGATTGTCAAAACCATTACAATTCTTGTCAATCTCATTACTAAACTTGTTAATATAAATAAAAGGATTTTAACAAGTTTAGTAATGAGATTGACAAGAATTGTAATGGTTTTGACAATCCCATTATGAGAATTCATTATGAAAACATTCATAATATAAATAAAATGATTTTAATAAATTCAGTAAGGAGATTGACAAGTTTTGTAATGAGATTGACAAGAATTGTAATGGTTTTGACAATCCCATTATGAGATTCTATTATGAAAACATTCATAATATAAATAAAATGATTTTAACAAATTCAGTAATGAGATTGACAAGAATTGTAATGGTTTTGAAAATCCCATTATAAGATTCCATTATGAAAATATTCATAATATAAATAAAAAAATTTTGACAAATTTAGTAATGAGATTGACAAGTTTGGTGGCCCAGTGGCCACCACCATGCTTCTTTTTTAAAGGGGTGGGATGGGTTCGATCCCACCCCTTGCCATTTTTCTTCAAATGTTTTTCAAAAGAAAAACCCCTCCCAACCAAAAAAGCTTCCATCGGCCGGAGCTCATATTGCTAGCGATCGGAGCTCCGGCCGTCGGGGGTCCCGATCGGCCGGCCACCAGGGCGGCGGCGGCGCTCCGGCTAGGGCACCACTATTATTTTAAAAAAAAGTTTGAGGGGGTAAAATGGTAAATATGTCAAAACTTGAAAACCCCAATTTGGTATTTGGTACCTCTAAGTCTTTTTAAAGTGTTAATAGACTTTTTAGGGTTTTACATTTTCAAATGGTATTTATTTGAGATTTTATCTAAATAAAATCAGATAGCTTGGGTTGGTAATGCAATTATTGCATACAGTGTAAGTGTGTTTTTTTTTTTGATAGTAAAAAGTTTAGGTAGGTTCGGCACCAGTCCCCTACCAAGGTCAGGACACGGTCCCAGGGCTCTTCGAGCGCTTACAAGGGACTTACGAGATCGCCTACCAATAAGGTCTCCCCATCGGTCAGAGGGTTCAAACACACTCCCTTGTGATCAGGGTGGCAAGACCTTAACCAACTGTGCTAAACCTCATTGGCACAGTGTAAGTGTGTTGGTAATGAAATCAATGCACAAAATTATGAGCTATTGATTTTTTTTTTTTTTTTTTGGAATGAGGAGGTTTCAAATTTTTGTATGTCTGCCATGGTAAGTGAAATTGATGGTTAGTTTTAATGTTAGTGAGAAATGAATTGATGGTTAGTTTTAATGTTAGTGAGAAATGATTAGTTTCACATTTGTGTTTTAAAAAATATTCATTTCTATTGGAAAAAGTTTCATATACTTATTTATTTGATTAATGAAACAATTAATCAACATGAATTTTTTTTTTTGTATTCATAACGAAGTGTTCAAACTAAATTTTAATTATAGGATATTTTATCTAACTCACATTGATTATGAAAAAAAATTAAATATTAATTTTTTGGGGTAAAATAATAACATAGATAAAGGTGGATGATGTTTTGTTTTTTTGGATAACAAGGTCGATGATGTTTTACAATAAGGGCCAAATCAAAATTCTCAATGAGCTGATACATTTTGCTAGGATTGGAAGGAATAATTGCTATTCTAAAATTATGGCGTTGCTTGATTGTGGGTAAATAGGAAAGGACATTTAAGGGCTTGTGTGATTTTATTCCTATTTTTTGTTAGATCTATTGGTCACCGAAGAGAGGATGGATTGGGTGATATATGCTTTTGCACTTTAATGCGCGTTGAAGAATGCACTCATAGTAATGCACTCGGGGATGAAAGAGGAGAAAGAGATGAAGAAAAAGAAGAAGAAGAGCAATACACAAGCTAGCTGGCCTACATCCAAACCCTAAGCTACTTGCTTGAGTTTTTCTACAAGATTGATCTAGATAGACGCTTCTGAGAGAGGTTTGGGGTATATTAGACATAAAATTTTCAGAAACACTTCGGCATGTTTTAAAATTATATTGTTTGAATAACATTCAAGTCAACTATTATCCTGCTGTCACATAAATAATCTCTCTAAATTCAAGCCTAGCTAAGAACTTCAATCTTGATCTTTTTCTTTTTCTCTCTTTTTTTTTTTAATTTTAGCTCACAATGTCTCATCCATCTTCTTTTTTTTGCTCGCAAAGAAAATTAATAATATTGAAATCAATTGAAGTTACAATGTCTTAGAAATAAAATGAAACAACCAACAAAATGGAAATACATAATAAACTTCAAACAACCAAATAAAAACTAGAAGCACAATCCAGAATAAGGTCTTCAATGTGGATATAACATAAAGTACGATCAGAAGAAACATCCTAAATGCTAGACACTCAAAGGGCCTGTTGCTGAGGTCAAGGAGCCCAATCCAAAGGGCATGACCATCCAATGAAGCTTTGGTAATCCGTCCTGCTACCAATTTTGCTTCGATGGGAATCCATAACCAAAAATGGTTCCTGATAAATTTTCTTGAGACAATAAAGAACTCAAGGAGAGCAACAATCATATTAATAATGAATAAAGCACAATCAGTTCAACAATAGAGGATAGAATCACAACTCCAACCCAATAGTGGACAGTGTTGCCATACCCACTGAGCAGCCACATGTCTAGCCCGAAGATGAACAGTGATGACATTCCCACTGAATAGGCATATGTTTTGCCGACTAAGAATAGCATGTACAAGCTCACTAAATAGACTGAATTTGCTGATTCTTAAAGGGTCAATTATCAACCATACATTACAATTTAGGCCAACAAAATACCTTTTCTCCCTCCTATAGTCAATTCCCTTGAAGCAATCAGATATATTTTTAAAAAAGGACATAGTGGCCCAATTTTTAGCACGATAATCACCCACTCCTACTCTTCTCCACCCAACAACCTTCCCCATTAATATGCTCTTGTGATTTGTTCTTCCCTGAGGATAAATACAAAAAGCCTCCCTATTCTACCCAATTAGTCTATTTTCAACTGGTATAAAACCTTCAAGGCAATTATCATATCTCATCCTAACTCCATCAACAAACTCATTGCACATGGTTCATATAGGAAAAGAAGGATTAGCAGAAATCTCAGTAGAACATGTGGCACATCGAAAGTGGATATGAATGTGATTAGGGATATGCTTCTTGAACAATTGACAATAAACATAGTTCCGAAAACTATTAATAATGATTTTAAACAGTTTCGGTAAATAAGCCTTTGGTATCCTTGTCTCTATTAAAAAATCCCAAACTCCACCCATCGACATACCTAGCGACGTTGTCCATTCCTCTGAGATTTCATCAAAGCACCCCCACTTCGAACCATACAACACCATCGAGAGCCCTGGGGTCACCCACCGGAGATCATAATCAGATAGTTTCACACAAAATCGATGACTACAATCCTTCAGATGTCCATCCTCCCTGCCTCTTCGACTGCCACCATCTGAGAAACCATTTGACACTGGGCCATTGAAAGGCCATTCCACAATAGAACACCCAAAAGGCACCGTTGGACAGGGAGAAAAGACCCCGAAGGATATAGGTTCTAGCAGATCCCTGGCTCTATAGCATGATGATACAAGAGAAGAATCCCTAGAAGAGGGACCCAAACCCTCAAGATCACCAATGGCAAAGCTACTCCTCTCACTCAGCAATTTCTCCGCCTGTGTTGTCCTTCCGATCTCGATTTAGGAGAACCCCCACCTCAACCCATAGATTGTCACTGAAAGCCCTGGAGGCACCCATCGAAGATCAACATCAATGATTCTCATAACCTTTCGAGGAGTACAAGCCTCCACGGGTTGATCCCCGCTTCTTCCCTACTTGTAGCCTTCAGAGAACATACGCACAATCAGAATAGGCGGAGGCCACACCGTAAGGACAGACTCAAAGACCTCCACCAGAGAGGGAAGAGAGACCCTCCAAGGAGAAGAAATCGGCATTAGCGCCGAAAGGAAAACCCAAACAGAGGGAAAACGAACGGGAGTATCCCCGATTTTAATATCTCATCCATCTACCTACATATGTGTAATACATGCCATGTCCTTTATGTGTAGACCATGGACATGAGCGAAAGAAAACATCGTTGTATCACATCAACCTATATATATTTGTAATTTTCTTTTTTTCCCCCTCGTCGGAACAATAATCTTCGTTTCACTGTACAGTTGATAAAACTTGACGAACATCATTCTGTTAGGACCCACCAGAAATTCTACTAGATTAGAACAACTTTAGCTATATAAAGAATAGACTTGCACAATATGAAAATTTAACCAAAATTACATCACTCAGGCGCGATATACTACAGTTACTAATGACACTGTAAGAACACTGTAAAAGGAAGGAAAATGATTACACTTTCATATTCTAGCACAACAAGAAGGATACTACCCACGCACAATGACGTTACAACCTCAAAATGACAGCAATAGGTGATCTATACCTTGGTGAAACTAACTTGACTTTCTTCCACATCCGTCATTTCTATTAACAGAGCCCTTTCTTCCTTTCGTTTTCCTTCAGTTTCCTCTAAACTTTCTTGTAGCTGCAACGCAAACTCTAGGCCCCACTCAACTTCACTCATCGATGGTCGTTCATTCGGGTCATCTTCCAAACAATTAAGCGCCATGTCGCTGAATGCTTTAAGGCTCTCTAGTGTGATACTTTCTATCAGGAACGGATCAACAGTTTGATGAATCGCACCCTCGTGATGGCATTTTCTGACCCATTCCACTAAGCTTGCCTTCTCCTTCTCCACCGCACGTAAGAATGGTGGCCTACCACATAATACTTCAAGCAGCACCACACCGAACGAGTAAACGTCAGACTTTAGAGTCAGTCTTTGGCGCTTATAGTATTCTGGATCCAAATAACCAATGCTTCCTTTCACCACAGTGGTAATGTGAGACTTTGAGATCCCTGTGGGTCCTATTTTTGATAATCCAAAGTCAGAGAACTTGGCGACCCATTTCTCGTCCAGTAAAATGTTTGTCGTCTTTACGTCGCGGTGAATGATATTTTGGATTGCACCTGTATGGAGATAATGCAGTCCACGTGCCGCACACAGGCAAATCTCTAGCCTCTGCTTCCAAGAAAGTGGATGGTTATTAGAATTATTGTAAAGATGCTCCTGAAGGGTCCCATGAGCCATGAACTCGTAGACAAGGATCATCTCATTACCATCATTGCAGTAGCCAAGGAGAGATACCAAGTTACTGTGACGAAGTTGAGACAACATTTCAATCTCTGTTCGGAACTCGTGGAGCCCTTGCTGCGACCCTTGTTTGAGCTGTTTGATTGCGACCGGAGTTTGACCCTCGTCAATGTACCCTTTGTACACGTTGCCGAATCCTCCGACGCCGATGATCAAGAGTTCATCGAAGTTGTTTGTGGCGGCTCTCATCTCAACGAAGAAAAAGTGGCGACACAGTTCTGTTGGTACGACTGAGCCATTAGTAAATTGAACACATGTGAACTTAAAAGTTCCATCGCTGGGCTTGACGTTCTTGCCACGATTGGTGATGAAGAACACGATACTGGAAATCAGAACGACGATGGGTGCTGTAACACCAAGGATGACACCGATTACAATCTTATTTCCGGTTATTCTTGCATGTTTTTGGGGTAGATCATTTGAACTGGGAGGAGGTGGAGGAAGAGGATCAGGGTTAGGTCCGGCGAGATTATTTTGCGAATCACTGATCTTGAAAATCTCAAGTCCATTCAAGAATGCGTCACTGTACTCAGCTATCGATTCTGAGACAGGGTGCATTTTAAGAGAAAGAGAAGCTGGTTTTCCATCACCTGGAACAATTACGGCATAGTCTTTATATACCGGGATTGCTTTTCCCTTGGCTCACAACAGAACATTTGCACGAGCCTCAGCTAACTGGTCGGCTATGTAAATATCAAAAAGTCTGTTGTAGGTATCGTTGATATCTGGATTAAGCTCACAAAAATGGAGTCTCAGCATGTAGTTAAAGCCAGAATCGACAAGAAACTCCCAAGTAAGGTTAGTATTCATGTTCCTTGTTTTGTTCATTCCCATATCGCGTTCTGTTTGATAGACTTGCTCAGGTGCTGTGTAATTAGGAGCTTTACTGAACATCAGATGTCTTCTCTCAACTTCCAAATCAATAGGTAGAGAATAATATCCAACAACGAAAATATCATCAGCGCTCCAAGAACGGAGCATTCCTGTGTCTTCCGTGGCTAAGATTTGTCTTCCGCCGACGTTTAGCCGATACATTGTTTGAAGAGCAATGTTGTTGGGAATGGCAAACCTGACCTCCGAACCAATTAATTTGAATTCTAACTCGTCCGGTTTGGTGTAATAGAAATCCTCAGGCATGGAAACAATCTCAATTCCATTAACAAACGCATATGAACCTGGGTGTGTTGAATTCGGAGTGAAAGATAAGTTGAGCCTCTCGCCATCCCCAACGTTGACGCAATATTCTTTGAAGATGATGTCTTCAGGGTATGCATCGGCGGTGAGCGAAGCATTGAAATCCTTAAGCAGTGTAAACCCCCCAGATTTGACGGTGAAGAAGGCATTAAAACGATCAAAACGTGGATATGAAGCTGGGTAGAAGAGGAGGCGGAGGAATTTCTGGCCTGGAGAGACAGGGAATGAATAGGAGAACTGAGAGCGAGAGAGACGAGCTGTGGTGAAAGGAACTTGTTGAGCAGAAGCAGATTGAGTGAGTGCTGTAGCTGCAACAGATTCGCCTTGTTCGGATAAGAACTTTGAGTCTTCGTCTCCTGTCCATGCCCGTTCATTTCCAGATGCTTGGCCGGAGTTGCCACAGCTGATGCTTAAAAGATCATCAGGGGTGTAAATAGAAGCAAGTATGAAAGGAAAAAGCAGGGGAAAACAGAGGAAGAAGATGGTCCATGATGATGAAGAATTTGTATGATTGAAGCTCATGTTTGGATGAAGAAGACGAAGTTTGGTCTTCATGGAGGGAAATTCGACAGAGCCAATGTAGAAATCAAAGAACATTAGGACCAGTAGTTGCCGTGGATGGTTGTAGTTTCCAGGAAGACGCCTGTGAGAGTAAACGCTCAAGTCTACGCAAAAGAACAATGCACTTTAAACAGTTACGTGACCTGATGAACATTTGGTGCCAGCCGTACTGGTTTGAGAAATCGATGATGCGACGAATAAGAAAATTAGAAAAAGAACGATAATTTTGAATGAATATGGTAACTGGTAAGCTAGAAAAAACAAGATGAGATATTTTCGTCTTGGAGCTAAAAATGGACCAGTCCTTTACCCATTAAGTATCCATGGACGAGGGCCTCTTCTTTTCTTTTCTTTTTTATTTTTATTTTGTCTTTCTCATCTTCATTATTGCAATCTAAGCTAATACTCCCTTATTCCTTTATGCATGATTTAATTGAGAAATGAGGGTTGATTTTGATTCTTAATATAATATTTATCAATCATATTTGTCAATTTTTTAAATTTATTTTTATTGATGCTCCATTAATAATAATAAGATAAGGGAGAGATGGAGGGAACTAATTTAGATGATTATGTATTTTAGAAAAAACATGGCATATTAAATAAATTTTTTAATCTTTAATTAAAGTAGGTAACTATATCATACGTTAAGAATTGGGGAGAGTAATTATTTTTATAATGACTAAAGTATGCTTTTAGTCCTTTAAGTTTTATATAAAGTATACTTTTAGTCTTTTATTTCTAATACCGTTAATGTTGTTAATGAAAAATATTGAGACAACAAACTCAAGTTCTTACTAATAAAGCATATTTAAGTTTTAATTATTTTTAATATAATATATTTATGTTATTAAACTAAATTAAATTGATAAATCGCTGCAAATGAAATTAAGGTTTTGATATTGAGATTATTAAACTAATTTTTTTAATACAATCGAAGTTTTGATA
Organism: Inga oerstediana; assembly: GCA_963210345.1. Taxonomy (NCBI): domain Eukaryota; kingdom Viridiplantae; phylum Streptophyta; class Magnoliopsida; order Fabales; family Fabaceae; genus Inga; species Inga oerstediana. The sequence goes on along the minus strand of OY723401.1, from coordinate 42,721,379 downwards.
TTGATTGCTTCATTATGTTTTTAGATAGTTTTCAATTTACACGTATTTTAAATTTAAGATTAATAGCATTTAATTATACAATCATCACTTAAATTTAGGCAGTCATCACTGGAGTTTGCTACGTCAGAGTTTCCGTTAGCAACATTAATAATATTAGAATTATAGGATTAATTTGAACAAAAAAAATTATAAGATTAACAGTATATTTTATAAAGTTAAGGGTCTAAAAGCATACTTCATGTAAACTTAAAAAATTAGAAATTTATTTTAACCTTTTTATGATTAAAAAATGAACGCAAGATGATCAAAAGAAAAAGATAAGACTCTCCCTCCTGCCCCCATCCAATTGGAGAAGGGATTTTGATTACCTACACTCAATTAGTGATTTTGCATGTTGCAGCCACTCCATGACAACCATTCACTTAATTCATCTTTTCATAACTTGACATATGGCGCTATATTTTCATAAAATGAATAAATAAATAAAACAATAGTATAAAAAATGTCTTTTAGACTTGCATATTTAGACCGGTTATATTGGATAAGCGGTGGCAGTTTCGTAATTATGCAAAACTTGTGAGACTGGTTCCCCTAATATAAGGTCTAAAATATATTATTTAGACAAGTTATATTAAGAATTGGGCTAAAAAGAAAAAAAATAACTAAAAAAATATATATGCAATACATTTTTTAGACTAGTTCTACTATAATAGATCTAATATATGTTTTGAATTAAAATAATAAAATATTCATTATTTTTTAGACAGGTTGTCGCTCAAAACCAGTCTAAAATATTTAAATTTTTAGACTGGTTGTTAATAAGAATCAGTTTAAAAAGTTGAGCAGTAAAAAAATAAAATATTGTTTTACTTTTGAGACCGGTTATTATGAACAACCGATCTAAAAATTTTAATATTTTAGACCGGTGGTCTAAAACGTTTAGCACTACAAAAATATTGCTTATTTTTAAGACCGATTATTGGAAAAGATCAGTCTAAAATATGACCTTTTTAGACCAATTGTTCTCTGGAACTGGTCTAAAAGAGGCCACCATATGCTTTTCAGATTTCTCCATTGCTCGCGCGTAATTTCATACTTGAATTTGAAACTCTCTCCTTCTTCTTCTAAACTCCTTCGTCGCTGCCCAGCCGCTCATCCTTCCTACATCCCTCCTTCATCCTTAACGAATGCCGCCAGTGGATGCTGTAACCCCTGCATTGAAGTGGCTGTAATTAGGGTTTACACACGTGTCATAAATTAAATAAGAGATCGAGAATAATTAAAAATTTTTTCCAAAACCTATACAATATGATCTCTATTGAATTTTAAAACCATTTGACTTGTTCGGTTCTGTTACAAACATCAATATCAGAGTGCTTAGCAAAAATTCCCAATAATTCACCTGGGATATATTCATTAACTAACAGGGTTTTACAGGGCATCATTACCTATCTCAGTTTCCCTTATTGGGGATTACAAACAACTACTATTCTGTGATCAATATATAAATTTGTCCAAAATTGATAACCAAAAACCAAAACTAGAGTCTACCACCGGCAGTCCTAGTCGCCCTTATAGACTTGCTTGTCCATTGATCCGCTTTCCTGGATAAAATTTGATAATTGGAAAGAGTGAGATTCAAAACAATCTCAGTAGTAAAATTTCACGTATATGATTCATAATATACCAAAGCATGCAAGCAATTATCACAATAGCATTCAATCAGCACAACACATGCAACAACATTCAATCATGACTTTGATCACAAAAATAATAAGCATGACAATCACTAACAGCAACATTCAATTATCACATCAGTCACAACATCATTCAATCATGGCAATAATCACATACGTGATATGCATGACAATCGTAACAGTTGTCACATACAACACAATGCATAGCATTAGAGATGTTCACTATAATTCGTGACAATCATTACATACACTTTCATGACCATCATCACATTCAAAGCCGCGACATTCACTATGACTCAATCGTTCATTCAATGATAAGCACTAACATACAATGCATTAAACATGATATAGGAGAAAGTGTCACTACCTTATTCTTTCCATTCGTGTTCAGGCACAAGTTTTCTACGTTCTGGGCAAATATCAAATCCTATCATCATAATTAAGGACGAAAAGTTATTACTTATTCCAATTCTCAAATCACTTCAAAACACTTGGGTTTGGTTATCATTTAAGTCTTTTAGATAGCTATGAAAGCCTCAAGCAACATCTCAAAAGGCTTGGCTGCGGCCAATAGATGGTCAGAAAGTCATAGGCCGTGGTCCACATCTGCAGTCCACGGAGAGCAAGTTAGATACTTGTGGGCCGCGGCCAAGAATATGTTCAAGACATTTGGGCTGCGAACAATTCCCCTTTGGCCATGGCCAATAATTGGCCTGATTCTTGGCTGACTTCAACTGACCATAACTCTTAGTATAGAACTCAAAATGACACAAAATTTATACCATTTTAAAGCTTGCAATGTGAACTACAAAACTGGAAAGTTTCACAACTTTTTGACACTATTTTCTATTTCAAAACATTGTGCAAAGTAGGTCCCTTGCACAAAATTTTCTTTTGCCAAATTTTCCAGTTTTGCAACCTAATCTCTAGTGGTTCCAAAACTTATATCAAAGCCTACTCCCACATAAATTTTCACATAGAAACCAATGGAGACATCAAAACAAACATATTCAAATTCCTTTCACATGTTATGCTTTAGACAACAATTCAACACAAAATCCTAAAAACTCCAAACTTCACATTCAAGGTTCAATGCATTTCTATTTATCCAAGCTTCAATTCAAAGAACCATTTCCATGATCACAACATACCAAACTCTCTAAGACCCTAATCCAACAAAAAATAGGGCAAAATTCCAAAAATTATAGCCTCAATCAATGGCTACAATACACATGTCAAAATATTGCTCTTACTCACCTCTATCACTTTCTCTAACTTGTTCCTTGCTTCACCAAACTCTAGTTTTCTTGAGTTCACCAAACAACACCACTTGAACATCTAAAACCATACAATTGAATCTCTCAACAAGAGGAACAAGATTAAAGAAGAGGATTTGAGCTATAGAAGTCATCTTCTAGGTCAAATCTCAAGAAGAAGAATTGGATTTTCCTTGAGTTCTTTCTCTTTCCTTCTTCCTTATGTCAGCCGAAAATGGAGAGAGTAACATAGAGAAGAAAATGATGAAAACGATAATATTTCCCTCCTTCCCATGCCTTTGATCGAAAGTACAAGGAGAGAGGGAAGAGAAATTGATAAAAATGATTGTTTGACTTTTCCAACAACTTCTCTTCATCCAAATGATGCCACTTGTCAACACTCTATGGTTCCATTAAAAGTAATTCTTCACTTGATTACTCTAACTAGTTCCATTAACCATTTAGTCACAATTCACTTTTCTAACTCTTAATTAATTTCTTCTTCAATTGCAGAGTAATTGGCCAGTAAATTTTCCATTCTTCCAATTTTACCCCTGATTATGGCACATTCACTATAATTGCCACTTAAACCATAACTTAATTTCTTTTTCCCTTCTCCATGCGCCATTCCCCTTATATTTTAGCCCAATAATAACTTTTCCCTATAATTAAACTTAAATACAAGGTTTGGACATTTTCTACTACGAATTTGGTCACAACTCCACTTTTTTTTCCCTAAAAGTGTTTTCTCACATCAATTACATTCTCATTAGAAGTCATTTGCTCTTAATCAAAATTTGGGGCATTACAGACGTAGAGGGACGTTAGATTGCAATACGGTGCTCCTTGCCGTTTCTCCGTTGGTGTTTCCCTAAAGCTCAGATTGCAAGTAATTAGAAGATACATTGGGATTTTTTCTTTGATAAATTTGTCAAAGGCATTGTTCTCCATTTCCCCCTTATCCTTCTTCTTCTTTTTATTATCTGAATTTGAAATACATATGCATGAGAAATGCTGAACCTTAACTATCAGTGAAATTTCTGACTTGGTGTTAGCAAACTGTGGTTTTTGGTTGTTCATAAGTAGCATTGTATCGTGAACACCTCTATAGAACTGAATTGCATGTGAATCACCTCCATAGAACTGTTTTTCATGTTGTCCTATTTCAGCCTTATTTATGCATGTGAAGTGTTTGAATCTTGGTGAAATTTTCATTTCTCAGCTTGCTGTTATGATATTAAAGCTGTCATATTTAATTTATTGATATGCGTGAATCGCCTTATTTCCTAACTTAAGCTTTGATTTATTGTTGGTTAATTACAATGAATAGGTTTTTTCTCAAGCTAACTATATGGTGTTCAATTATGTAGCTATCAATGAGCACAAGAAACACAAATATAAAAGAGGGTGTATATCATATAATTAATCCTTCATGACTGGTTTTTGGCTTGGTGTGGTGAGCTGGTCTCTTTTCAAAGAAATTTTGAAATCTGGCCAACTAGAAAGGAATCTTAGATTGAAATAGCCATCTCTTGTTCATGTTGTTACGATTCTTAGTTTCAGAAGAAATATAAAAAATAATTTAAAAGTGAAGAAACACAACAGTTAGCTTTTAGTGTTATATGCTTTTGTTATTTAGGCAATTTCTTCTATTATTTTTCCCTTTTTTCCTTTGCTTTCTTCTTTTCCTCTGCTATTAAAAGTCTATTGAATCATGTTTTGTGGCTTGTAATTTAAACTTTAAATTTAATTTTTCAATGTTAGCATAAAGGATTTTCATCAACATGTTGATAACTTTAATTGTAGATTGTGAAGGCATTGATTTTGGTTGTTGGGAATTTAAAGTTTGACTTGAAATTGATTGTGTTACCTTGGATTGTCAAATCTGATTACTGAAGTGATGTCATAGACTAAGATTGTTGCTGAGTTGTTGGAATTGTATTGATATATTGCTTGAATAATTGGAGTTAACAGACTTTAGTGCATGCATTACTGCTATTTAGCTCTCCTAAAATCTAATTCATTTTATTGGCGAGTTGATTTAAAATTTGGTGCATTCTATGAACTAGGGAACAAAACTTTACTCCTAACACAATTCATTTCTGAACTTCTTCGCAATTCCTGTCTACTTGGTGTTTTAGAATTCTACCCAGAAATCTTGCATACTTTGTCAATCTTCTTTTATTGCCAAATCTTTTTTGAACTTTGAGAATGTACTACCGTGTATGAATCTCATGAGCTTATAAACATTCTTCATAATCTAAACCCCACTACATCTAATTGTGCAATGTCTTTGATCGATTTTGATTTGCTACATAATCTGGTATAACTAACAACTCATTGCAGCTTGCCAAATTTACTGAGGCTTTGTTATCATTTTGCATTATTGTGAATTCTAGTTTGCTTGAGACTCTATGCTTCATTAATTTGCAGTTAATTATTAAGTTGTCAAAATTTGGTTAAAGATCATCTTGATATTCCTATCATTGAACTTTAACCAACTTTTGCTGTTGCAGCTTGCTTGAGAATTGTAAGAAATTGCTATTTACTATTTGGTTTAAGAGACAGAATTTATGATATATAGAAAGTTCCCGCTGTCTTGAGCTTTTATAAATCTCACTTTGACTCTTTAGAATTTGCGTGCAACTAGATCATCAGAATGTTCTAGTTATGGCTGAGAATTTGATAGAACTATTACTAGATCATTTGAGTTAAGCTACGTAACATATGGAACTAAGAAGTAAAAGAGGTTGTAGTATTCATCTTGAACTAGTTTACGAACTTTGCATCCATTTGTAGCTTGGCTTTTTGAATTTGTGACCGAACTTTATACAAGAGGGTTGTTGATTTCATTCCCATTGTTTTGATTTGATTCTCTCATTGAAAGTACCTAAAGCTGAACATTTTTTTGCCGGTGTGTGAATTTGTCAAACTTTATCTAGTTTTCTCTTGCCTTTTTATTGGCATCTTCCTTGCTTTGCATATGATTAAAGTCCAGCTTTTCTATTGTTGCTGCTAAGGCTAATTTTGCATTTGGTTATTGCTATGTAGTTTCCGGTCTTTAAAGCTTCCAACGTGCAATCCATCCTATCATACCAAACTGATTTATCTTTGCTTTATAGTTTACTATCTTCAAAGCCTTTCTTCAAGTCATTAATAGGTAATTTAATTAGTCTTTGGCATTGATTAATTGAAGTGATGCCTACCAAACTGATATTTGTTATATAAATGCATTAGGATATAAAAGTTGATGTGTACTTGTTCATTAGGCTTGTAGTTAAACTAAGCACTTAAGTGTAATGTTTGCATGCTCTCATGATACTCCTACCTTTTCTAGGGAAAAAATAGAAAGGAGGAAAAATGTGTTGAAATATATGGATCGTAGTTAGACAAAAGCTAAATGGATAAGTGCTAAATATGATAATGGGGTGAGGGATTTTTTAGACTTTTCTAGAAGATATGCTGATGATGATAGTGGGATGTTTTACTACCTTTGTGTCGAATGTTTGAATGAGAAGTGACTATGTGTCGCAGTTATATATATACATTTAATTTATGAAGGATTTCTTAAGAGTTGTACAATATGGGTATGGCATGGTGATGAATTAGAAATACCAAGTGCATATGAATAAGGGGGAGTGACCATAGATGATAATGACTCGGATAGGGATGATTAGATAGAGGATATTATTCGTGATGTAGGAGAAGAGGCTTTTGAGCAATCACATACATATGATAATATGTGCAGTGATGCTGAGAAACCACTGTACCTGGGGTGTTAAAAATACCAATTATTGAAAGCTATATTGAAATTGGTAAGCTTGAAAGTATGACATGGATGGATCGACAAGAGTTTTTCAGAAATGCTTGAGGCCTTTAAAGACATGCTTCCAGATGATAATGTGTTGCCTTATCGATACTATGATGCTAAGAAAATATTGTGTCCACTAGAGATGAAGTATAAAAAGATCCATGCATACCCTAATGATGGCAAATTGTATAGAAAAGAGCATGAAGAGAAGCATCAATGTTTGATATGTGAAATCCGAGGTACAAATCAAAGAAGGCACCTATAAAAGTGTTGTGGTATCTTTCAATCATACCAAGGTTCAAGCGCTTGTTTGCTAATGAAATTGATGCGAAAAGTTTGAGATGGCATGCGGATGAGAGGATTTCTGATGGAAAGTATAATACCCCGACTTTTGAGACTTGAGCTTAGTGAATAATCCTGAGATTAGTGGATTACTATGCCCTGGTTTAGCAAGATCCCAAATTATGATTAAGGTTTAATGACTTTAAAAGTGGATGTGGTTAGTGATAACTAACCCTTTTGGAGAATATGATATGATTTAGCACTCGAATGTGATTCGTGTGTGTTGTGAGCAGCGCCGAAACCCTGCATTTGAGTTCAATTATGGATTAACATCCAAATTGACTTAGAATAAAGGGAATAATTGAATGGGGTATTGTGTTGGAAATGGTGTCATAGTGTGTTTTGATGTCATTGAAATTGGTTTGGAACTTGGGAATGAAAAAGTTGCAATGTTAGGTTTTGAAATGTGAATTGTGTTGACATGTTGAGATTGTTGTGAATACATGTCAATGTGATGTGAATTTGATTTATTTGGTGTTTCCAATGTATTCCTTGTGAAAATTTATGTGGGAATGATGTTTGGTATGAAAATGGGACCATTGGAAGTAAAGATGCAAAATCTGAAATTCTGTCTAGTGAAACTCTATTCTTGGCAGTCAATTTGTGTGAACGTTTTGAATGACCAAATGGTGTCTAAAATTTCTGAAACTTTCCAGTCTTAAATTTCACATCCCAAGCTTCAAAATGGACATATAATTTGTGCCATTTTGTTTTGTGAGCTAGGAGATATGACTGTCCAAAGTTTGGGATGGAAACTGAACTCTGTTTTGGGGTAGTGATGAGTTTTATGTAATTCTGAAATTTTGTGGTAATTTTGGGTAATGGCCCATATTTTTCCTATAAATAGGACTTAAATACCTTTCATTTGACTTTGGAATTACCTCATTTTTATTTTTCTAGAATTAGTTATGATTTTTCAAAGTTAGGGCAGAAAATCTACCAGAATTTCTGAAAAATCCGAAAATTGGGAAATTGACAAATAAGTGAATTATGACATCATCATGATATTAAAATATCATCTCCTTCCTTTCCTCAGCCAAACCTGACGTGAATTTCAGCATTTTGAGAGAGGAAGTGCAGCCATGTCATAGAGAGAGAAAGGAGGAGAGATCTTGTACGGTAAGCTGATTTCTTCGGTAAATCGGTTCCTAATGCGTATAACTCCGTTTCTAAGCTACTCTTTTATGTAATTTAAGGTTTGGAAGCTCCATTTCTTGTGTTCAAGTGAGCTAGGGTTCAGCCAATCTTGGGAAAAGCTAGTGGGAGCTTGAGGTAACTTCCAAACTCTTGTATATTGACTATTCTGGCTGTTGTGGACAATTTAATCGGTGAAATTTCGCCGGATTGTCATTGGTTTCAAAAATGGAAAATGGGTGTGTGGGGCTGTTATGCTGCCCAAATTGGTACTAAATGGTAGTTATAACCTAATGGGATAGTCAATATAGTGGTTAGGAGTAGAAAGGAACGCATTTACAGAGCCGAAACCGAAAAACCCAAATTTCCCCCGGAATACTTGAGAATTTTGGCCAGCTTTATATATGGGTTTTAGAGTTGGATTTTCAATGATTTGATGATTCCATCGAGTTTAGGAGCGAAAATTAGGTGGGGGTTATAGTTGGGTACTTTTTCAGAAAAGGCCGAAAAAACATAATTACGAAACGCCTATAAAACCCTTAAAGTGGGGCTGCCAAGGGTAATTTTGTAATTGACATTGAATTTGATAATTTCAAGTTTGGAAATGGATTCCTTGGGCAGAAATATGTTAGAATAGCCCATGTCAAAATTTCGGGGAAAAGTATAGCTGGATCGGGTACGGTGGGGCCGGGCCGGGTCCCCAGGGGCATTTTAGTAAATTTTCAATATAGCCTCATATAACCCCCAGAAATACTATGGAAGTGTCTAAATGTTACATTTGACATTGTATGATCGAATATAAAGCTTCGAGCTGTTTGCACGTAGATTGAGGCACACGCTTGGAGGCATAAAAGGGTTAAGGTAGGGAACTTATCTCTCCTGCATGCTCTGATAACTGTATTAATGTGTTGATGCATGTTATTGCTTTCCTTGATTATGTGGAACATGTATGAATGATTTGAAGCTATGTTTCAATATATGTTATGGCCATATTTGTATCGTTCGAAGCATTGAGCTTATAGATTTGTCATTGTATGTGTGCATGAATTATGTGATGCAAGCATGTCATGCATTAAACACTTATCTTGCCTACATATTGATAATGTTTCCCTACTAAGATTCTCTCGAATCTTACCCTCCCCTACCAACAATTTAGGCATGGCAAGTGGCTCGTGGAGGGAGAGGCTAGGACTCCTTTGAGATGAGAGTTGGTAGTTGGTTATCAATGAGTTGTGAAGACTGTATATGATTTGGTTGAATATAGGGTTATGAATTTGAGATGAGATTTTGTAATCCTCATTTGAAGAATTATAATGGGCAATTGTGCCCTATGTATCTTTAGCGAAGGTATGTACCCGGGATTGCCGAGATGATTATGTTGTGCACTCTGATATTTATATGAATGTGATTTGTCTTTGCGTAGTAATTGTATTTGAAATGTGAATATGAGACCAAGTTTATAAATAATTTCGAAAGGTATTTGTGAAAACCCCATCATGTGATAGGTTAGTAAATGTTATTTGATTATTATTGGTCTCTATTTCATTTTAATTGTGTATTTCAGATATAATTACGGAGGGAGTTATAGAAAGCTTCGACATCTAGTTGATTCTTTTCAATGGAAGAAAATCGAACAATTATTTCTTTGCTTCGGTGAAGAACCTAGGAACCTTAGGCTTGAACTTAGCATAGATGGCATGAATCCTTATGGTAGCATAAGCAGTATACATAGTTCATGGCTTGTTTTGTTAGTAATTTACAACTTATCTCTTTTGTTATGCATGAAACAAAAGTACATTATGTTGTATATGTTGATTTCGAGACCAAAATAACCCAGAAATGACATAGATGTTTATCTAGAACCCTTGATCGAAGACTTGAAAGGGTTGTGGGATGAAGGTGTCGATGTTTTTTATGCGAATAGAAGGAGATTTTTAAAATGCGAACAATGATCTTTTGTACTATAAATGACTTCCTATAATGAAAACTTGTCAGGATATAGTGTTAAAGGCCATAAAGCATGTTCGATGTGTGAAGAAGGCACATGCTACCATCCATTTCAACATGGAAGAAAGATCATTTATCTTGGCCATAGGAGATTTCTTAAATAGAGCCACCCATATCGTAGATTAAAGAAAGCTTTTTTTGGTAGTCAAGAGTTTGGAGATGCTCCAGAGGCATTAACTGGGGAGAAAGTTTATGAAAAGGTGAAAAATATCAATGTTATCTTTGGTAAGACTACAATAAGTAGAAATGATAAAAATATATGGAAAAAAAGGTCTTTCTTCTTCGATCTTCCATATTGGCACAATCTTGATGTGAGACATTGTATTGATTTCATGCATGTGGAGAAAAACATATGTGATAGTATTGTTGGGACACTACTCAACATATAAGGAAGTTCTAAGGATGGCGTGAATGCAAAATTAGATTTGTAAGAAATAGGTATACAAGAAGATTTACATCCAAGGCCATATGGTAAGAGAAAGTTTTGTCCTCTAGCTGCTCATACTTTATCTAAGGATGAAAAAAGAAGTTTTTGTGAGTGTTTACATGGCATTAAAATTCCCTCCAGGAATTCTTCAAATTTTAAGAAGCATGTGTCGATAGAAGACTTGAAGTTAGTAGGGCTAAAGTCTCATGACTGTCATGTCTTAATGCAACAACCACTCCTAGTAGCTATTTGGGGCATTGTCGAATATGATCTTCAACACATATTGACTAGACTTTGTTTCTTCTTCAATACTATTTGTAGTAAAGTCATTGAGACAAAAAGATTAGATGAATTGGAAAATGAAGAATATATTATCTTGTGCCAGCTTGATAAGCTTTCTCTTCCTTCTCTTTTTGATATCATGGTACATCTAATTGTTCATCTAGTGAGGGAGATAGAGTTGTGTGGTCCTATCTATTTCTGGTGGATGTACCCAATTGAAAGAACTATGAAAATCCTAAAAGGGTTTATAAAGAACCCTAATTGGCCTGAAGCATTTATTGTTCAGAAATATGTTTACGAAGAAGCTATAGAATTTTGTCAACATCATTTGTCAAATGTAGGACATATTAGGCTTTCTAAACATCATAATCAAGAAGGGAGTAGATGCAGGGCAATAGTAAAGAGTGTGGATCTTGATGAATTGCACAAGTCTACTTGTACATCTTGAATAATGTTGATGAAGTTATAGATTACATGAATGCTCATAAAGAAATTGTATGAAAAGAAACTAGTCGAATGACTGAACAAAGATTAATTAGGGAGTATAATAAAACTTTTGCACATTTGTTCAAAGAAAAGGTTGCGGGAGAAGAATGTGCTTCTGATACAATTAAATGGTTAGCACGTGGTCTTGAGGTTGATGTCATAATTTGGACTTCATTTGTGAGTAATGATTATACCTTTTACACGAAGTCCCTCGATGATAAGAGCACCATCCAGAATAGTGGTATTATGTTAGTGGTTGAATTTATGCACCTTTCTAGTTTGATAGATAAGAACCCTAAATTAGCAGTCATACCTTTTATGGGGTTATTGAAGAGATTTGGGTGGTTGTCTATGTTAAAATTAAATTTCCCATTTTCAAATGCAAGTGGGTTGATGTCAATAATGGTGTGAAGATCGATAGGTTAGGATTTACATTAGTAGATCTAAATAGTAGAAGTTTTGGAGATGAACCTTTTATTATCCCAGATTAGGTAAAACAAGTGTTCTATATTAATGATCAAGCAAATAAAATGTGGTCTGTAGCTCTCCAAGGAAAAAAGGTCGTTGATATTGATAAGGAAAGTCACTCAAATTATGATCTTCTTGAGACTCCTTTTTCCAGGGGTCTACCAGAATTAAACGAAGAAGATGAAGCAGATAATGAACATGGCACAAGAAATGATCATAATGAGGGAATATGGGAGGATATCTCTTTATAAAACTACTTTGAAAGTTAGCTAGCTAAAGTGATTATCATTATGATTTATATCCGAATAATGTATATAGTTATTTTATAAATATAGTCTTTTCAGTTATAGCTTAAGGATTTATCTTTCTTTGTTATGTTAACAGGAAAATGATGGATCCGAGGCATCCTAGTATAGAGGAGCTGGATCCACTTAGTGCTTATCAGAGTGAGCCAACTAATGTTAATCAGAGCAAGCCTAGCAATGCTCTGAGCCAGAATCAAAGTGAGCACAGTAACTGGTCTATTTAGAGGGGTAGACGTGGCATACGGATGAGAGACTTTTCCCTCAGTTGGAGTTCCAGGCAAAAGATACCGATTGAGTTTGATAGATATTTCAAACCAATCAGGCCTAATGCAAGATGATATAGGAGTTTTGTCGGCTTTCTTGCACGTAACAAGCCTAGCATCTTGATAGAGGAGTGGACAAATGTCAATAAATAGGTGAAGCAATATATTTGGAATACTATCCAGGTATGCAGTTCTCTTCTGCATGCAATGATTATCAAATGTCACAAATTTCTTACTTGCTCCTTTAATGCATGCATTACAGCTCACTTACGACATTCCTCAGAATGAAATACTTTACAATAAGACAATGACATATTAGAAATTTGGTTGAGCAAGATGAAATAGGAAATGATGTGTTTATAAGCTCAAGACGAGATACTAGTACTCCCTAGGCACAATCGCTTGATCCTAATAAGCAGAGCACTAAAGGGAGTTGTTGCAATATTGGGCAGTCATCAGAGGGTCCTGTAAGAGAAATTGCTGAGCTTGTTGACATTTTGTCGAGGATCCTTTAAGACGGTTAGTTGCCTGGTGGAGTGTGCATAACCTGGGATCAACTGTCCACCACCAACAAATGAAAGATGATCAAGTCAGAGTGTCAATTGCAGATGCACCTGTCCCTTTCCCTTATGATTATTTGAAGATTGTGAGTGATGTCTTGGGTTCTTTCATCTTATGGCCAAAGAACGTTGTTTCTGTTCGAGCTGAAGAAACCTCGATCAAAGCCCCATCAAGTTCAGCTCCCTTCACTCTAGAAGTTTCACAGCCTCCATTGAATATCATGCAACAAGTGATTTTGATGGCATATGATACATCCTTTCAAACAAGAGATTGGCTGACGGAATCAGTTGTTGGCAAGTCAGGGGTGTCATGCTTTCTTGAGAGGAATGATTTAATATCCCTGGTAGCTTATAGACAAAATCTTACAATTGCGATTGTCCAATTGTTCTTAATGTAAGTATCTTCTTCAATTCAAAGTAAATATTTTAAAAATTTCACCGTTTACCTTTGATTTGTGTCCTTGCATTATTGTAGGTACACGAATCGTAGGTTGGTCTCCTCTGGCAATAGTGATAAATTTGGATTCGTATGCCCAGTTCAAAACCAAGAGAAAGGGACTACTACTACTATCAGAGATACATACTTATTAGAGAGGCTTAGAGAAACCACAACTGAGTGTTTCTTGGCTCTATATATGCATGGGTACGAAACAAATTTATATTTCATAATATATATAATGCTTTATGTTTGCTTAATATTCTTCTCTTTTTTTAGTGATCATTGGCAATTGGTTCTTCTATGCAAGAATAGTTACACTATCATCCTTTTATGCTCGCTCCACTTCAAACCGGGGAATGAATTGAAAAAGACCATGAACTCGTAAGTTTTCTTGCATTATTACCTTTTGTGTGCAAAGTTTATGGGATTTGTGTAAAATAAGTAACTTTTGTGATTTTAATGATAGGACTATGCAGACATTCCCACACGCTACTTGTGGTAAGCATGTTCGTAACATAAAAGACCTTACATGGATCATGCCAAAGGTTAATACATATATGTTTGTTTTAAGAATGTATTCAATAAGCTATGCTTTTATACTTATTTTAATGATATCATGTTCTATTTTAGAGCCGTAGGCAACCACCAGGGTCCAACTTATGTGGTTTTTATGTTTTGGGACACATTTGCAATATTATCACTCTTGACACGATTGAGTTTACTAAAGAGGTAAATGTATATTTTTGAACTTTTGTATTAATTTTATTGTTTTTAAGTTACCAAGTTAATATTTTGTCTGGCTTTGGTGTTACAGATGTTTGATCTTGTTGATCCCTTTCTTGAAGAAGATGTTGATTTCATTCGCAGATATTGTGCTGAATTCATCTATGAGCTTTTACAAAAGTAGTAAGTTTTTGAATCCAATGTTACATTGTTCTCATACGTATTGCTTCTGCTATATGAATTATAAAGTGTTGCTGTAATGGCAATTACATGCCGTGTGCTGGATTACTGCGTTGCTGTGTGCAATTCCATTTCTTGCAATTACATGTTGTGTGCAATTATAAAGTGTTGTGGTATTCATATCTAACACGGTTTATGTCTCTGTGTAGGACAATTTCTGGGATATGGGTGATATAGGTCTAATGTTGATATAGGTATGGGATTTATGGGATTAACCTCTGTACTTTTTCTTCCCTTTGTTTTTCTGTAAAATTGACGAATTTGTCTTCCCTCTACTTTTCTTTAGAAGTTTTGGAATACAAAGTGCACAAAGTTGAGATTTTGCTGCTGTCATTGTTAAATTGTGGGTCATTATTAACTCGGTAGACTCAAATTTCTGCTGTTGCTTGTATCAGTCCTTAAATTTTATTGCTACCGTTGTCATTCAAAGTTTTGCATTCATTTCTGAGCAAATTCTTCTGTTTGGCCATTGCTTCATATTGCACGTTGAAATTGATTCATAAGCTGAGTTTTAGGTCTAGGCAGTTGTTGAGTACATTTTTAAGTTCCTGGAATCTATTTAAGCTCATCGCTTGAATTTTCCAAATTGAAATGATTGTCAACTTATGTTTATGAATTAATATTGTTGCAATTTGCAAAAATATGATTCTAACTAGTGGAAATTCATTTCTGAGCAAACTCTTGAACCTTGATATCTTGCAAGATTTCACCAATTGTTAGCTAAATCATTCGATTTATGGCTGAAAATTAATTGTTCTACACTTACTATTTGTTGGAAGTTGATTAAAAGTCACCTACACCTTCATTTATCTTGTTGTCGATCTTACTGTTGTCATTGCTTCAGTGAAATCTGTGTTATGTTGTTGCTTCTGTGGAATCTAGGATAAATGTTGTTGAAATGGCTTGCTGGGTAGAGTTAATTTATAAGAGGACTATTATTTTAAAAAAATAGAACTTTTTAGATCGATTGTGGTTACAATAGTCTAAAAAGTGACTTTTAAGACCGATTGTACCCACAACAGGTCTAAAAAGTATGAATTTTTAACCGGTCTAAAAAGTAACAAACTTTTTAGACTGGCTGTCACAAGACCTAATCCATAATTGGTCTAAAAAGTCTTTTTTAAGCTGTCTAAAAAGTCATTTTTCCAATAGTGAAAGTATCAAATTGACAAACAAAGGCAAGGGGGAGAAAATTCAACCCTTTGCCCTTGAATCAAATGCACTCCTAAGTGGGGAGGGATTGAGAAAATTAAATGGGTTAATATAACATTTGATCCCATAAGTTTGTCTTTATTTTGGTTTTGATTGTTCAAATTTTAAACTATAGGTTTTGGTCCCAAAATTTCAAACTATGGATATTTATTGTATATATATATTGATAAAATATAACTATACATTCAAACTAATAAAGCATAAGTTATAAAGTATCAAAATAATATACAGACATCTCTCAAAAGGTATTGTACAGTCTAACAAACCTTTATATTTTGAGTAATTATTTTAATGTGTGATAGTTTGACTAACTCGCAATGGATAAGAAAATGATTAGGATAATCAACATGACTTTTGTCGAAAGATAAAATCCATTGTTTCATGTAGTGAAAGTGAAGATTGTTGAAAAAGATGGTGATAGAAATGGCATGCCCATGATTGTTAGTCTTAATGAGCTTGAAGAAATCATCCTACTTGCTAGAACAATTCTGTAGGATAGATTGCTAGTTTCTATCTTTTGCTGATGAAAAGTATCCTCTTGTAGTGGTCGTTGCAGTAGAAACTAATTGGTGAGGGTATGTGCTTTAGCTTGTGCTAATTCAATGACTTGCAATAGAGAAATTCTAGAACCTGCATGGCAAATTTTGTTTCTTGCAAACCATAAAGAAGGTAAATAGATTAGAAAGTTGCTACGGGGCCATTGTGGCTCATCAACTATGTCACTATCTAGTCTTGTAACCTTTTATTAGGGATAAAGTCAATCCTAAGACTAGCGTTACAACCAAACCAACAAGTTTGGAAAAGGGACAATATAAGAACATAATGGTTAGATTGTAAGAACCGCTAATATTATAGTAGTTATAATCAAGTAACCATGAGGTAAGTTATTTACAAATTTACAGTGTTTAAGGTCTTACATAACATTTAGACGGTAAGAATTGCTAATATTTGTAAATTTATAATGGTTATAATCAACTAACCATGTGGTAAGTTATTCATAAATTTACAGTGTTTAAGGTCTTACAAAATGGTTAGTTAGTAAGAATTGCTAAATATATCACGGTTCTTTAATAACAATCGTAAGGTATGTTATTATTATTTTATATATGTTTGGGCCATTACATTAATATAGTTATATATATATATAACTTAAAAACAGAAATAAATATTAGTAAAAGCTACACATCCTCCTTAGAGGAGTCATCTGAATCATATGAAAAGACGAGTACAAGTGATGCAGTAACAGTAGCGGCGATTAGGCAAAGGAGTAGTTTTGGAAGGTGGACCACCAGCAGGGTGTAGAGGTTTGGTAGGAGGAGGAAGGGAAACAGGCAGGGTGGAGGAAGAGGAAGCAAAGCAAGCGAAGGAAGAACAGGTTGGGAAGGTGGGGGAAGGGAAGCAGGCAGAGGAGCAGGTTGGGAAGGTGGGGGTAGAGGAGTAGGTTAGGGATGAAGAATCTCCAGCAATTTATCGAAGCATAGCTTGACCATGATAATAGGGAGAATGGAGGAAAAGGGTGAAGAAAATGTATAAAAATAGGGAGTTTAAATAAATTGGAAGTGAAGCGTGTGATGGAAGTTGATGAGGAATCAGTTCGGGCAATTATATACTATTATGTTTTTTCCCTGCGCCATGGGTTGCATGACAATTGTTTATAAACACTATTATCTACTACAAATTATGACGGTTGTTTCCAAAGAATAATTAACGAACCATTATTCATTACATTTTTTAACAGTTGTTTTATAATAACCGTGAGCTTTGTGCTAGTTTTTTTAAAACATTATATTTAAAAAATAGAATAGTGGTGAGTTCATTAGCTACTCATCAACAAGGAGTGGCTAGGATCATTGTCGAGATCATGTCCAATCCCGTACTCATCAAGTATGAGATTGACCTTCCTGTTTATACTTGAAAGGTATAAAGAAACCCTCCTCATAGCATGGTCAGTGTGTTTTGCATTCCGTAACATTGCCTTCAGTTGTGGAAGCATAGGATATAGAGGCAGAGGATGCGAAGGCGGAGGAGGATGAGGAGGAGGAGGTGGAGGATGATGCCGAGAGCTTTCTGGCAATTCTTCTGTATAGTTTTCATCTTTACGATTAAGAGAACAAAAAGTAGAGATGATGAAAAATGTATGAAAAGCAAATAAAAACGGGGAGTTTAAATAGATGTCTAGAGCAAATAAAGGGTTGGAAAAGAACCAAGGACGTAATGAAAGTGTACTGAGTTCTCTTAATGGTCATTGGGCAATGAGGAGGCACCTAGAGTTGATTTGTGTGGGGAAGAGGAAAGTTTTGTTAGGTTTAGTTTACGTTTATTAAGTTAGAACCGTTAAGTATGTTATTTTTATGGAATCAAGGTAAAGGAATACTTTACGGTTATTAATTAATAACCATGAAATATGAAATTGTTTTTTTTAACTATTTTTTTACAATATTTTAAAAGTACAATAGTAGTGTTCAATCATCATTACAACTACTACTGTCATCCTCCTCCTCTTCATCCTCTTCATTCTCATCATTAGAGGAAGGAGATTGTCACACCCCAAAAATTTAGGGGTGACCAGTATGGAATAGGAGAGGATTCACATTCCCAAGCCTTAAAATGCATACAATGAAATGCCTCACCTAATAATTATAATAACATTGAATATGAATACATCACTTCTAGTTCATACACAACATATTTATTGCAATCAAAGTATTGAGCAATTTGTAGAAATTCCGATAGAGTCTCTTCTATAAGCTAGACTTTCCAAAATTTCCACCATAGCCTATAAGTCAATATAGTTTACGGAGTTCCGCTCCATAACATTATATATATGCAAACACATACATCTCAAACTAATAAAAGAATGCAAGGATCCTACCTATAGACAATATGGAGCACCTAAACAAGATTTACCAACATATACAAAAGAGTTTAAGGTTTTACATTGAATAAGGGATTATTCAAACTTCAATCTAGCAATTTATGACTTCATTGATCAGCAAGGGGAACAAGATTTGCTGCACTATTTGAGGCTAAAAATATTTTCGTGCGAATAATGTAACATCCCAAATTTCAGTCATCAAAATTCCTTTACGCCTTTGTGGTATTAAAGGGAATAAAATGGTGAATATTAGCACACTTGAAATGGCCAAATAGGACAATCGGTGGTCACATGAATTTTGGGCCACAATAAGACATTAAATTTAATTTATGTCTTCATAAAAATCCATTATTGGAGCCCAAATCGGTTAATGGAAGAACACAATTGTTGGGTCCATAAAATAGTGATTTTCGGCTCAATACAAAGAAAAGGGAAGATGACCCAATTTAAATACAAAAATGTAAGGGCAAAAGAGTCAATTGGCTAAATAAAATTGAAAGCCAATATTTTGTCTTCCCTTTTGTGGTGATGGACGTCCAACAAGAGGGAGCAAGAAGGAAATTAAATACTTGGTCTCAATTAAGCAAAAGATGAAGCAATTTGAGCCAAGTAAAATGTGGTTGAAAAGTCAATTTTCTCATGCTAAATTGGCTATTTAATATTATTATTTAAGGAGGTAAATGATGATATTTTGATATCATTATTTCTTTACAAGAGGCCATGATTTCGTATGACAAGAAGAAAGGAAAGACAAATACACATTTGAACATAAATGGTCCTTTTGGAAGTTTGAAAAGTCAAAACGTAAGGTAAGTTTTAATTGCAAAGAGATGGATAATGATAATTCAAGATGTCATTTTTCCTCTTTAAAGAGGACATATTTCGTCCAACTAGATGAAAATAAGAGGGAAATAATACTTGGCCATAAATGGTGCCTTTTGGAAGGATTATAGCCAAGTATATAAAGATGAAGGCAAAAGTCAAATTTCACATGCTAAATTAGTAATTAAATATAATATAATTAAAAGGTGGATGAGGATATTTTTGAGAGCATTTATCCTCTTTCCAAGGCCAAACCATACGTCCAAATTCAAGAGAAGAGAGAGAGAGAGAGAGGGTCTTGAAGAACAAAAGCTTGAGGAAAGAGAAAAGAAAGACAAGAAGCAAAGGTATGATTCTAGCTTGATTTCACTATCTTAACCACTTCTATGGCTCAAATGATCTTCACGAACCTTGTTCCTCTTGATGAAAGCTTCATTTATATGGTTTTAAAATTTCAAGGGGAGGTGTTTTGAGTCATCTAGTAAGAGCTAAAGTTGGAGGATCAATAAAAGAATACAAGAAGGAGCTAAAGGTGAGTAAGAGCAACATTTGGATGTATATGTTGTCTTGGTTGATTGAGTTTTTATGGGTTGTCTTGGCTACCATTTTGGGTTTGTTAAGGTTCATGAATTTTTAATCATATACTTGTGGCTATATGATGTTTAGGAAGCATATGAACCTAGTTTGGTGGATAAATTGAGAATTTGCAAATTGTGGTTTTGGAACCCTAATTTTCGACAGGTGTAGGGCATCAAGAAGGAATGGGATTTTTCCAAATTTGAGGTTTCCAATGGATTCCTTGGGAAAAATTGTGTAGGAATAGGTTGTTGGTACAATTTTTGAAAGAATGAATTTGAATTACAAAAGATGGAATAATGCTGCCAGATTATGTTTCCTGTGAGGCAGTGAGTTTGTGGAATATTTTTGAATGGGCAAATGATGTCCAATAAATGTGAAAATTTTCAGAATAGAAGTAGAATAAAAAATCTTTAATTTGTTAGGTCATATAGGTCAATTGGATTTGTACCCTATAAGTTATGCATTTTTGAAGTTGGTCATGCAAAACTGGCATGTTTTTGGGGCAGAGTCTAATAAATGTTAATTCTGGAATTATGTGGCTAGAATTGGCTTTGAGTAATTTTTTATCTTTAAAATATACTCAAAGAAATTTAAATAAGAATTTGAATAACCCAAATCGGAGTTCTATAGAATTAGTTATAAATTTTCAAAGTTTGGTTAAAATGCTGGCAGCTTTTAGCCACAATGCGAATTTAAGAAGGAAAGGGCCAAATGTAATTTCTTTAACCTCCAAGGTTTAAGTCGAGCACTTGGGCCTAGTGTAGTCACACTAGAGGTTTATTGGTCATGACTCTAATAATGTCATTATTTATCTAGGCCCATGAGATGACAAGGAAGAATAATGGAAGGTTCTTCAATCAACTTCAATGGTTGGCAGAAATGGTACAAGAGAAGGACTTAAAGACACAAGGTAGCGAACTTACTTCACTTGCATGTATTTGATGTGTTTGCTGTGTATTGATTTGTAGTATTGCTTTGCTTGATTATGTGAAGAATGTATGAATGAATGAAACTTTGTTTCTATTTATACTTTGGTCATACATATGTTGCATTTTATACTGTGGCCATATATATGTTGCATGAAATTTTGAGCATGCAGAAATGTCTAATATTTAGTTTATCAAAATATTCCAAATATATATTTCCCCATTATTTTCCTTAATTAATTGTATTTAACTTCAATTAATTTGAATATAATTTATTTTGTGTTAAATTGGAGAAATTATGATTTTACGGTTACCTTTTTAATTTAATTCCTTTTCTTCTTTTTCTTTGGCCAATTTCCTTTCATTATTGGACCAAATATTTTTCTCTATTATTCCACAAATTTTGGGCCTTAATATTGGGCTTTTTAAATTACCCAAATTTGGTCCATAATTATTCTAGCCCAATTTTCATGAAAATGAAAATTTATAGAATTCATAAATTCCAAATTCATCAATATTCACCATTTTATTGCATTTCTCACATAATTACAATATATTTGGTGAATAAAATTTGGGGCATTACAATTCTCCCCCACTTAAATAAATTTTGTCCTCGAGATTTGCTACACCTGTACATCTACAAATTCTGGGTAACGCTTTCTCATACTCTCTTCCCTTTCCCATGTTGCCTCTCTAGGAGATAACCTTTCTAGACCATCTTGACGAATGGAATTCTATTATTTCTGAGCTTCTTCTCCTGCCGATTAATGATCTAGTCATGTGTGACCTCATAAGTCAAATTGCGTGCATTTCCACGTCTTCGTATTCAATCACGTGCTTTGGATCAGGTTGATACTTCTTCAACTGGGAAACATCGTGAAGCCTGCTCAGATTCGGTGGCAAAGCAATGTGGTACGCTACTGGCCCAATCCTCGCCAAGACCTCGAACGGACCAATGTACCTCAGATACAGCTTCTGTACTTTTAACGCTCTGCCAATACCTATACCTCAGATCTAGAGGCTTTCACCTCTTATCAACATAGCTTTCTTGTTGGCTCTGAGCAGTTACCAATCATGCTTAATCAATTTTATTTGCTCTGTCATCTGATCAACAATATTTGGCCCTAGCAAATGCCACCCAGAAAACTCTGTCTAGCACAAGGGCGATTACATTTCCTCCCATACAGTGCCTCATATGGAGCCATTTGGATCCTGGAATGATAAGTATTGTTGTAGGCAAATTTTGCCAATAGAAGGAATTTGTCCCAACTACCTTTACAATCTAGAGAGCATGCTCTCAGCATATCCTAAAGCGTCTGTATGGTTCGCTCTATCTGCCTACTGTTTGTGGATGATATGCCATGCTGAATCGAGCTCCCAAAGCTTCATGAACCGCCTTCCAAAACTTAGAAGTAAACCGTGGATCTCAATCAGAGATAATGATCTTTGGAGTACCATGTAGTTGTACAATCTCCTTAATGTAGATCTTTGTTGGCTTGTCAGGAGAATAGTGGATGCTGATAGGTAGAAAGTGGGTTGTCTTCATGAATCTGTCAACTATCACCCATATAGCGTCGTGGTTTCTGACCTTGGGTAACCCTATCACAAAATCCATAGTAACTCTTTCCCACTTCCACTCAGGAATCTCAGGGTTTTGTAGGAGACTTGATGGTTGTTGATATTCAACTTTTACTTTCTAGCATGTGAGACAACAAGCGACAAACTTAGTTACCTCCCTTTTCATTCTTGCCCACTAATACTGGGACATCAAGTCATGGTATATCTTAGTGACCCTTAGATGTAGAGTATATTTACTCGTGTGCCTCCTCTAGGATTTGCCATTTTAATTCTAATTGTGGTGGAACATAAACTCGCTTCTTGTACCTGACTAGTTTGCTCGGTGACAAGTCGTATTCCTGAGTTTTGCCCTTATCAATCTACCGTGCAGCTGTGCTTCTTCAATCACTACTCTTAGATCATTGTATACTTCACTAATACCACTGGTCATCTCTGACTACACAGATTGATATCCCTGAATGCCTCAATCAGTTTCTGCTCGTGAATCATTATGGCTGCCACCTGTACTGATTTATGACTCAATGTGTCCACGACGACATTAGCCTTTCCAAGATGATATTTGATTTCTAGATTATAATCTTTTAGCAACTCCATCCATATGCGCTATCTCATATTGAGCTCTTTCTGATCATATAAGTACTTCAAGCTCTTGTGATCATAGTACAGCTCTACGGTTGTATCATAGAAATAATGTCTCTAGATTTTCAGCGTAAACACAATCGCCACCAACTCAAGATCATGGGTGGGATAGTTTAATTCATGAAGTTTTAGTTGATGAGATGTGTATGCCACCACTTAGCCATGCTGCATCAACACACATCCCAATCCATGTCCACTAGCATTTATATACACAATATACGTAAACTGTGGATCTGTGACTGTCAGCATTGGTGTTGTAGTAAACCTCTGCTTCAACTCCATGAAGCTATGCTCACAATTCTCATCCCACACAAAATATTGAGTTTTCCGTGTCAATTTCGTCAATGAAAATGCTATTCTGGAGAAATTCTGAATAAATCTTCTGTAATATCTGGCAAGACCCAGAAATGCGCACTTCAAATACAGTTTCTAGCCTCTTCTAGTTCAGTACTACTTCCACCTTACTAGGATCAATAGAGACCCCTTGCTGAGAGACATGACCCATAAACTTTACCTCTAAAAGCTGAAATTCACAATTACTCAACTTGGCATAGGGTTGCCATCCCTTAATATATTCAACACAATTCTTAGAAGTTGCTTGTGTTCAGCTCTACTCCGTGAGTATAACAGTATGTCATCGATGAAAACTACTAAGAACTAGTCTAAGTATGGATGAAAGATTCAATTCATATAGTCCATGAACACGGCAGGTGCATTGGTCAACCCAAATGGCATCACCAGAAACTCAGTGGTCATATATGGTCCTAAAAGCAGTTCTTAGCAAATCGATCTTTGAGAGTACACAGGAACCAGATAACTGATCGAGTAAGTAATCAATTCTAGGGAGTGAATATTTGTTCTTGACGGTCACCTTATTCAGCTCCCGATAATCTATACAGAGACGCAGGCTTCTGTCTTTCTTCCTGACAAAAAGTACTAGAGCACCCCATAGCAAAATGCTAGGTTGAATAAACCCTTTATCAAGTAGCTCCTCAATCTGCTTCTTTAGTTCTACCATTTCGCTCGGAGCCATTCGGTATAGGGCTTTGGATATTGGACCTACTCCAAGCTTACGATCAATCGAGAACTCCACTTCCCTATTTGGAGGTAATCCCCTAATATACTCTAGAAACACATCAAGAAACTTGTTTGCTATAAGGATACTTTCTAAGGCTACTCCGACCTCCGACTATAAATCCGTACTAACGTTGTTAGGGTTTTCTTCTCTTATAATTTAATGCCGTTAGTATGGATTTAACGGTTTTTGTGCTGGATACCACTTTTTTTAATTGTTTATTAGTATTTTTGCCCCTTCTAAAACATATTTGTGCCAGACGCTCTTCGGACAAAACTTCGTTGGTAAATTTGCTCCTTAACCCTTATAATCTCACCGTTTTTCAAATTAAAAAATATTGCAATAAAGGGCAGCAGCTCGCGAGGCTGGGAGCGTACTTATTGGAAACGGAAGGTTCTGGACCAGGATAAGGGGAAGCGTTGGTTATCTGAGGACCATTTTTATGATTTCAAGGTTTGTAAGTATTATGTTCAAACCTCGGTGGGAAAAACCTATAATGTAATCAAGCCTAATGTATCGATATATCAATATATTTCCGTTATTCCTGTGTTGCTTACCGAACTGCGCTTAAGTACTCTGATTAAGATCAATGTAAGTGCTATATAAGGTGTGGTCTTACATGAAGGGTCTAATTGCATGTCATATTCAACCCCATTGTAATGAAGTATGAGGTTTAACTTTCTATTATGCTTGTTGGCATATACAATGAGACGCCTTGTATGGTGGTCAAGGTTTGCCAACAATTGCATCAGATCCTCCATTTCAAGAGGAGGCAGAGGTGGAGGAAGATCAACTCCCTGGGATGTTCACATGATGGAGGGAAGGAGGAAGCTGATAAATAAAAGTAGTAAAAATCACAAGGAATAAGTGAGTTTAAATAGAGGTCTAACAAATGTTATGAAGGGTTATGACTTATGAAGGTTTGACGACATTACAAAGGGTTATGACCAATGAACTGGTACTTGGGGAAGCCAGATTGTTTGAAAGTGTTACATGACGATTGTTTTTGAAGACCTTTATGTTTTATTTTTACTAATATAAGAGGTTGGAAATCAAATAATTTGTAAGTGTTACATGATGATTTTTTTTAAAAGAATTGTTATTTTCGTCACTAAAGAAATGACAATTATTAAATATAACCATTATTTTAGTGTTTCATGAATTTCGCCTTGCACTACATGATAGTATGCATAATTAACCGTTATGATTAAGCGTTATATATCCTTGCGCATTATAAAAGCCCAAATCTGTAGTAGTGTGTGTGAGCTCCGCTTACCCAAATTTGACAACTCGACCTAGCACACTCATCACTTACTCTCTCTCTTATTATTTTCTAACACGTATAGTATATGATATATATGTATTGGTGAGACGGTTATTCCTCACAAAGAGTATATGGTATATGAAATAGAATAAAGGTGGGATGGTTATTTCCCACCATGAGTTATATGATTATGACATACAAAATATAGAATAGGATATAGGTGGGACGGTTATTCCCACCAGGATTGATATTGATTGATTGTGTTGATTGAAAGATTGTGGTTGAATATTTGATTTTAATTATTTTTTTATTTATTGAAATAAGGATTTAGCGAAAAATCTATGCACCTTTGCTTCCCTTTTGTGCATTTTGTTAATTATGTTCTTACTAAGTCAATGGTAGGCTTATTCCTCTCTCTATGTGTGTGTGTGTGTATTCAGATAATGTAAGAGGTTGATTGTGATGAATATGCTTTATAAACTTATGAAAAATATTATAATATATTGGTAAGCCTCAGGGGATTCCGTGATATCATGACCACTATGATGGTGTTTGAGTCAGTGTGTTATGTAGTAAATGGGGTAGCATGTACATCCTCAAAAGTTAATTGTTGTAGATTTATTCTCTTATGGTGATTTTACTATGGAAGTTCCATAAGTATTGTTATTGTTATATAAATGTTTGTTCTAGTGGCGGTATACTTTGTTTAAGGCTTGCTAGGTAAAGTGGAATTATTTAGCTTAGCCTATATGTCAATCATGCATGGCTCAGATTTTGGGTCGTGACACTGAGTGCCTTGCTTTACTTGACGCAATTAATTATGCCAAACACAGTAGTTTGGATAAAGTGGTGTTTGATTATGATAATTTGATTCTTGTTAATTTTCTGAATAAATTTTGTGCTTCTCCCGAATGGAAGTGTAATTTGAGAATATCCTTTTAATAAGAAAATAAATTAGAAACCACTCGTGCATGTGAACTTTTAATGAAGCAAACCGGGTGGTTGACTAGATTGATATGGCACCATTGAAAGGATCTTGTCCCTCAGCTTGGGTATGGAAACCTCCAATATAACCATGCTAACATTTTGCCTGATACCGGCAGAATTTAGTTTATGTTGTGTTTTTGTTTGCTTTATCTTCTGTTTTTGTTTTATGGGACCCGTTTTGTACTTTGCTAGCATTTCATTGCTGGGAAAAAAAAGTTTGTACGCAGTTTTGTGTCATTTGTTTTTTTAAAATAAATATGCAGTTTATTTGGAAAAAAATAGTATACATTTTCTTATGTTAGAAAATTCAAGATGAAAGGTGAAAAAATTGATTATATATGTATAACTGTCTATTAAATATTTTTTGGTGAATACTGTCTATTAAATATAAATGCTTCATTTGTCCAAAAAACAAAATATAAATGCTTCATTTATTTTTACTGGGCGTCGGGAAAGATGTCCGCCCGCTGAAGTCAGTGGAGAAGACATTCGCTGGAGTTGGTAGAGTGGGCTTTGCGGTGTAGAAGAAGGAAGAAGATGACTGAGGCTTGGGAAGAGCGTTGGGCATTTTGGGAAAAAGTATTTCATTCGGGTCATCTTCCAAACACCTAAGCGCCATGTCGCTGAATGCTTTAAGGCTCTCTGGTGTGATACTTTCAATCAGGAATGGATCAACACTTTTATGAATCACACCCTCGTGATGACATTTTCTGACCCATTCCACTAAGCTTGCCTTCTCCTTCTCGACCGTACACAAGCATGGCGGCTTACCACATAATACTTCAAGTAACACCACACCAAACGAGTAAACATCAGACTTTAGAATCAGTCTTTGGCGCTTATAGTATTTTGGATCCAAATAACCAATACTTCCTTTCACCACTGTGGTAATGTGAGACTTTGAAATCCCTGTGGGTACTATTTTTGATAATCCAAAGTCAGAGAACTATTTATATAATAAGATAGAAAAAGTTTATTCTCTATCTACCTTATAAATAGGATAGAAAAATATTTATATAATAAGGATGAAGTTGAAAAATTAAATTTTGATGTAGCCTTAATGAATTTTAAAGTTTTTCTTATGCAAAACATGCTAAAAGTAACTTGTAAATAAAATTAGATAGCGTGTGCTGGTAATGGAATTAATGCATATAGTGTAAGTGTGTTGGTAATGAAATTAATGCATAAAATTATGAGGTATTGATTTTTTTTTTTCGGGAATGAGGAGGTTCCAAATTGTTGTATGTCTGCCATGGTAAGTGAAATTGATTATTAGTTTTAATATTAGTGAGAAGTGATTAGTTTCACATTTGTGATTTAAAAAATATTCATTTCTATTGGAAAAAGTTTCATATACTTGTTTATTTGATTAATGAAACAATTAATCAACATGAAAAAAATTTTGTATTGATATCAAAGTGTTCAAATTAAATTTCAGTTATAGGATATTTTATTTAACTCACAAAGATTATGAAAAAAATTAAATATGAATTTTTTGGGGTAAAATAATAACATAGATAAAGGTGGATGATGCCTTCTTTTTTTTTGTATAACAAGGTCGATGATGTTTTACAATACTTTTAGCTAGGATTGGAAGGAATAATTGCTATTCTAAAATTATGGCGTTGCTTGATGGTGGGTAAATAGGAAAGGACATTTAAGGGCTTGTGTGATTTTATTCCTATTTTTTGTCAGATCTATTGGTCACCTAAGAGAGGATAAATTGGGTGATACAATACTTTTCACTACTACAAAAAAGGGGCTTTAGAGGCATAGCTCCTGTGGCATTTGTTTAAAGAAGCGCCAAAAATAGTTATTTATTTATTTAAAATAAAAAATATTTGAAAGCTTTGGCGCTTGCAATTATAAACGTCATAATTGACGTTAACCTTGCATGACGTTTCATTGAACAAGCGCCAAACAAGGCCTTCAGTTTTTTTTTTTTTTGAAAAAACAATAGGAAGCTTTGGCGTTTTATGTGGAAACGCCAAAGCTTCCTATATTTTGTTTTATAAGAAAAAGAAAATATAATAGGAATCTTTGGCGCTTCCTTACGAAGCGCCAAAGCATCTTATATTTTTTTAAAAATATATATATAATAGGAAGTATATGATTCCAGATTTCACAGTCATGTGGGCTGTAGAGGTAGATTGATCTTTATAGAAAAACGAAGCTTTGTCTCTGTCCAAACCAATCATGCACATCTTAAGGGTGTAAAAAGGGTCACATGCGTTCACTGAGTCAGCACAAGCAGAGTCTAACTTATATATATATATATATTAAAAGTATACATATAGTGTTGACAAAATAAAAAAACAGTATACATATAGTAATATATAATAATTACATTTTTGGTGTGTATATGTCTATAAAGTACTAAAGAACGGAGAGAGCCAAGGGTCACTACATGCATGGTGTTTTACCGATATTATATATATAATGCAATGTATATATGGTTTCCAAGATAGGAAGCTTTGGCGTTTTATAATAAAATGCCAAAGCTTCCTATATATCAAACAAAAAAAAGGATCAAAGATGGGTGTAGATAAAAGCTTCCACATATATTTAAAAAAAAACGAAGATCTGGGAAGCTTTGGCGTTTAATTATTAAACGCCAAAGCTTCCACATATATAATAAAAAAAAAACGAAGGACATGAATCATATGATCATTGCAGATTTTTTTTTGGATTAAGATGGATGGGAAGCTTTTATTTGTTTTGAAAAAAAAATATGGGGAAGCTTTGGCGTTTTTTAACAAAACGCCAAAGCTTCCATTACAAAAAAAAAAAAAAAAGAAGGGGAAGCTTTGGCGTTTTTTAACAAAACGCCAAAGCTTCCATTACAAGATAAAAAACGAAGGGGAAGCTTTGGCGTTTTTTAACAAAAGGCCAAGGCTTCCACAATTATTAAAAAATGAAGGATTTAGTTTAGACAAGAGCTTTGGCATTCACCGAAGGGAGAAGAATAATTGAATCACGTGAAAGCTAGCTTTGGCATTTACTAAAAAGGTAAGTCAAAAAAGAATGGAGAAGAATCACGTGAAAGCTTCCATTGACAAGGCAAGTTATATTTGTTTTTTTCATTGACAAGGCAAGTCATATTTGTTTTTTTCTTTGGCCATCCGACAGCTCCTTGAAGATTAGGTTGGACATAAATCACTTTTTGTATTTGCGCATTGAAGAAGTAGTCATATTTGCATCTGCCCATTGAAGAAGATACTCACGCTCTTAATCTTCCTTGCCCTCACGTCCTCAGCTCCCTCGACCGTTGAAAGCCATCGTTAGAGCTCGCTATTGGGAAAGAATCACAGGTTGGCCATTTACTTGATGAGAATCATGACTTCTTTTACAATATGCCTTTATACTTGGTGGATCACGCAATAGTTTTTTTTAATTACAACTATATTATGATGGTTGGCAATTGGCATTTCTGAAGTATTCAAAGCTGCTTGCTTTGATTCCCTATACACAGCCTCACCATTAATTAGTTCCCTCTGATTACCACTTTGATCCATGTTAGTGATATGAACTATATTCGTATTAATTGAAGTGACCAACAGAAAGCCATATGCGGCAGCAGGGCTCCTTATAAATGCACATGTACAAAACGCCTAGGACATGTTGTTAAAAAAATTATAATAGAAAAAAAAATTCAGTCAACTTTAATTTAGTTTTTTTTAATATTTTTTAAAGGAATTTTTGGCGCTTTCTAAGGAAGCGCCAAAGGTTTCAATTTTGTTTTATAACATTAATGGCGCTTATATAAGAAGTGCCATAGATAATCACACCTTTTTTGGCACTTTTTATATAAGCGCCATAAAAGATAATATAAATGTTAAAAATTTTTAACACCCGCCATTGTTGCGCCACTATCACTTTCCTACTTTTCTTTTCTATTTGTCCCCACCCCCTTTCCTCTGTTTGACCTAGCGACAAGTAGAAGCTTCTTTGGTCCCCCACTTGCTTTTTTTTTTGTCTCTTCCTCGTGCAAATATTTGTAAACATTTGTTTGCCACTTTCATTACAGCATAGAGCTTTGTTGCGGTACAAAGCTTCCTCCCACACGTGTTCTTTTTCTCTTTGGCTGGTTGTAGTACAAAGCTTCCTCCCTCATGTTCTTTTTCTTTTTGGCTGGTTGCAGTACAAAGCTTCCTACAAAAGCTCCTGTAAGTGTTGTTTGTTTTTTAACATTTTATTCACATTTTTTTAATTAAAATATGTTTGACTATTATATATTTGCTTATACTTTTCTATCAAAGTACATGTTGTCAATAGTGAAAGAGTTGGGAATGACACCGTTGAAATGGTCAAATTGGGTAGAAATGTTATAAATGCCGCTGGTAGTTTAATCAATGATTATTTTGGAATCAATTAATTTAATAAACGCAGGGTTGTATTTTTGTTGGCTTGTTATGGACCCAATTATTTTAATTACGACATGTAGTAGTGTTGGCCAATATGATTTATTTGGTGGTGAGTTGTGAACATTATTTAGATGTTGTGGGATTAATTGGTTGATTATTTGTGATTTAAGAAGAGTGTTTAATATTTTGCAAAACTTTAAATTTTGGAATGTTATGCTGCTGAATTTACTTTTTTTAAAAAATAAATAATAAATAAAGAGAACTTTAAGAGGCAAGCAACTGACCACTTATAAAAATATATATGTTTAACGTATAGATGGATCGAAAATGGATGTCATCTAATTGGTGCTCGAGAATATATTGATGGGGTGAAAGAGTTTATTAGATTTGCAAGCGAGCATGCAAATGATCCTAACAAAATCCTATGTCCTTGCTTATCTTGTTGTTATGGAAAGCGGATTAGTCCACTTGATTTGCTAGATCATTTAGTGTGTCATGGAATTGATCAATCATATACACGATGGACAAGGCACAGTGAGACGGATGATGCAGATCGTGGTCAAATACATACCATGATCGGTGCTTCAAATGAGTTTGACTCAAGCATGTGTGATGAAGATGATGGTCTTCAAGAAATGCTAAATGCAGTTGAAGGGGTGCTTCATAACCGTCCTCAAGAATATGAGAAGTTGAAAGGTGATGCAGAGAAGCCATTATATGCCAGTAGTACTAAATACACAAGATTGCTAGCAGTGTTGAAATTGTACAACTTTAAAGCACGCTATGGATTGAGTGATTCTTGTTTCACCGCACTACTTGAACTTGTGCAAGATATGCTCCCAGAAGAAAATGTACTTCCTACCAAGACATATGAGGCAAAGCGAATACTTTGCTCTACAACTGGCATAGGTTATAAGAAGATTCATGCATGCCCTAACGATTGCATATTATTTTGAAATCAATATGCAATGTTAGAGAAGTGCCCTAAATGTAATGCATCTCGATATGGGAAAAAGAAAGGAAAGAGTCCCTCGAAGGTCGTATGGTATTTTCCAATTATTCCAAGATTCAAGCGATTATACAGTAATGAGGAGAATACTAAGTTGTTGATGTGGCATGCAGATGAAAGGATTGAAGACACGAACCTTAGGCACCCAGCGGATGCCCCTCAATGGAAAAAAAATTGATCATGACCATCCTGACTTTACGAATGAAGAAAGGAACCTACGCCTTACACTTTCAACTGATGGAATCAATCCCCACGGGGTTCAGAGTAGTACACACAGTACATGGCCAGTGATATTGATGATTTATAACCTTCCTCCACACTTGATCATGAAACGCAAGTATATGATGTTGTCTATGTTAATTTCTGGGCCAAGGCAACCTGGAAATGATATAGATGTATACTTGGCTCCTTTAATTGATGACTTGAAGCTACTTTAGGAAGAAGGCGTCAATGTGTATGATGGGTACAGGGAAGAAATTTTCAATTTGAAAGCCATGTTGTTTGGCACAATTAATGATTTCCCTGCTTATGGTAATTTGTCCGGATATAGTGTCAAAGGATATTGTGCGTGCCCTATATGTGAAGTGTAACCCCCTGCCTTTAACCACGTAATTATAATTCGATATCACATAATTAAATTGGTTTAGAGACCGTCAGATAGCTTAAACTCATTTCAAGTTCCTACACTATAGTAGGGTTTTCACCAAAAACTTTCAAAAACTCTTCTCTATCCTGGTCTCAATTTCAAAATTCGAATATAATTACCTGTGCAGTTAATTTACATTCACACACATCAGAGTGTATAACCAAATCCCCGACAACTCCCAGGTTCTATACATATATAATCTAAGGGTTTAAAAGTCTCCACTAGGGGATTACATAACCAAAATCAACAGTAATATTTACATCTCCAAAAATAAACAGTAATCCCAAGTGCAAAATAGTTAACCAACAGCCTAACAACACACTCTACAAGATCCTAGCCGCTCCTGGTGGTTCGCTTCTCCTTGGAGCCACTTGCCCTGTCTGAAATGTTAGTCAATGGAAAGAATGAGATTCAAAAGAATCTCTGTAGTAACAAACCACTCATACAGTGTATAAACACATAGCATATATGATCATGTTAAGCAGCATCACAATGTATCATGGCTATCGCCACAAACAACAACACTCATGGCTGTAAACTCTAAGCGTCAGCTTTCGCTGCGATCTCAATGTATTCACAAAGTATTCACTAGGCGTCAGCTTTCGCTGCGATCACAAAGCATCACAATGTCACAATGTCACAATGTATTCTCAATGCAAGACAAACATACATACAATGTTTCACACAAAGTATAAGAAAGGAGTCACTACCTGGTTCTTTCCAAACGTGCTCTGGCACGGGTCGTTCACGAACAGGGCAAATATCGAATCCTACAATTCCAAATGCACCATTTAGACACTTCCATAGTGTTTCTTGAGGTTATATGAGTCTATAATGAAAATTTACAAAAATGCCCCCGGGGACCCGGCCCGGCCCCGCCGTACCCGGTCCAGTTG
Organism: Inga oerstediana; assembly: GCA_963210345.1. Taxonomy (NCBI): domain Eukaryota; kingdom Viridiplantae; phylum Streptophyta; class Magnoliopsida; order Fabales; family Fabaceae; genus Inga; species Inga oerstediana. The sequence continues at coordinate 42,688,067 of OY723401.1, read as the reverse complement.
CACTTTTCCCAAAATTCTAATCTGGGCTATCCTAACATATTTCCGCACAAGGAATCCATTTCCGGACTCAGAATTATCAAATTCAATGCAAAATTACAAATTTACCCTTGGCAGCCCCACTTTAAGGGTTTTAGGGGTGTTTTCGTAATTATGCTTTTTCGACCTTTTCCGAAAAAGTGACCAACTGTAACCCCACCTAATTTTTGCCCTTGAACTCAATGGAACCATCAAATCATTGAAAATCCAACTCTAAGACCCATTTCTAGGGCTGGCCGAAATTTATGAGTTCTCCGGGGAAAATCGGGGTTTTACGATTTCGGCTCCGTAAACGCGTTCCTTTCTACTCCTAACCACTTTATTAACCATTACATTAGGTTACAACTAACATTAAGACCCAATTTGGGCAGCATAACCCCTAGGCCACATCATTTCCAAACTTTAAAACCAATGGCAATCCGACGAAATTTCACCGATTAAATTGCCCACAGCAGCCAGAATAAGCAATATATGAAAGTTTGGAAGTTACCTCAAGCTCCTTCTAGCTTTTCTGAAGAGTGGCTGAAAACCCTAGCCCCTTGAACACCAAATTTTCTTCTCAAACACCTTAAATAACATAGAAGAGAAGCTTAGGAACAAGGTTATACGCGTTAGGAGCTAGATCGTCGGAGAAATCGGCTTACCTTGCGAGATTTCTCCTCTTTCTCTCACTAGTTTCAGCTGGAAATGGCGTGAAATGGCTGAAGAAGATGAGCAATTTGATTAATAATCCATGCTGACATCATCTTTTAATGAGTTGATGTCAAAATTCCTTATTTTCCCATTTTCGGATTTGTTGGCAGATTTTCTGACCGAACTATGAAAAATCATAACTAATTCTAGAAAAATCAAAATGAGGTGATCCCAAAGCCAAATAAAAGGTATTTAAGTCCTCTTCATAGGAAAAATATGGACCATTATTAGAAATCACCACACAAATACAGAATTACACAAAACTCAACACTGCTCCAAAACAGAGTCCAGTTTTGATCCCAAACTTTGGACAGACATATCTCCAAGTTCCCAAAACGAAATGGTACAAATTATATGTCCATTTTGAAGCGTGGGATGTGAAATTTAAGACTGGAAAGTTTCATAATTTTTAGACACCATTTGCCTATTTAAAACGTCCACACAAATTGGCTGCCCTATACAGAGAATAAATGGACAGAGTTTTCAACTTTTGCACAATTGTTCCCAATGGTTCCAATTTCACAGTAAACACTCTCCCCACATGAATTTTCACAAGGAAGCCATTGGAATCATTAAAATATCCAAATTCTCATCACACATTCTCCAAAAGTGTTTATTCAACAATAATTACATCTACTTTTGAAATCATTAGCCCTTAATCACTTTTTGGGATATTACATGAAGATGACACTCATTCAATACGACTAGATCATTGTAAGAAAAATGTATACATGGGACATCGAAGATTCTTACCATCAACACATCATTGGAGGAAGAGGAAAAAGGTTTTCAATGGTGAGTCAGAAGAAGGTAGCCCACCAAAGATGTTGACCGGTGCTCAGGTTTTTGAGAAGGTTAAGCACATGGATAACAATTTTGGCAAGCCTTTTGCAAAACAATTCGGGACAACCGGTTGGAAAAAGAATTCTATTTTCTTTGAACTTCCATATTGGAAGTCCTTGTATGTGAGACATTTTCTTGATGTGATGCACATAGAAAAAAATATATGTGATAGTCTCATTGGCACATTGCTCAGTATACGAGGAAAAAGCAAGGACAGTGTACATGCGAGGTTGGATTTGGTTAATTTGGGAATAAGAGAAGAGTTGGCACCAGTTGAGCAAGGGCATCGTACTTATCTACTTCCAGCGGCTTACACTCTATCGAGGAAAGAGAAAAAATTATTTTGTGAATTTCCGGAAGGAATTAAAGTTCCAGAGGGGTATTCTTCAAATATAAAGAACCTTGTATCAGTGAAAGAGTTGAAGCTAAAGAACCTTAAATCTCATGATTGTCATGTGCTCATGCAAAATTTCATACCGATTGGTATACGGTTAATCTTACCCAAAAAAGTAAGGAACACCATTACTAAACTTTGCATGTTCTTCAAGTTGATTTGCAGTAAAGTGGTTGATTCAACGAAGTTACTAGATTTGTAAAGGCTAATTGTTTGTACTCTGTGTGAACTTGAAATGTATTTTCCACCTTCATTTTTTGACATTATGGTCTATCTAACCGTACACTTGGTGAAAGAGGTTCAATTGTGTGGTCCAGTGTACTTGAGATGGATGTACCCGAATGAGCGATTTATGAAACTTTTAAAGGGGTATGTGAAAAATAGATATCGACCAGAGGGTTGTATAGCTGAGCGGTATATGGTTGAAGAAGCAAGTGACTTCTGTGCTTTCTTCCTATCAAATGTTGACCCCGTAGGTATCCCCAAGTCTCGTTATGATGGGCGAAGATCAGGGAAAGGAACAAGTGGGAAGGATGTAATAAGGATATCGGTGACTGAATGGGAACAAGCTCACTTGTATGTGCTTCATAACACTGATGAGGTTGAACCATTTGTTGACGAACACAAGGCCGTACTTCGATTGGCACATGGTGACAGGAATGAAAATTTTATAACAAAGGAACACAACAAACATTTTCCAAGTTGGTTAAAAAGGCGCATTAAAGATAAGGTGGAGAGGAATCCTGATTTAATTTCTGAAAACTTGAGATGGCTATCGAATGGACCGAGCTTAAGTGTATTATCTTATAATGGTTATGCAATCAACGGTTACACCTTCTACATACAAGAACATGATACAAAGAGCACGATGCAAAATAGTGGGGTAACACTTGTTGCTGATTCTTGGCATAGATCCAGTGTCAAAGACATGCACCCTATCTACGCACCAATGTCATACTTTGGTGTAATTGAACAAATATGGGAGTTAGATTATACTGTGTTGAGGGTCCCTGTCTTCAGGTGTAAGTGGGTTAACAACAACAGTGGATTGCGGACAGATGAGTTAGGGTTTGTTCAAGTAGACCTTTCTAAAGTTTGGTATAAAGATGATCCTTTCATTTTAGCATCACAAGCAGAACAAGTGTTTTTCGTTCCCGATCCTGCTAAGAAGAATTGGTCCATTGTAGTTCCATCAAACAAGAATCATCAAGAACAAGTTGGTACTACAAGTAATGAATATTTGAATATTCCTGAGGATACTCTTTCCTTTGAGATGTTGTGGTCAAGATATATTGATAGAAATGAAGAAGATGAAGACGAACATTTATATATGAGACATGATCATAATGAGGGGACATGGTTTTTAAATCGAACAAGAAAGAGAAAAAGATGATAATGAGTGTCTTGATTTTTCAGTATGTATATTTTATTACATGTATTCATATATTCCAACTTAATTTACTTTTATTACTATGATTGTCAATATGCACTAATATTTTTGTCTTGTTTATTTAACTTGTAGGAAAATGGATCCACACAATGATCAAGCAGACTTTGAAGCCCACAATGAAGATACAGTTGATCCTCACATTGAGCAAGCAGCATTTGAAGCCGCTGTAGTCTGAGGTAGGACTGTGATGCATAAACTGATCAAACTAAGGAGTAAGGGCATTATGTTAGAGCTTGAGTGGAATGACAAGGGAAACCCAATTGGTGAAAATGCTAGCAACTTTATTAATTATATTGGGACTATTGTCAAAGAAAGAGTCCCCATTACAATTTCAGATTGGAGACGGGCAAAGAAGGACTATTCTGATATGCTTCTGAGTTCAGTTAAGGTAAACATTATTTACTTTATTATTTTGGTTGTTTTGTTGCATGAATTACAATCTAACAAAGCATGTGTGGTTTTTTTGTTACAGTCTATCTTCATTATCGATGATGACAAAGACAAATTCGTGCTCACAAAATGTGGCAAACTTTTGAGATGTTTTCATTCCAATCTTATCAAATTCTACTCGCGGGACACAGATGGCAATATCATTCATACGCCACCACAGTTGTACGATGGAATAATTACACAAGAGCGGTGGGATGAGTTTTTGAGCACACATACTACCGCGGAGTTTCTGGTAATACAATATTAGCCCTTACAGACTACTTACGATGTAATTGAAATTAATATTTATTGAAATTATTTGTATTTAAAAAGGAATGAAGTTATAGAAATCGTGAAAGCGCAAGCAACATGGCATACCGGTACTTAAAAGGACCACTATCGTATGCAAAGTTGGAGCAACAATTGGTAAGAACTTATAATCATTTCATATGCATATAATTTAGATGACTAATTTTTAACTACAACTAACTTTGTTATAAAGGTCAAACAATCATATTCTGATGTCACACACATGCCACGTCATAATTTGTGGCTGGCCGGCGTCACTAATAAAAAAGGAGAAATTCCCAGCGAACATGCCAGAGAAGTTGCAGAATATTGTGTAAGTGGTGGATTATTCATAAATATTTTGCTTTGATTAAATGATTCTATTTTATAATAACTAATATTATTGCAATTGTTGTTGTGATAGCAAAAAATGACGCAGGACCAACCAGAGTTGATGAATTATGTTGGTCGTGACGATTTACTCAGTAGAGCTCTTAGAGCTCCTGAGTATCATGGTCGTCTTCATGGTACTGGTTTTGCAGTCACCCAAACATTATACTTCGGACACCAAAAGAGACCAAACAAAAATGACTTTATGCAACTACAGGAGCATATTGGTAACTACAAGCAGCAACTGGAACAGCAGATGAGTGACTACAATCAGCAACTGGAACAGCAGATGAGTGTCTACAAGCATCAAGTAGATGAGCAGATGAGTGTCCACCAACACCAAATAGAACAATTTAACGATCATATGCGATTGATGCAAGAGCAAAATGCATTATTGAAAGCTCAAATTGACACTTTACTGCTTTCTCGGCCAGCACCAAGCCCAATGTGTGACAGCACAAGTGTGAAGAATGATAGTTGCCCATCCACGCCTAAAGTCCCAATTCCTTTCGTAATTAATTTCTTCTCTAGTTAACTTTTTGTTATGTTTTAAATTCGTGTATCTTAATATTGACTCCATCTTTCATAGGGCGAATCGGCGTGCAAGCTGCACGTCGATGAATCTTCCAAGCATGCAGTTGCTGTAGGAGTTGTCTACAACATCGACATTGATATCCTTCATGGTTCACCATTGCCTGAGAACACACTTAGAGTCAAGGTTGACGTATGCACAGATGCAGATGCCCTCCTACCAATCCCTTCTCTAGATGAATAGACAATGGTAAAAGATGTTGTTGGTGGTTATGTTGCATGGCCAATAGGTCTGATTGAGCCATATCAAAAGGTAATTTAATTTACAATTCCTTCTACTTATTCTATAGGCACTTCTATCTAAAAAACTACATGATTAAATTTTAATGATTTTTGTAGGTTGCTACTAGTCATAAAGGAAAAAGAATTAAAGGCCATAGGAAGAACTCACATGGTTCAGCAACCTAACAGAAGTCCCAACCTTCTACAAGCAAACGAAACAACAAACCAATGGTCTCGTATCGCCAACAGTTGGCATCAATGGTACAACCATTGATCCTCCAACGAGGTCAGGAAATACGTTTTCATCCAGACATCTATAATGCAGAAGGTGTAATTGATCATGTCGATAGTGCTGTGGTGAATGATGTGATTACTCGTGGAAGGATAGGTGGAACAGCTATCAACTTATGGATCAGGTATTAGTCTATCATTGTTATTATTATTCATCATTCAATTTTTTTTGGGTGGAAATGACATTGTTTGTTTGATATAAAGGAATTTGTACCACGATGAGATAGTAGGCACGGATAGGATGCAGAGATTCATCTTTGTTAGCCCACACCTCTTTGGCCAGCATAGGGGGAGAGATTTGGAAGCATAGTCTAACGAACTTAGAGACTGCTTTATGCTTAGAGCAACCCCTAACAAGCTCTTTCTTGTGCCATACAATGTAGGGTAAGTGATTTGTGACAATATTTGAATGTATGTTTTTTATTTTTTCACTTTTACCATTAAATGATTGTCTAAATAAAATTTTCAAAATGTGTTTTTAGGGAACATTGGATATTAATTGTTGTCCATCCAGCAGCAGCAGAAAACCCTCGCATTTACTATCTAGATCCTATAGAAACTGCTTATCCAGATAATCGCCCTGATATGCTGATTATCTTCAATAAGTAAGTGTATGGGTGTATGTGTAAATCTTTTCGTGTGTGATTATTGAATAACCAACATTAATCAGGAACTTCTTTGTTTTATTAGTGCATTAACCGCATATAGAGGAAAAGTTGGATTAACCTACTCTAGACGCAATGACCCGGCCAATAGCATGCGTGGAGGAAGATTATGGTACTTATATATGAATTTACTCCATTCTTATTAGTAAAAAAAATTTATTCAAAAATTGACATAGCTATTTCATTGTATTGTTGCAGTGTCCATTCCAGCCAAATGATAATGATTGTGGTTATTATGTTATGAAATTTATGAAAGATATAGTTACTCATTGCTACCTTGTAATTCCTGTGAAAGTAAGTTCCCTTTAGTTGCAATTGATATTGTGTTTTAATTTTAATTGACAAAGTGTCTAAATTTAGTGATTTTCATTCTTTGTATACATGATTGTTTATGTAGTATTATGAAGATGCACATTGTGCTGAGCTGTCTGACCATCAAATGGATGAAATCATTGAAGAATGGTGTGAATATATGGTCAAGCAATTAGTTAATTTAGGCATGTAGCTTCTTTCTTGCCTATTCTTATTTTGTTTAATCATTTATAAAATTAGTTTTACACTATATAATCATTGTTAATATAATATATTTTGTAGTTGTTAAACATTATAATTATTCATTGTAGTTATTTGAACAAATGACCATCATCATTTTGTATTGTAATATTTGCCTATTAGACGAAATATATGGTCATTTGCTTACTACTATATATGATCATCAGGTATTACACTGCACAGAAAAAAAAATATTTTAAAAAATTATTAAAAAAAATTAAACCTACTTTGACGTTTGAAGGAAAAATGCCAAAGGAGGGTACCCCTCCTTTGGCGTTTAAAGAAAAAACGCCAAAGGAGGGGTGTCCCCTCCTTTGGCATTTTCCCCTCGAAACGTTATATATAATTAATATATTTATTTAATTTAATAAAGTAACGTATGACGTTTCTGTAAATTGAAAAGCGCCACAGAAATTTTTAATGGCGTCAAAAGCTTTGGCGTTTCTTAAACACCAAAGTATTTTATAAAATAAGCGCCATTGCCCTACTTTTTTGTAGTAGTGTTTGCACTTTAATGCGCATTGAAGAATATAATGCACTCATGGTAATGCACTCAGGGTGGTTAGGGATGAAAGAGGAGAAAGAGATGAAGATGAAGAAGAGCAATACCCAAGATAGCTGGCCTACATCCAAACCCCAAGCTATCTGCTTGAGATTTTCTACATGATTGATCTAGATAGACGCTACTGACAGAGGTTGGGGGTATATTAGACAAAAAACTTTCAGAAACACTTTGACATGTTTTAAAATTATATTGTCAGCAAGACGTTCAAGTCAAATATTATCCTATACTGATCTAAATTGAAGCCTGAGAACTTCAATCTTGATCTTTTTCATTTGTGTGTTTGTTTTAATTTGAGCCCGCAATATTGTCTTATCCGTCTACCTACATATGTGTAATATATACCATGTCCTTTATGTGTGGACTACGGACATGAACGAAAGAAAACATCGTTGTATCACATCATCCTATATATATATTCATTTTTTTCTTTTTTCCTTTTTTTCCCGTTGGAACAATGATCTTCATTTCGCTGTACAGTTGATGAAACTTGGCGAACATCATTCTGTTAGCACCCACTAGAAATTCTACTAGATTAGAACAACTTTAGGTATATAAAAAACAGACTTACACCATATGAAAATTTAACCAAAATTACATCACTCAGACGCGATATACTATAGTTACAAATGACACTGTAAAAGGAAGAAAAATGATTACACTCTCATATTCTAACACAACAAGGAGGATACTACCCACGCATAATGACGTTACAACCTCAAAATGACAACAATAGGTGATCTATACATTGGTGAAACTAACTTGACTTTCTTCCACGTCCGTCATTTCTATTAACAGAGCCCTTTCTTCCTCGCGTTTTCCTTCAGTTTCCTCTAAACTTTCTTGCAGCTGCAATGCAAACTCTAGGCCCCACTCAACTTCACTCATCGATGGTCGTTCATTCGGGTCATCTTCCAAACACTTAAGCGCCATGTCACTGAATGCTTTAAGGCTCTCTGGTGTTATACTTTCTATCAGGAACGGATCAACAGTTTGATGAATCACACCCTCGTGATGGCATTTTCTGACCCATTCCACTAAGCTTGCCTTCTCCTTCTCCACCACACGTAAGAATGGTGGCCTACCACATAATACTTCAAGCAGCACCACACCGAACGAGTAAACGTCAGACTTTAGAGTCAGTCTTTGGCGCTTATAGTATTCTGGATCCAAATAACCAATGCTTCCTTTCACCACAGTGGTAATGTGAGACTTTGAGGTCCCTGTGGGTCCTATTTTTGATAATCCAAAGTCAGAGAACTTGGCGACCCATTTCTCGTCCAGTAAAATGTTTGTCGTCTTCACGTCGCGGTGAATGATATTTTGGATGGCACCGGTATGGAGATAGTGCAGTCCACGCGCCGCACACAGGCAAATCTCTAGCCTCTGCTTCCAAGAAAGTGGATGGTTATTAGAATTATTGTAAAGATGCTCCTGAAGGGTCCCGCGAGCCATGAACTCGTAGACAAGGATCATCTCAGTACCATCATTGCAGTAGCCAATGAGAGAAACCAAATTACTATGACGAAGCTGAGACAACATTTCAATCTCTGTTCGGAACTCGTGGAGCCCTTGCTGCGACCCTTGTTTGAGCTGTTTGATAGCGACCGAAGTTTGACCCTCGTCAATGTACCCTTTGTACACGTTGCCGAATCCTCCGACGCCGATGATCAAGAGTTCATTGAAGTTGTTTGTGGCGGCTCTCATCTCAACGATCGAAAAGTGACGACACAGTTCTGTTGGTACAACTGAGCCATTAGTAAATTGAACACATGGGCACTTAAAAGTTCCATCTCTGAACTTGACGTTCTTGCCACGCTTGATGAGGAAGAACACGATACTGGAAATCAGAACGATTATGGGTGCTGCAACACCAAGGATGACCCCGATTACAAACTTACTTCCGGTTTTTCTTGTATGTTTTTGGGGTAGATCATTTGAATTGGGAGGAGGTGGAGGAAGAGGATCAGGGTTAGGTCCCGCGAGATTATTTTGTGAATCACTGATCTTGAATATCTCAAGTCCATTCAAAAATGCGTCACTGTACTCAACCTTCCATGCCGGGACAGGATGCATTTTAAGTGAAAGAGAAACTGGTTTTCCATCACCTGAAACAATGACAGCATAGTCTCTATATACCGGAACTGCTGTTCCCTTGGCCCACAACAAAACATTTGCTTCCTTCTCAGCTAACTGGTCGGCAATGTAAATTTCAAACATTCTATAATGGGTATCGTTGATATCTAGATTAAGCTCACAAAAATGGAGTCTAAGCATGTAGGTAAAGCCAGAACTGACGAGAAACTCCCAAGTAAGGTTAGAAATCATGTTTAGAGTTTTATTCATTCCCATATCGCGTTCTGTTCTATAAACTTGCTCAGGTGCTGTGTAATTAGGAGCTTTACTGAACATCAGGGGTCTTCTCCCACCTTCCAAATCAGCAGGTGCAGAAGAATAACTAACAATAAATTGGCCGTCGTTGTCCCAAGATCGGAGCATTCCTGTGTCTTCTGTCTCTGAGATTTGTCTTCCACCGACATTTAGCCTGTACTCTGCCTGAAGAGCAACGTTGTTGGGAATGGAAAACCCGCCCTCCGAACCAATTAATTTGAATCCAAAGTCATCGGGTTTGGTGTAATAGAGATACTCAGGCATGGAGAGGATCTCGATTCCATTGACAAAAACATAAGAATGCGGGTTTGTTGAATTTGGGGTGAAAGTTACGTTGAGAAGCTCACCAGCGCTAACTTTGACGCAATATTCTCTGAAGATGGTATCTTCAAGGGAAGAATCGGCAGTGACTGAAGCATTGAAGTCCTTAAGGAGTGTGAACTGACCAGATTTGACGGTGAAGAAGGCATTAGAACGATCAAAACCTGGGTATGAAGCTGGGTAGAAGAGGAGGCGGAGGAATTTTGGGCCTGGAGAGACAGGGAATGAATAGGAGAATTGAGAGCGAGAGAGACGAGCTGTCGTGTAAGGGACTTGTAGAGCAGGAGATTGAGTTAGTGCTGCAGCTGCAACCGATCCATCTTGTTTGGATAAAAACTTTGAGTCAATATCTCCTGTCCAAGTCCGATTTTTTCCGGATGAATTGCCGGAGTCGCCGCAGGTGATGCTTAAATGATCAACGGGATTGTAAAAAGAAGCAAGTATGGAAGGAAAAAGCAGGGGAAAACTGAGGAAGAAGATGGTCCATGATGATGATGCATAACATATGGTAAGATTGAAGCTCATGTTTGGATGAAGACAACGAAGTTTGATCTTCATGGATGTCAATTCTGCAGAGCCAATATATAAATCAAACGAAGATAAGGAAATGTATTAGCCATGGATGGTAGCAATTTCCAGGAAGCCCCTCGTGAGAGTAAACGTTCAAGTCTACGCAAAAGAACAAAGCACTTACCAGTTAAGACATGACCAGATGAACATTGGTAACATTTATCTATCGGGGCCTACCAGGGCGTTCAGATTATTGAGTGCTGTGCGATCAGATTAATGGGCATATAAACTTAGATGGTCTACATTTAATTTTTTTTTAAATTATAATTTTATAATTTAAAAAAATTATTTTTTTATCACTAGAAAAAATCATTTTTAATTTTAAAAAAATAATAGTCAAGAGATTATCTTTATTTTATATTATATATTATTTAAGATGCACCAGAACAATCAGTAGGAAAGTCATGAGGTGATATTGACATAAGGAAACTTTAAAACAATTTGCCTAACTAATAGTCCCCAATTATCACCAGAGCATACATATTCAGAACTACATGAATAGTTTCAATACCATTATATAAATATCTCATATTCATACTAACACCCATTACCACTTTGTATTGCTTGGTCATGCCAAAAACAAGAAAACACTTCTGAGGCTGGTAGATATTCAAGCTTTTCATTGGCCAAAAAAAGAAAAAAAAAAAATAGCCACTCAATAAGCCAAACTGCAACAAAATCTTGATAATGGCATTAAACTGTTGTGCGAGTCCCAAAGCAGCCAATACCCCTTTTCAAATTTTGATCCAAGATTTTAGATGCCTAGAGAGAATAATGATAAAATAAAACATATTCATAATAAAGATCTTTTCCATGTAAATTTCCATTTCACTTGGAAATAATTGCTTAATTGAATAGAAAAATAACACCATAAATGCATATACTAAGAGCAAAGCATTTTGCACTATCAAAAACTTGTACTTGCTCCCCCATTCATAAAAGCAGAGAACCAGGATAGGTCATAGTTTAATTTTCTTGCTCCAAAATAAATCAGCATATGAGTCTTTGACCAGAATTATCAATGGAAAAGCTTCACTAACAAAAGTTAGATAACAATTATTCATGTTGTGATTGTAATCAACAAATGAGAATACATAACAGACATCATGTTTATGGCTTATCTCATTAATTTGAATGACCTATGTAAGTCCCCACCTTACATACCATTTATTATCAATATTAATCAAGTAGCAATTGTGTAGTTTGGTGTGTTAGAACCGGCTATCACCCAAGAGGGGGGTGAATTGGGTGTATGATAAAAACTTAAGAACTTTGGAAATCTTTTCGCATCTTAACAAAAGTGGTAAGTATGAAGGTAATAAATTATAAATCAAAACTTAGATTAAATAATATATGCTGGAAATATAAGAGCTTAGGGAAGAGAATATGCAAACTGTGATTTATCCTAGTTTGGTCCAATCTGTGATGGCCTACGTCTAGTCCCCAGGCTCCTCTTGAGATTTTTAAATCCACTATCTTCTTGTTTAATCCGGGCACAAGAAAAGCCTTTACAATCCCACAAGTTTAGTCGGGTACTTGTGAAACCTTTTACAAATCTCTCACTGAAATACTCTCCTTTACGGCAAGTCTTATGAGCAGAGCAATCTCGAAGATCTTCCTATCCTTCTTACTCGTGCAAGTCTTACGAGCAGCAACGTTCTCTCCTGCTTACACCCCTGTAAGTCTTATGAGCAGCAACGTTCTCTACTGCTTGCACCTTGTAAGTCTTACAAGCAGAATGTCTTACTGGCAATTTCCTTACACCCCTGTAAGGAAATGAACCCTCTCAGGGTCCCTCTACCTTGAGATCAATTCAGAAATACAGATGAAGATGTTTACAGACTCACTCACAGAGTGGATAAAATGATCACCGAAGTACAATAGAACTACATCTCTCTCAAATATACATGATATAGAAAATAGATAAGAACAGAGAGTGGTTGGGCCGAAGTGGATGACTCATGATATAAACATGTTGGCGTTGTTGAGCTCTCATCATTATATTCTCTTCTCTGAATGCTACCATATTTATAAATGAGTTGTAGAAGATAACTGTTATAAGCATTTGTCCGTTGGAGTCTCCTTGTAAGATTTGACTATTGAGTGCATTTGACCAACTAGCCGCTGTCTGTTGTAGAGCAGAGCATCCCATAGAGGAGCGGGATGCGAGTGTTTGGATATCCGACAGTTTTTCATTATGAGCTGTACGTCACGTTGTGGAGCGGTATGAAGATATTTGAATATTCGACAGTCTTTCGTGGTGTGTCAGTTGCTTATCGTGGTAGGTAGCCGCTATTCGGTGTGTAATGATGAAGTTCACCATAATTGAATTTCTTATTTGAAACTTCAATCCGAACGTTTAATATCCTGTTTCACACTTGAAATATATGTTAGTTAACATTTATAAACAACAACAAGTGAGAACACAATGATTCAATAACATGTAACCATATTCGGATTGTTCATTGCGTGATGATATTTGCCATACGTGACCTCCATTCTTGAAGATGCAATCCAAATGTTTAATCTCCTGTTTCTCACTTGAAATATTAGTTAACGTTTAGGAATAATTACAAGTGAAAACATAATGAATGTATAACATTTAACCACGTTTGGATTGATGGCTATGAGAGTCTGAATTTCTGCGTTTTGGTTTTGTTAGGACTTCACTCGAGTTCAGTATGACTCACTCGAGTGCATTTCATATTTTCACATTCTGGCTTCCTCTTGGGAAAACACTTGCTGCTCTTCATTCGCAGGACTCGAGTGCAATTCTGGACATCACTCGAGTGCAACATCTCTCACTCGAGTGCACTTCTTGTTTTCACGTACATGCTTCTTCTTGGGTTAACACTTTCATGTCAACACTTGCATGACTTGAGTGCAATTCTGATCCTCACTCGACTGTGTTGTTCAATGCTCAAGTGTTGCGAAATTTCTCCATACTTGAGCCACTTCTGGACAACACTCGCATGACATTTTTCAAGAGTGCATTGTTGCACTCGTGAGTGATGTGGGGCCATTTCAAACTCAATTTATTTATTTGATTCTAAATATGGAAAATGATGCATTAGAAGAAAGCTCTTGTCATATGCATTCGAATGCAAAAAGAATCAGCACCAAACTCCTTGTATTCTGCAAGTTATGATCGAAAGAGTATCTATCGCACTTGACTGCACAAATGTCAACTTCCAGAAGGTATAACTCATAGAATATAACTTCAAATTAGGGGAATTACCTATCCATGGAAAGCTCTTTGAGTCTAGTTTCATATGACACTGGTGTCGTCTCAATCTGATCTGTCATTTGTTAGTTATGTCAAAAATATCGAACCTATCTCGAAAAGTGATGGTGATTTCAGTGTCATCTTCCACGGATCATATCCCCTTCATCTGAGCTTCTTTCAATGTGATATTGGTGTACATTTTTCGTGTTGTGAGTATTCTTTCATATGCCACTAGTTTCGGGTTAATCCAACATGTTGTTTGAGAGATATGGCCAAAATACCGGACCTCTATCTAGCGGAATGAAAAACAAAGCTGAACAGAATAGCCCCGACATTCAAGTGTGTTCATCGTGCACTCAAGTGCAACACCTCTGGCACTCGAGTGTTGAGCTCATACTCGAGTGAAACTCATCTAGAAGTGCCATAACTCATATATAAGTCATCTTAGCTTCGTATTAACTCATTCCAACCATCATTTGATCATAGAAGCCTCTGGTATCATCATAGAAACCTCCAGTACTATCACTTCGAAGAGCTTGAATCTTAATATTCTTATTAGATCTTGCAATTTCTTTTTTCTTCAATATCTTTCTTCTTGATTTTCCTCTTGATAATAATTCTCCATAACTCAATCAAGATATCTGCTTTTATTTTCTTGACTACCTTCAGTTTCTTTCTTCTTCTTGCTTTTATTCATTCTTATCAATTCAATAACTTCTTTGTATACCTGATAATTTTGTCTTCTCATTCTTCCTCCATAATTCAACTTAATTAATCTACAAGATATTTCACATTAAACACAGTAATTAGTCAAATAAATACATTATATAAAATTTTTGCTCTTATCATTTCACATCTATATTTGATATCATCAAAACTAATCATATCTAATATTCTCCCCCTTTTTGATGATGACAAATCCTTTAAGAAAAATATGTCTAAATGAAGTGCAACATACATAAATAATGCAACATACATATTTTTCTTACATTTTTCTCCCCTATTTGACATCAGCAAAAGTTTGAAATATATAAAGAAGTAAGGCTTGTGGAGAAGTAAATAAAGTAGAAATGACCTTAATCAAAATAAATGAACCAAGAAAACAATTTACACTCCTCCTATGTGAAAGTACTTTCATTCTTTAATGCGAGGGAACTGAAATTATGCCTTATGAGAGGTTTTCAAGAAAACTTTTATAATCAAGATAAATGAAATATATGAAACGTATTCTTGAAATGTAAAGAGAGAAGGTTTAGAAATGCTCATTTAGATTTTGAAAAATGATGATGTGCTCCATGAAGTCCGTTGCTTTGGCAATGTTGGTTTATGATGTTGTGTTATGTACAACTCTGATGTATGTTTATGTTGTTGCCAGGATTCTCCAAGTGAGCTGAGCTTCTATTCAACATGCTCAATGGTCAGTTATATTGGCATATGTATTTGTTGCTCTGAATGTTACAGCCAATATATTTTCCTAGTTTAAACATTAAAGCATCTTTCCTCAAGTTTGATAGTTTCTTCTTGTAGTATGTTGAGGAACGTTATTGGGCAAAGCAAATTCTCCTTTCACAAATTAATCTTTCTTTGCAAAGAGAATTGTTAGTTCAATCAAGTAATAAAGGTTCCTTTCCATATGATAGGTTAAGATTAAGATTATGAAAAGAACAATATAAGTGTAACTTATCATCAAAACTAATCAAGACATGGTGAATACATATGAGTATGTTAAAAGGATTTTTCCAATAAAGGAGATGAGCTTTCAAGATATAAAATACAAGTGAATGTGAAGCTCCCCCTTAATTGATGCATGGATTGGAAAAATTTTCATTAGGAAGATAGTTAATAACTCTCCTGGGTTTGAAAAACAATTGGAAACTTTTATAGAGAAAATGATTTTGAATGTATGAATATTTAGAGAGGAATCAAATTTGAAATATGATAATGCTATTTAGAGGTTTTAAGAGATATAATCCAATATCACCTGAGTAGTCACTTGAGTGATTCTACTCAACCATTACTCAATTGTTTATTCAAGTAATGCAACTCAAAGAATTTTAAATTAAGCAAGAATACAATACCTTACTCGAGTAATGTCGTAATAACTCGAGTTATAATCCTTTGTAGTCCATTGACACATCGTTGGCTAGTCACTGTTTGAATATATGATCTGACGATGTAATCTCTATTGCTACTTGAGGATACCAAGTTGAGCTCGGAGTAAGGCTTTATGCGCATATTGGCTTAGTATGTGCTCCTTGCTTAGCAAACATCATTGAGAAATTTTAATTTCACCATAGCACATAGCACCCTTATTTTGTCATCCATAATCTCAAATAGAACTTTGAAGTTCTGGTTCACTAAGTCACACAGCTACTTTATCTTATCATTGAATGATGATCTCAGCATTGTTTGTAGTAAGCTTAGTGTGAAAGTGTAGAACCTCCTCTTTCAGATAACCCTTGATAGATGAACTAAAGGATGAAGGACCAGGGAGACCATCTCTAAAGTATAATACTGTGTCTTCTTTTGAACATCTCTTTATTTGATTGCATCAATAGTTGCTCACTTGCTAGTCATAAAGTGTCATACGGGTGATATTACATATTCTGTTTTTGCTTACACTGTAATACTATCAGTCATGCCTCTTTGTTAGCCTTTGATCTTTGTATCCAAAAGTAGAGCATTTTGGTCAACTCCTGCAAACGTATAATTATATGCTCTTTGGTACCCAACTTCTCTTGGGTTCGTACAATATTAGACATTTTAACTATTATGCTCTTATATAATTAAAACATATTATATTTGAGCAAATAGTATAATAATCAACAAAGACCAATATATAATTTTACCCGCTTAAATAAATTTAAACCATTATATCATGAAAGGTAACAAATAAGTGATATCAATGAATGGTGATTTTTAAAGATCAATGACAATTTGAAAATAAGTTTTATATAGACAATGTGTCATTGATATGATTTTTATGATACCCATGTAAGTTGGATCAAAGAGAGTAGAGAATCTATCCATAATGACCAACTTTTATGAAATGATAAATCATGAATGAAAATAAGTTTTTAAAAATGATAATTAGATATGTGGATTGTTTCAAAATCTCAAATGTTCTTTTGAATCATGAATATGCATTATGATATTAAGATTTTGAATACATGAAAACTCATTTATGAAATTTTTTAAATATCGATGCTGATGCCAAAAATAATGGAAGTCAACAATTATAAAATATATATCAGAAAACTTTACTAAGGAGTTCAACAAAGATAACATGTTAATTATAAGAGTTAACATGTTGCAAAATTTTTCCAGGTGCTAAAGTCATATAAATAACCAAAAGTATTAGCTTGATAAACCTATATGAGCATCATGACTTTGTAAATGATTCATAGACTATCTTGACTCTTAGAATTGTGTCATGAAAGATATGAATATTCAACTCAAGGATTCAGATATATGACACTTGTTACTCAAAGATAGATCATATCAATAGTTAATGTCTTTGAGCAACGAAATGAGTACATTGATTTATGGATGATGAAGGACATACTCATTAGTCCAAATGACTAGAGTTTAAGAATATCAGTATGTTATTCTACAATAATGGTTAATGCATCAACATTCAATGCACTAATGAACATTCATAATGGTTGGAATAACATGATCAACTAAAGATTTATGCATCTGGCATAAAGCTTTCACAAGTTGAATTCTTTTCAAGGAAATACACTTGGAACTCATATAGATAGTTAACTTGTTAGATGTAAGGTTTAGCATGTTAGAGAATGAAGACTAAAGAGAGTTCAAGTATTGGATAACACATTTAAGATCAATGTGTCAATGATGGGAAAATACTTTGGTAAATGAATTTGAATTATTTCTGACTTTCAGTATACAAAAATATTAACTTTCAATTTTGAAACCGATTTGAATGCAAACAAGATATGAATAATTTTCAAATAATATGTATATACATTTTATAAACATGATGAATTGAAATCCAAGTACATTAGTGAAATGTGCATTTAAAATTTAAACGCATAGAAAAATTATGCACAATTCTATTTCAATACATTTAGCAATCTAAAAATATTTTGAAAACCATAAATCATTGACTGCTAATGGTATGTAGTAATGAGCAAGATTTACCACTTAAATTGAGTTGGAAAGAATGGGTATGATGGTTGAGTTTTGAAATTACTGATATAGCGTACCTGGCTTGAGTGTAACTTGTAAACACCCAAGTTAATTTCCATATCATTGTATCTGTGTACTCAAGTCCTTCAAGATCACTTGAGTAATCCATGTTTTAAAGCTAATTCATGCATTTGTACCTGTGGCATTCGTGAGTTCTTGCTGCACTTTCAAGTGAGTTCTTCATGCACTCGAGTGTGCTCATGTCTCACTCGAGTGTGTGACATTATTCTTGATGAACTCAAGAGTGTCCGTAGAATTTCTACATACTCTATTAACCCCTGTTTTACAAACTAGAAATAGAGCATAGGATTCAAATCTGCACTCGAGTGACCAACCAGTACTCGAGTGTTCACTTCTGTACTCAAGTGTCATGCTTCTTTTTAAAGTTATTCCTGCAAAAATCATATAACCCTTTTTCTTCCTTCAGTATCCAATTCTACTTGGAACCACTCATGTTTAGCTTGAAAGAGTCATAATTCACTTGCTTTAAAAACAAAATCAATTCAAGGAATTTGAACATAATGAACTAAGCATGACTTTATGCATAAAAATATTTTCTCATGGAGTATGCGTATATGCACAAAATATTAAGCTATTGAACATTGTAATTTTTTATGAATGAATTTTCTAAAGATTGTGAAAACATATGTGCAATATCCATTCATAAGGTAACAAGGTATAAACCTCAGTAAATATTAAAGATGGCAGCGTAGGAGGTTTTACCGTTGTTTACTTTTATGTTAGGTGCTTGGAGAATTGCCTTTGCATACCCACTGTATCTTTCTTTGAAGCTCTATTTTTGCATGTTTGGCTTTAGGATTATGCAAAACTCTCTCATATGATGTAGACTTTGAGATTATTTTCCTTTGTATACGAGAAATCCTCCTCTTCTTGTTCTCCTTAAGATAGTTGAATGGTATATTATGGTAGCTCTTCATTGAGGTGGAACATACTCCTTTTATCCATTGCTTCTTTCTCTAGTTATACTCTGTATCTTCAGCAATGGGTGCCCTGAGAGTTCTCCTTTTTGATATAAACGATATGAACCTCTTTATTGGCACATGAGAGACTCTTGGCTTCTTCTTCATCTTCTCCTTACCCTTATGTCCATTCTTTTTATAATCAATCTGAACACATAAAGTACTAGATGGATCTTTTGGTACCCACATATACTTGGGTCCTTGATTGTTAGTATTAATCCTTACATGTCTCTTCAGTACCCAAATATACTTATTTCTCACATGGAAATTTCTTCTAATATAGCATGTGTGAGAAATATGACCGGATTTACCACAATAATTGCAAATTGTATGAAGATATGCATTATGGGATATCATGCAATTATTATGTCGATCATGAGAGTAAAAACTCGAATGGATTTTATTTGAACATTCTTTCTTCCCAACAGACTTTCCAGCATATTTGAAAACATTTTTTCTTTTCTCAATAGAATCAACAATTGGTTAAAAAACAATCTTATGTAGATTCTGAAAATTAGTTTTACGAAAATCACAAGAATTGGAACTTTTTACCTTAAGTTCATTTGAGCTACGGAGAGTGATTTTTCATGTCTGTCCATACTGAGCTCTTTTCGGAAATCCTCTTCTTCTTGTTTATCCATATTGACTGTATGGAAGTGTTCTATGATTTCTTCATCTTCATCATCAACTTCCAATTGTTCATGCATAGTAGATGCGTAGCATGTAGTTTCACATGAACTGTCAACACTATCAACTTCAATACAATTATTAGAAGTATAAATAGAATCAAGAGTGTCCCAGATATGTTTAGCATTAGAACAAAATATAATTTTCTCAAAATCATTTTCTGTCACAGCATTATAGAGAATCCTCATTGCTCTAATGTTTAAGGAAAACATTTTCTTTTCTTTTTCAGTCCAATCCTTCCTCGGTTTGAAATAAAAAACGTTTGTAATAACATTCCACATATCAAAATCATATGCTTGTATAAAACTAGTCATTCTAGCTTTCCAAAACAAAAAATCAATATCTTTCAAAAGAGGTGGGATTGTATAATCAAAACCTTCTGAAAGTATAAAACACCCAAAATCAGCCATTGTAACTCTTGGGATGGTTAAGTCCTTTAAACAAGAGCCCAGGCTCTGAAACCAAATGTTAGAACCGGCTATCACCCAAGAGGGGGAGTGAATTGGGTGTATAATAAAAACTTAAGAACTTTGGAAATCTTTTCGCATCTTAACGAAAGTGGTAAGTACGAAGGTAATAAATTATAAATCAACAATTAGATTAAATAATATATGCTGGAAATATAAGAGCTTAGGGAAGAGAATATGCAAACTGTGATTTATCCTGGTTTGGTCCAATCTGTGATGGCCTACGTCCAGTCCCCAGGCTCCTCCTGAGATTTTTAAATCCACTACCTTCTTGTTTAATCTGGGCACAAGAAAAGCCTTTACAATCCCACAAGTTTAGTCGGGTACTTGTGAAACCTTTTACAATTCTCTCACTGAAATACTCCTCCTTATGGCAAGTCTTACGAGCAGAGCAATCTCGAAGATCTTCCACTCCTGCTTACTCGTGCAAGTCTTACGAGTAGCAACGCTCTCTCCTGCTTACACCCCTGTAAGTCTTATGAGTAGCAACGTTCTCTACTGTTTGCACCTTGTAAGTCATACGAGCAAAATGTCTTACTGGCAATTCTCTCAACATCTTCCCCTGTAAGTAAATCAACCCTCTCAAGGTCCCTCTACCTTGAGATCAATTCAGAAATACAGATGAAGATGTTCACAAACTCTCTCACAGAGTGGATAAAATGATCACTGAAGTACAATACAACTACCTCTTTCTCAAATATACATGATATAAAAAATAGATAAGAACAGAGAGTGGTTGGGTCGGAGTAGATGACTTATGATATAAACATGTTGGCGTTGTTGAGCTCTCATCATTATCTTCTCTTCTCTGAATGCTACCATATTTATAAATGAATTGTAGAAGATAACTGTTATAAGCATTTGTCCGTTGGAGTCTCGTTGTAAGATTTGACCATTGAGTGCATTTGACCAACTAGCCGCTGTCTGTTGTAGAGAAGAGCATCCCATAGAGGAGCGGGATGCGAGCGTTTGGATATCCGACAATTTTTCATTATGAGCTATACGTCACGTTGTGGAGAGGTATGAAGATATTTGAATATTCGACAGTCTTTTGTGGTGTGTCAGTTGCTTGTCGTGGTAGGTAGTCGCCATTCGGTGAGTAATGATGAAATATATGTTAATATCCTGTTTCACACTTGAAATATATGTTAGTTAACATTTAGAAACAATAACAAGTGAGAACACAATGATTCAATAACATGTAACCATATTCGGATTGTTCGTTGAGTGATGATATTTGCCATACATGACCTCCATTCTTGAAGATGCAATCCAAATGTTTAATCTCCTGTTTCTCACTTGAAATATTAGTTAACATTTACGAATAATTACAAGTGAAAACATAATGAATGTATAACATTTAACCACGTTTGGATTAATGGCTATGAGAGTTTGAACTTTCTGTATTTTGGTTCTGTCAGAACTTCACTCGAGTTCAGTATGACTGACTCGAGTGCATTTCATATTTTCACATTCTGGCTTCCTGTTAGGAAAACACTTGCTGCTCTTCACTCATAGGACTCGAGTGCAATTCTGGACATCACTCGAGTGCAACATCTCTCACTCGAGTGCACTTCTTGTTTTCACGTACATGCTTCTTCTCGGGTTAACACTTTCATGTCAATACTTGCATGACTCAAGTGCAATTCTGATCCTCACTCGAGTGTGTTGTTCAATGCTCGAGTGTTGCTAAATTTCTCCATACTTGAGCCGCTTCTGGACAACACTCGCATGACATTTTTCAAGAGTGCGTTTTTGCACTCATGAGTGATGTGGTGCCATGTCAAACTCAATTTATTTATTTGATTCTAAATATAAAAAATGATGTATAGAATAAAGCTCTTGTCATATGCATTCGAATGCAAAAAGAATCAGCTCCAAACTCCTTGTATTCTGTAAGTTATGATCGAAAGAGTGTTTATCACACTAGACTGCACAAATGTCAACTTCCAGAAGGTATAGCTCCTAGAATATAACTTCAAATTAGGGACATTACGTATCCATGGAAATAACTTTGAGTCTAGTTTCATATGGCACTAGTCTTGTCTCAATCCGATGTGTCGTTTGTGAGTTATATAAAAAATACCGAACCTGTCTGGAAAAGTGACGGTGATTACAGTGCCATCTTCCACGGATCATATCTCCTTCATCTGAGCTTCTTTCAATGTGATATTGGTGTACAATTTTGTGTTGTGAGTCTTCTTTCATATGCTACTGGTTTTGGGTCAATTCGACATGTGGTGTGACAGATATGACCATAATACCAGACCTCTATCTGTCTAAATGAAAAACAGAGCTGAACAAAGTAGCCCCGACACTCGAGTGTGTTCATCCTGCACTCGAGTGCAACATCTCTGGCACTTGAGTGTTGAGCTCACACTCGAGTGAAACTCCTCTAGAAGTGTCATAACTCATATATAAGTCATCTTAGCTTCGTATTAACCCATTCCAACCATCTTTTGATCATAGAAGCCTCCGATATTATGATAGAAACCTCCAGTATCATTTCTAAGAGCTTGAATCTTAATATTCTCATTAGATCTTTCAATTTCTTCTTTCTTCAATATCTTTCTTCTTGATTTTCCTCTTGATAATAATTCTCCATAACTCAATCAAGATATCTTCTTTTATTTTCTTGACTACCTTCAGTTTCTTTCTTCTTCTTGCTTTTGTTCATTCTTATCAATTCAATAACTTCTTTGTATATATGATAATTTTGTCTTCTTATTCTTCCTCCATAATTCAACTTAACTAATCTACAAGATATTTCACATTAAACACAGTAATTAGTCAAAGAAATACATTATATAAACTTTTTGCTCTTATCATTTCACATCCATATTTGACATCATCAAAACTAATCATATCTAACACGGTGGGCACATAGGAATAACAAAAATATACTGATATTATTGAAATAATATTGTTTGATTATATTACAGGAGTTGCCCATAAGGGTTCGTATATAATAATTATATACCTTAAAACAATAAAAGGTCTTCAGATAACCTATATCTCCTCTTGTGCTAGTCTGGAACCTTCTGTTGTTGGTAATTATGATTCTGCCCTCGGAGTCGTTGTCTGCTGCTAAAAAAATGTTACATTTATGAAAAGGGTAAGATTCAAAGAATCTCAGTAGTAACATACAATCAGACATATATGATATGAATATAAATATGCCATGCACCGTGTTATGAAAAATGATAGAATGCTGTGTGAACATTGTCCAAGGCCAAACGACTGTTCGCAACCCTGGCTTAACTCTGCGCCTCCGTTGGGTCCCATACCACAACTAAGCTAACATGCATGTCCAAGACACTATGCTCATGTTACAGAAGGTAGCATACATAAACATACAATAATCATATAGTGCATGAAAAAAGAGTTACTATCTGGAATTGCCTTTTCCTGCTCTCTTGGCTGTTCAATACCTTTGATCTAGCTTGGGCTATTTCCAATTCCTATAAAATTATAGTACAAGTAACTGGTTATTACTTGAACTATTACTGCCTTTAATCATAGTTTGTTAGTTATCTATCATAGTCTCAACAATTTTTGCATTTTACAACTCTACACAGTGCAGTTTCACAGTTTTCCATAAAACTAGCAGATTTTCAGTCTACATTGGGAATTCATAATTAATGCTAGGAAAATCCAATTTGACTAATTTCAAAGCCTATGTAAATATTTTTAAGTGTTCTTTTAAGGAAAAATACTTAAATCTGACTATTATCATCACAATTCTCCTAGAATTTCGTCAAGCCTCCCCTGTTCCAGATTTCCTTCTAGAAACAGGGCTCAAATTTGAAAAATCATATATTTAATCTACTCATCCAAAAATCATGTTCTACCCACCAAATTAAAGATCTACATCTCTACTTTAATCCTATAAAGTTTCATAATTTTTGGATAAGGTTTGACTAACGAAATTCATTTCACAACAACACTGCCTCAAGTGAAACAAATCAAACAATATTAACCCTTAACTTCAATAAATTCCAGATTTGCATACAAATTTCCAAAAATCATGAATATATATATAGCCCCACACAATTTTTCCTTCTAAAGCCAATGGAATCATCAAAACCATGAAATTCCATCTCTAAACTATCCAAACAGGTCTAGCTAATGTTCAAGAAATATTAGGGAAAATGTGTTTTCTTGATTTCCCTTGATTAACCACTTCCTTTTTACTTGTAATCACATGATTAACCATTTTAAACACTCATTAAACATTATTCATGTAAATTTTGGAAGCATAACATTTTAGGGTTTCATCATCCAAATTTCACAAAATCAACCAAATCAAACCAACCACAACCACAACAACAACATACTATTCAAGATGATTAGGGTTCTTGAGATTACCTCTTGATTCTTCTACTTTCTCTCTTTAGGACACCACTGCCCTCCCTCTCTTCTCTCTTGATTTTGGTTGCTAACCATGATATTCATGGTGGCATGGAGATTAGAGGAGGTTATACATGAACTAGAGAGCTAAAACACTTGAATTTCACATTTACATACCTTGATTTTTCCTTCTTGAGCTCTCTTGGCTTTCTTTGTGCTTCAAGCTCTTTCTCTCTCTTTCTTTCTTATATTGGACGAATATGAAGGCTTGGGAAGAGGATATTTTCTATTTAAAATATCCAACTCCACCGCCTTAAAGAATTAATATTTAATTGGAATTTCCACATGTGTTTTGCTTGAGCTTTATTCATTGTTAACTCAACATAATTGTTTCTCTTTCTTAAATAAAATGACGTAGAGGAGGCTTCCAAATGAACCAAAGGGCTTCTTCAATTACTTCATCCATTCCCTTACAACAAATGGCAAGATGATCATTTATTATAAAATCAACTTTTGACTTTTCAAAATTTTCCTTGATTTAATTGCTTCAACTTGGCAATTGGAATTTATTTATTAATTCCCTTTTGCCTTTTGTCAAAAGTGACCAAAATGGAGGCTTCAAGGTTGTCAAATATACTTCTTTAACTACCTCTTGAATGTTACACATAATGACCATAAATTCTTATTTTACTTTTTGACTTTTCAACTCTAATTTTACTTGGCCAAGAATTTTTCTCTTCTTAAGTTAATATGAGTCAAGTATTTTGCTTTCCTTTCTTACTTCCTACTTTAGCCAAAATTCATCACAGTTAAAGGGAAAAATAGATAGCTTCTTGATTTATTGGTCAAATGACCATTTTGCCCATGCATTTTTTCCTAATTTCGCACTTGCTGGAAAATCTCGTAGAATGTTCATCAAATCTTGAAACTTCGTATCTAATTGCACAAATGTCCAATTGGTATGGTTCCAAAGGTTATGTGACCCTTATTAAGTCTATTTTTAGGGAAACATATAGCCTTTAACCAACTGGAAACTCATAATTCCCAAAATTTTCATTTTTGGACGTTGTCATAAAAGCTTGCCAGTTTCACCATGCTAACTTAAAAAACATATAACTCTTTTTGTACAACTCCAAATGACGTATATGACCTATCAGATTAAAGCTTGATAAGTTTACTTTTATTCTGAAAAATTTCACATTCATTGGATATCATTTGATTATCTAAAACTATCACACAACTAGACTGCCATGTAGGAAAAATACATTGGCAGCAAATCCTCATTTTACAATTTGTGTTCCAAACATAATCATGTTATGTGTACCACTAATTGCCTTGTTTTGTCATTCCATATGCTATTTTACTTTACTTTTTTTATTTCCTTTAATACCTCAAAGGTCTAAAGGAATTTTGGCAACTAAAATTTGGGATGTTACAACCTAAATGAAGACTTGGAGATGCTATACGAAGCAACAATCTTAAAGGTGATAAAGTAAAGCTTCTTACAACATATCTTATTGTGATTCCAAAAGGGAAAATAGATTATCAATACTTGGTTACCAACTAAAATTGCACATAGAGTCACTTCACTGGTCCTTAAGTTACACACACAGAGAGAGAAAGAGAGAGAGAGAGAGAGGTTTAGTACCTAAAGGTTCAAGGTCAATTTTTGCCTTAGTGTAATCCCTCTTCCATAGAATATGAAGATCTTGAGAAAAACCTGCTTTTAAGAATAAGGGTGGCCAAATAAACTTGAAATACTAATATCCCTTATCATTTCCATGGTCAAAATTTGTAAGAGAAGGCGATAGCAATGTAGGAACACTAAGATATAAATAAGGAATTTCAACTCATAAGGCAAAAGGATCAATGATGCAATTTACCAAACACAACTTATGCATCTCAACAACACCCATCAGCAAGATACTAATGAGTTCAACTGGGAAAATTATGGTATCAACATATCTCAAACTCTCACTAGTTCTAACATCTACATGATCAAAGACAATATCAAAAAATACAGGACCAATGCAATAACATGCCAGTATAAGAGGCAATTGATATATCTTAGCAACCAAATTCAAGTAATAATCTCTATTAACTTACCTAGTATAAAAAACAATTCTAGTAGGCAAATAAACATGACAAAAGATGGTAGTAATAGATCTAGAGTCAAATATTAAAGGAATAATCAAATCAGTAGAGAACCTTGGCTGACCTTACTCAACTTAATTCCATGGCATGAGAATTCTATAGAGTCAATAAACCAAAACTAAAATGCTTGAAAAAATAAAGTAAAATAGGAATACCTGGATCAAATGTCACGCAACTAACCTAACCATGATTATTCCTATAATGGTAGTCTAAATTGTGACCAGTCAAGAGAACACTATCAATGATAGTAAGATTAGTACGAACACATTACTCCCTCACAGTAACATGAGATAAAGGATGGAAGAGATCAGTGACCCAATCTGATTTTGGAACAGGGATATTGTTCTAAAATTCAACGAACAAGTCAATGTTCTGTACATAGTCATCCTCAACCCCCTCACAATCATTACAAACAATTATTGAAGTCTCATTCAAAGGTTGCACATCAGGTTACATAGCTGAAATGGGAGCAAAATCGGTGTTCGGATTTTCTATAGCCAGTTGTTGGTAGGGCTGATCTTCACTTGCTATCTAAGAATCTAATGATGAGAGATACTTAATATCTTTAAAGTGTATTTTACTTAGGAGAACTAGTACTTGGCGTTGGACTAAATGAGGTTATGAAAAGGTGCTTTTAAGAGTTATTCTTTACATGATAGTTGTTTATTAGGAGAAGTCACTTTTGTCATTCATACTTTATGGTCAATTGATATAACTGTTATGTTTTTGTTTTTCCTGATGTAAGGTAGGAAGATGAATTATTTGTAAGTGTTACATGATGGTTGTTTCATAAGAACCGTCATTTTCGTTACTAAATAAATGATGGTTATTAACTATAACTATTATTTTTGTGTTTTTGCAATTTCCACCTGGCAATACATGATAGTATGTATAATTAACCATTAAGTTTTAGCGTTATATATTCTTGCGTGACCTCCGATTTGACATACATGACATTTATTTATTGTAACCATTATTTATTAAGCATCATAAATGTGTAAATCTGTAGTAGTGAAAATTATTTTACATTTTCTCTTGTTATAATTCAACTTATTAGATCGACAGTCAAACCATTAACATCATAATAAAATAAAAATTTAATAAACCATAATTATATATAAGACATAAATTCATAATAAATGATCTATTGCCAATAAAATAACACTACAATATAAGTAGTTTTCAATAAGGTAACATCATGTGCACTACTACAGAATTGCGCATATATAATGCTTAATAAATAACAGTTATAGTGAAGAAACGTCATCTATGTCGAGGTGGAGCTTACGTAAGAATATGTAATGCTAAAGCTTAACGGTTAAAACTGTGCACCGTCATGTATTGAGAGGCTGAATTCACGAAAATAAAAATATAAGAGTTGTAATTATTAACTGTCATATATTTAGTAACAAATATGATGGTTCTTATGAACAAATTGTTATCTAACACATACAAATGATTTGTCTTCTAAACTAATATCAACGAAGAAAAAACATAATAGTTGTAATTATTAACATTTATGTATTTAAAGACAAAATTAATGGTTCTATTGAAGAAACCGTCATGTAACATACACAAGCGATTTGTCTTCCAAACTAATATTAGCGAAAAAAATAATAGTTGGAATTATTAATAGTCATATTGTAACACTTAAAAACGATTTGTGTCTTTCAACCTTATATCAGCGAAAATAAAACCATAATTATTATAGCAATTGACTGTAAAAGTATGAATATCAAAATGACATTTAATAAGAAACAAGAAATATTTAAAGAATAAATCTAAAAAATACATTTTCATAACTTTGTTTGGTCAGACATCAAGTACCACTTCTCCTTAGTCAAGTAGTTTTATAAAATCTATTTAAACTAACATATTCTTTTTGTTTCTTATTACTTTTCTTCATCGGCCTCATCCTTCTCTCCTTAATCATGGTCATCAGGATCAAAAGAGCTTTTTCCATTCACCCTCCTCCTATTCCACAAGCTCCTCCTCCTCCTCCTCCTACTCCTTGTCATCCTCACCCTCCTCCTCCACAAACTCCTCCCCTTCCTCCTCTACTACCATCACCTCCTCCTCTTCCTCTTCCGCCTCCTCTTTAAATGGAGGCTCTACTGCAGATATTGGTCATCCTTAACCCTTTATCTCCTTCAACCGATGTTGATGATGTGTCGAACAAGGGGGAGGGGCAAGAGGAGGAGGACAAAAGTAGTGGTGATAGATGAAAACTACTACTATTGTCTTTAATATTAAAAAAATTAATTGTCAGGGCAAAGTAGCCCAAATATATAAAAAAAATCAAGTGATACTTTACAATTATTAGTAATTAACCATTACTTATGTTAACTATAGCAATTTACACAAACACATTTGGCTCTATATATAACCATTTCCATTCTAAAAGACACATTATGCTTGAAAACATGAAAAACCCTATCCATTCTACTTCTATTTAATTTTAACAAGAAATTATCTTTAATACTAAAGGATGCGTTTGACAATACAATAATCCACAAAATCTTTTCTATTTAAATGCTAGAAAACTAAACTCCACTTCTCCCTACTTCTATTTAAACTTCTCATAGCCAACTTTTGACTTTTGTTCTTCATTGATATAATAGACAAGCACAAGAAAACTTCTTATGCATTATCTGGGAAAAACCCAAGGATGAACTCCCTTAACCAAGAAGCATTGCAGGGCTTCTCTGCATGAACTATGAGCTCCAACCTAAGGTCAAGGTTTACATGAGGGAGTAATGACACATAGAATATTGCTTAAAGGAACTGACCTTTCACGCCTACTCTTTGAACAAAAAGGTGGACAAATTAATGAAGAAGGAAGGATATGATGATGCATCAAATCCTTCAGCTCCATAACTTTTTATTTTTTATTTGTTTATTTACATTGTCATTTTCTTTTTTCTTTGTTTGTAATATAAGGTTGAAAAATCAACCTCATATTATTTTAAAAAAATGTTAAATACATAACACTTATTAAGTAAAATCCATTAACTTTTAGAGTATCATGTCAAATGCATAATAGTTATAAAGAAAAAACCTTCACCAATTTTAAAACCTAACAATTGTAATGTAAAACCATGAACTTTTGTTTAAAGAATCATTTAAGAACTATAAGAAAATGCCACCCTTTATAATGGTTCTAAAATTCTAAACACCAGTAATTTTCATCAAGTCTTTTAAAACACCCGCTATCTTGCGCCTTTTCACATTCCCAAGTTATTACACTTAACAAACTTGTCTTTGGTCCAACGTTACCCAGCTGACCTTTTGGGCTATTGATAGTCATTTTTAGTCGAACTACAACCTCTAATGATTTTTTTTGAACTTATGAGCGATGGCCATGCAAGTTGCTTCACTTGCCCTAATTTATATTTTCATTTTAAAGCCCTAGTTAGGTCATATTTCTTCATGTTCTCTGTTTTCCTTATTTGTAGGTATGACTTCTTTTCTGCATTTCACATTCTCTATTTTGCATTACGCATAAGCCATTTTCACTTTATCTTGGCTAGATAGGTTTTGACCTTAGTTGTGCATTATGTTTTTTGGGAAAACTCATTGCTATGTGCCCTATGGCTCACTGAATGAGTTATATTTTCCAGTTAAAATGACCAGTTTTAGTAGCTCTGGTACTGATAATCCCCCTATTGAAACCAGAAACTTGACTTGAGAATAGGCAATAGAAAAGTGAATGATATTGTAAGGAGGGGGCCGATGCACCCTGGCTTTTGTGAACAAATCAAAGTCTCAAGGGAACAAATTTCATGTGACATGGAACAATGATGGTTAAGTTCTTGAGCTGTTATACTTCATCAGCTACATCAGCGTAACAACAAGGACCAACGTTCCTATCACATTGAATTATTGAGCTAGAGTAAAGAAAGAGTATGCACACATTATTTCGGACAATCTCATCATAAGGTATATATGCCTACAAATTACTTATTATTTTTGTGTAAAAACTGTTAACTTGAATTGCGTGCTTTGTAGTTGGAATATGATAATGACGAGACTCTGAAGAAATTTTGCCTCCATAAGGCTGGGCAAGCACTATACACAATATGTCATGCATAGACAAAGGTATATTTTCAAAGTCCAAAAGAGGCCAATGAGACAAAAGTTCCTAAGGAACTTAGGTCTACGATCAAACAGCAGGATTGGATAGAATTTGTCCTCTCACACCGCTAAGAGTCATTCAAGCAAATAGTTATTAGCAATTCATAAGGCTTGCATGTATCTATTTAATATTAACTAGAGTGTTGTACATTTTCATAGATAATAAGCTAGGCGAATAAGGAGAGGGTGAAGAAGAATAGGTATCCCTATAGTGTAGAGCAAAAGGGGTATGCTTGCATTGCTCAAAAGTTGTCCGCTTAGAGTAGGGAGGGTATTAGACCTCCTCGTTATGAACTTTTGTCCAAGGTTAGGCAAAAATAAAGATGACTCTTTTAGTGGTTCTTATGTGAAGTAGGTCGTTAATAAAATAGTAGGTAGTAATATTAGTCCCCGATTTATGGAAGTAATGTCTTTCAATTAACTATCAATATTAAATTATTGTTAAACACATAGCAAGCCATGTCCTTAGAAGTTACTACATAGAGTTGCCTTTTTGCAGATGAGGACATATTGGCCAAGATGTAACCCCTGTCTTTTAAATAGTAATTATGATTCAAGATACATAATTAAGATGGATTAGAGACTAATGGTTAAACAAACCTTAATTCAATCCAACCTCATGGTAGGGTTTTTCACAATTTCTTTCAAGATCCCTTTTAAACCTGGTCTCAAATTTCACCATTCGAATATAATTACCCTGCGCAGTTAAATCACATTCATATATCAGAGTGTACAAAATATACAGTGACCCCTAATCAAAATTCGATAACCAACATCTCAAAATCAAATGACCCTATAGAAGTCTTAGCCGCCCTTGGTCATCTCTTTCCCCTTTGATCCACTTGCCCTATCTGAAGGTTAGTCAATAGAAAGAATGAGATTCAAAAGAATTCCAGTAGTAACAAATTACTCATACCATACATAATTACAAAGCATGCAATGACATCATCAAGCAGCATCATGAAATACAGCAAACAAGCTGTCACATATGAACATAATCACATAGTCTCATTCCCTGTATCTCTACCACCTCGAAGGCATGGTCCTCCCACCGGAACCACCGATGGGCCACAAGTAAAAGATTCACAAATAGCCTTTCAGCTTTCACATATTCACATCCCTCGTATCTCCACCGCCTTGAAGGCACGGTCCTCCCATCGGAACCACTGATGGGCCGTAGGTGAAGGATTCACAGGTAAAGATAAATCAAACATACAATGTATCACATATAGTATAAGGAAAAACGTCACTGCCTTGTTGTTTTCAAGCGTGCTCTGGCATAGATGACTCACGAGTTGGGCAAATATCAAAACCTATAAACCAAAATCAAGGGCAACAAATTAATCTCTATTCCAAATTCTTATTTTCATAATATTTAAAGTTGGTTATCATTTGAACTTTTAGGTGGCTACAAGAAGCCTAGACACATGCCTAAAGGGTTGGGAAAAATGTGACCAAAACCCCCTCTCGGAAGTAAAAACACTGCTTTTAACTCATGCACTCAAGTGATAGATGACGCACTCGAGTAATGAGATGACTTGCACTCGAGTGAGGATGGCTCACTCATGCGAGTGCTTAACCAAGAGCAACAACTGAGACAAAAGATGATCACAACACTCGAGTTCTGAACTCAACACTTGAGTAATAGCCTTATACTCACTTGAGTCCTACAAAGTGAGGCACAGGAAGTGACTACCCAAGAGCAATAGAAACCCTAAAGTGAGAAGTGCACTTAGCACTAGCTCTAGTACTCAAGTGATGGCTCAGCACCTATGGGTGTTAAGACACTTTTGAAAAATTGGCTACGAGTGCTAGCCTAAGACGCGGCCTCATTGTGCAAAATGCATGCACGCCTGAGTGAGAAAGATGCACTCAAGTGGTAACCCATATCAGTCGTAAGTGAGAACATGCATTTCTGCTTTCTCTGCGTGGGAGTGCAACTAAAAGCTTAAGGAAAAGAGGAAATACAAGGCTGTACTCGAGTGAGATCCTAGATTACTTGAGTGAGGCTTATTAGAAGCCAAAATACAGCAGCTGACAGAATTTTCCAAATTTCCCACCAAAGTGTCCATTGGCTCTCAAAATTAGCAAACAACCTATTCCCACATAAATTTTCACAAGGAATTCATTGGACACATTAAAACAACCAAATTTTTGTTATATCATCACATATTCAGTTTTTGACCCACATTGCAACACCAATCCACCATATGGATTAACTTCCTATCCCAAGTTCCAAACCTAATCCCTTATTCTAATGACACCATATGCCACAAATCCAACACAATACACTACCAATTCATCCTTTTCAAAATCATACCAAAATCAGGGCAAAATCCATAAATTCCAAAACTTAACTAATAATCACAATGAATATATCAAAATGCATAAATACTCTTCTCTTCCTCTTCCCAATGTTAGATCCTTGATTCCACTACTTTCAAATTTCTTCAAGAACTCAAACATCACCTTTCAAAAATCTAAAACCATAAAGATGTAGCTCTCATCACCTTGAACAACTTTAAAGAAGATAAGTTGAGCATACAAGACTATTAACAAAGCCAAATAGTCACCTTTCACTTTCTCTTTCCTTCCCTAAGCTTAGAAAAAATGGAGGCTTATGAGAGAGAAGATAAAGATGATGAAGATCATATTTTTCCCTTCCCCATGCACATTGGGCGACTTGGAGGGAGAGAGAAGAGAAGGAAAGAGTTGTTGAAATTTGACTTAATCCCATGGATTACACCTTGACACTTGGCAAGATCTTATGCCTCCTTTCATGGACACCCATGAACCCTCACATATACAATTCCACTATCTTGCTCAATGAATCTCAATCATTGATCTTTGAGTTACTAAGGAACTTCCTCTTTGTTAACTAACCCATTGGTCGATAACTTTCCTTTTCACCTATTTCGCCCTTGATTATGGCAATTCTTACTGAACCACCAGTAAACACATTTATATCATTCCATTCTTCATTCATGCGCCCTCCCCTACCCTTAGGGTTCATTTTAAGCTTTGTCACACAATTAAGCTTAAATACAGGATTTAGGTACTGGTCAGAACTCATTCAGATCGTAATTCACATCATATTCTTTAAAAGTATTTATTCAATAATAATTAAGCTTAAATACAGGATTTAGGTACTGGTCAGAACTCATTCAGATCGTAATTCACATCATATTCTTTAAAAGTATTTATTCAATAATAATTACATACACTTTTGAAGTAGTAGCCCTTAATCCCATTTTTAGGGTATTACACAAGACATTGGGGCCTGACTATCTGGGTCTTCCTAGAAGTGTCAACTTTGAATTGACCAAGGCAAATTATTATAATCATTAGCAACCTTGCAGAAATAAAAAGGATGAAATAATTGAAAATCTCAAGAAACAATGCAATGAAATGCAAAAACAAATACAATTTTTAACATAAAAGAAGATGAAGTTGCGTAGTGCGAAGCTGCAAGGGGAAATGAAAGCCCAAGTACTAAAGCAGCTGCATATTCCCCCTCTCATTATCTACCTAGGGAGTGGCGGACGTTGAATATTTTTCAAATAGCCTTGGATGCCACACAATTGCAACAAGCTACATGTACAACCACTTGGAGGATAACATGATTTATAACTAGCCTAGGGCTCTTAAGTATTTGAAGGTAGAGCTTAAGACCAACATGTACCCCAAGTATCAGCTCCCTGCGCCTACCAGAGATGCAAAAATAGTGAAAGATGCCATACATAGCTTCATTATGTGGCCTGGATGTCTAATTTAAGTACGTAAGATGCACAAGAAGTCCACTACTCAAAAGAAGGCTGTCCACTAAGTCTAAGCTCTCTACTTATTCTAAGAAAAGGAAGCATTAGACACTCAATGATCAATCTGGGTACAAGTCATATTCACAGAATAAGCTCTTTGGTTAATTTGCTCAGAAGTCCCTTAATGAATTTGTTGAAAAGTTCTTTGCTTTTAAGCCAGAGCTAGAGTTTCCAATGATCTATTTTGAGCCAAAGGTCTTTCAATAAACTATGGCCAAAGGAATCTTTAGGCTGAGAGCTTGTTGTTGAGGTCTTGAATAAGGAGATGGTAAGTACAAACACTGTCAACTTCTTTATCAAGTGTTTCTTCAACTGTGATTAAATAGTTAGCTACTTAGAACCATGGCCTTCATGATAAGATCAAGTTCATCCACCTTAACTTTGTCAATAACCATGCATATGAGAACATGAAGGAAGATGTGAAGCAATCTCAAGTGAATGGATTGGCGAATTTTGTCAAGCCTTTATTTTAATTTCAACCTTTTTCAGAGTATTTGTGGAAAACGATATGCGATTCGGTAGGCAACACAAGAATAGCATAACTATACTGATAATATATGCATAATTACATAAATTCCCCATAGGATTTTGTACATGATACTTACGATTAAGGTAGCCACACAAGACTACTAGGGTGTCTAAACTCATCCCAGTGAAACGGAGACTTCTTCCAGTCTTCGTTCCACTACTGTAATCCCCTCGTACGGTACTCTGCATTGTTGTTCGCATATCTTCTGTCGTCTCCTGTCTAAATTGTTGGTAGGGGAGGGTGAGATTCGAGAGAATCTCAGTCGGAAAAAGATACCATAGTGCATGCATGATAGATGCTATGTGTATGACATGTTAGCTTTATCTAGATGTATGCCCCATAATGACATTTCTGCATGCTCAATGTTTCATACAACAAGACTATGGCCACAATGAAAACAAAAACAGAGCTTCATTTATTCAAATATGCTCTACACAATCAAGTAAAGCAATCACATACATCACTATACAAGCAAATATATCAAATACATGTAAGAAAGGTAAGTCCCTTACCTTAACCCTTTCCCGCCTCGAAACGCGTGCCTCGATCTACGTGCAAACAGCTCGGGGCTCCATATTCGATCCTACAATGTCAAATCTACTATTTAGACACTTCCATAGCAGTTTTGGGGGTTATATGAGTCTATTATGAAAAATTACTAAAATACCCCCAGGGACCCGGCCCCATCATACCCGGCCGATGGCACGTTTTCCCAAAGTTTTGACTAGGGCTATCCTAACATATTTTCATCCAAGGAATCCATTTCCGGACTTAAAATTATCAAATTCAATGTCAAATTACGAAATTGCCCTTGGCAGCCCTACTTTTAGGGTTTTAAGGTTAAGGGCGTTTTCGTAATTATGCTTTCTCGACCTTTTCTGAAAAAGTGCCCAACTGTAACCCCACCTAATTTTCCCTTCTGAATCCAATGGAACCATCAAATCATTGAAAATCCAACTCTAAGGCCCATTTCTAGATATGGCTGAAACTTATAGGAATTTAGGGAAAATTGGGGTTTTTCGGTTTCGGCTCCGTAAACACGTTCATTTCTACTTCTAACCACTTTATTGACTATTCCATTAGGTTAAAACTATCATTTAGTATCAATTTGGGCAGCATAACAACCCCCACAACCCATTTTCCATTTTTACACACAAAGACAATCCGGCGAAATTTCACCGATTAAATTGTCTATAGCAGCCAGAATAGTCAATATGCAAGAGTTTGGAAGTTACCTCAAGCTCCCACTAGCTTTTCCTTCTTGTGGCTGAAAACCCTAACTTCAAAACACCATCAATCTTGCTTCAAATACCTCAAACAATATAGA
Organism: Inga oerstediana; assembly: GCA_963210345.1. Taxonomy (NCBI): domain Eukaryota; kingdom Viridiplantae; phylum Streptophyta; class Magnoliopsida; order Fabales; family Fabaceae; genus Inga; species Inga oerstediana. The sequence continues at coordinate 42,651,495 of OY723401.1, read as the reverse complement.
AGAGAAGCTTAGGAGAAGGATTATACACGTTAGGTACGAATTCACCGAAGAAATCGACCTATCTCGTGAGTTTTCTCCTCTCCTTCTCTCTCTAAAAGAAAACAACTCTCTCTCTCCTTGGCTGCAGCTCACGTCTGAAATGAGCTCAAGAGGAAGATGATGATGATATATTATTATATCATAATTTACTTTAATTTTCCAAATTTTCGGATTTTTACAAAATTCTGGCAGATTTCTGCCCAAACTTTGAAAAATCATAACTAGTTCTAGAAAAATCGAATTGGAGTGATTTCAAAGCCTATAGAACCCTTATTGAGTCTAGTTCCAAGGAAAAATATATAATTTTGCTTTATGGAATCACAAAATTCCCAGAATTTCAATCTTTGCATATTGTTCCAGAAATTTCACAGTTTTTCTGTGCTGACTTCAAAAATTCATATCTTTTTGTGTATAGCTCTAATTGAGTCATATGACCTATCAAATTAAAGCTTAGGATGTCTACTTTCATCCTGTAAAATTTCATAATTTGTTATCATCATTTGGTCATTTAAATGAACATGACAACCTTACTACCTCATAGGCGATTTCACCGAAACATAATCACTTTCTTCAAAATTAACCATTTTATTTTCTTTAATGCCCCAAAGATATAAGGAACATTAGAGAATAGATTTGGGACATCTACTAAATCGGGGCTTAGTAGTCCACTCAATTTAGGTTTATTCCAAAGCCTCCAATCCCAAATTTCGGGGTATTACAAATTTCTTCATTAGGAAGGTGCTACACAAAAGGGATACTTACATTATAGGGTGGGTACATTATTAACTTTTCTTAAAGTATTTTTTATTTATTTTGTAATATTATTGATGGTGTGATCTATTATTATGCTTAGTTAACATTGGATGCTTATAGTACTAAATCCATTAAGCTAAAAAATTTGGTAATATGACTCTCTTGGCTGGGATCCAGAGAATAGACCATTCATATAGGGGACATTCATCCAATAAGTTATCCATTCATCATCTTTAACAATTCATTTCAGTTTGTATGTTTTTATCTATATAATTTTTTATTGGATCTTTTCATAGTAGTGTATAGGCATAGGGCTTAAAATTATCTCAAATGTAGCACTTGCAACCTCATTGATGTCCACTTCAGAAATGCCTTCCAATAGCTGAGACTAAAGGCATATATATAATCCACCAATAATTATAATGTTAAATTGAAGCACAATATAGTTTATATATAACTGACTAACACATTTTTCTTCTTATTTCTTTATAGCGCCCACAACAACTAGAAAACAACAACGATTGTAGGTATTGCATTATACGATTCATGAAAGACATAATCATGCATGATCTCTAAATCATTGATCCAAATAAGGTATATTATATGTTCAATTCATTTATATATACATTTGGTCAGCTATATATTACAATATCTAACTTTATCTATTGCTTCCTTTTGTGCATAGTATTGTGATGCTACCTGCACGACATTTTGCAATCACAAATGGAAGAAGTGGTTGAAGAGTTGGCAATATCTTTGCAACTTCAGTGGGACTGGAAACCTGCTATGAATGACTATCAATTTCTATATGCTGATTTGTTTGTTTTTAAATTTTGGTTTTAATAGTATATATATATGTATATGAATGATTGTAAATATATTATGATTGGTTGATTGTTGTGCATATTAACCTCCTGTAAGTATCTATTCTGATTCATTATGTATAAATGTATATCCAAGGGGGATATCGAAAGCAGAAACCCTTCCCCCCGTTCTTTTTTAAAAATAGCTTCGATACTCTATAGTTGTTACCTAACAACTAGTATTTATGTCAAAAAAATATAATGGTTATTTAAATAAAGCCATTAGTATTACTATAAATATATAACAGTTGCTTTGAAAGAACCATTACTTATGTTACTACATATATAACATTTATTAATGTGGGATCGTGATGTATTATCCAAACATTACCAAATATTATAACGGTTGTTTATATGTGCCCGTTATTTATTACAACAACATTACGAATATCAAGTCCTCACCAAGCCTCAATACATAACATGTGTTATATTATAACTATTATAATATATACTAAATAAGTTACTATTCCAAACCGTTATGTATGTGTGCTGAGCATATATAGTTAGGGCTTACATATATGATGGTTCGGAATGATAATTTATATTTGATAATAGGCGTCATATATCGGTGATTCTATAGTAGTTATGGTTATAAATAGTCAGAAAAATATCTTGGATCTTTTGAATGGGCCAATTTTTTTATAATATTTTTATGGGTTTTTAATGTTTGCCATCAACCCCAAAAAACAGTATGATTTTTTTAAACATCATTCCGATTCCTAGTCTAATTTCAGGTTCTGAATCAATGGTGGCTTGACTCTAGTCCAATCCAATCAACTATAAAAATGATTTTTTGATTCAAACCAAGTCGTCAGTTTGAGTGACGATATGCTGTTTAATTAGTGTAAGAAACCTTATTTGATTTATTATAATATTCAACTAACATACAGCGGCGGAAAATAAAAGGTAACGGAAAGTAAGAGTTAATAACCAATTAGCAAAAGTAGACATAAGTAATTTATTTAGGAGTAAATATAGTAATACCGTTAAGGGGACTTAACTTCCTTTATTTTTTATATTGTGGATCTCACTAGTCTTCTCACTCTATTATTTTAATATTTTTTAATAGAAAAATATCACTTAGACCCCATGGAAACAATTTCATTTCAATTAACCTTCAAAAGATTATGAAATTTCACTGCACTCCTTGAGCCAAAATGAAATTAAGTTTTGTTAGTGAAAATATAATAACACCCTTTTTTTTCATATGAGCATTTATAAGACAAATGTGAGCATTTTCAAGACAAATAAAGATATTTACAAGATAAACATGTGAATGACTAGGGAGTTTATGAAAAAATAAAGTAAGGGCATTATTATTTTTTCATTGAAAAAAATTAATTTCATTTTGAGCCAAGGGGGTGCAGTGAAATTTTATAGTCTTTTAGGGGTTAACTAAAATGAAATTGTTTCCGTGAAGTCCAAGTGATATTTTCCCATTAAAAACTGATAAAATAATAGAGAGAGAAGATTGGGTGGGACCCACAATACAAACAATAATGGAAGTTAAGTCCCTTAAGGGCGTTATTATATTTACTGCCAAATAAATTATTTATGTCAACTTTTACACTAAAAAATAATTCAATCTTATGGTTTTTTTTTTTTGACCTGGAGTCTTATGGTTACATATATCAAAATTGTTCATCGTTAAATTTGCCCAATCACCCTGATCAAAAAACAAATTATCTTGGACACAAAGCACCACATGGATCGTCTTCATTACGTTTTGGTGCTTCACAACTTGCCCAAAGGTGCCAATCACGCTGTGGTAAGTGAAATAAACAATTATTTTTAATATTAATAAGAAATGATTAGTTTTACATTTATATTTTAAAACATATTCATTTTTATTAAAAAAATTCATATGCTAATTTATTTTATTAATGAATTAAGTTGTAAGATTAATTACGAGATAAATTTTGCAAATGTAAGATTGGGTAAAAGTTAGATTGTGTAACTTGATTTATGTTTGGATTGATTTTTGAAAAAGTCAGTTTGATAACCTGAAACTTGTTTAGATGATTAATATAAAAGTAATTGTTGATGTCAGACAAAATGACTGAAAATTACTGAATTTGATAAAAATAAACATAGTTAATGTATTATTGGAAACAATTTGAAAATAGGAAATTGCTTAAATTTTAGAAAAAATTGGAGAAAAATACCCTTTAAAATTTTAATTGGTGAGAATGACCTCAATCAGAGTACTGTCATTCTTTGTATATATAAATTTATCAAGTTATTCATGCTAATTAAATTTCTAATGGCGGAGTTTTTCCTGATTTCCCTTAAATTTTAGTATTTATTTATTTTTTTTCTGTGGATACTTTTATAAATAAAGATAAAGTTGGAAAACAATCATTATTAACGTTTAAGTGTTGATTTGGCTGTGTCTTTGTGTCTTGGGGTCAAATACAAAATATTTAATCCAAGAATTGCAGTACAATGCAATACTTAGGTCGTTCTCTCTTCTCGATGAACCTTTTATTGAATCATAGATAATTTAAATGCTATACAAATTAAATAAAACAAGGGGAAATGGGTTTTTGATTTTTTTAATTAATATAAAAAAGAAAATGCAATTTAATTAAATGTATAAACAAACATGCCATTCAAATTAATTTAAATCATTAAAAAAATATACAAATCCATCAACTAAAAATCCAATCACACAAATTCAATTCACAAAGTTAATAATACAAACTCAAAGATCCAAATATGAATAGAAAAATAGATTGAACAAAAGGAACTCCCCTGGTTAAGCTCTGGAACTCAATTATGCATAGTAGTCTAGAAATTGCTTCGCCGGAAATAGGGGCTGGAGATGAAGGTCTGAAATAGAGGAAGGAAGGGGATGAAGATGATGATTGGTTGATGAAGGAAGTGTTGATGGTTTTGGGTTCTGAACTACTTTGGACAACAAAGGAGGGTCTGTGTTTTAGAGAGAGAAAAGGAGGAAGATGTAACCCCCTTCACGATCAAGACTGAGATTAAGTTCATAAATATGTGATTGTATGGAATTAGAGACTGTGAATGATTTGTGACTTATTAAAATATCTTTTGCCCAAAACATGGTTTTCAAAAACTTTTCTCAACTTGTTTAACAATGGTCTCATATTCATATTTTAAAACATAATTGGTCTGTACAGTACGATTTCATTTATAAATATCAGAGTACAATGTAAATTTCTGACACACTTGGATTCTATTAATTAATTAAGGGTTTTATAAGGCACACATGCCCATAATGATTTTTCCCTTAACTAGGGGATTACATAAAATAATACCACAATTCCAAAATATACAATTGCTTCCCCCAAGAAAATGTCCAATGATCTACAAAATGATAACCAAAACCAATTTACACTCCTAGCTCAAAGCTTCAACCACTCTTCGTCACCAACTTTCCTTTAGATCCTTCGGCTCTGTCTAAAAATTTATTTTTGGGAAAGTGAGATTCTAAGGAATCCCCATAGTGTCAAATCACTCATAGTATGCACAATCACAAAGCATAAAAGCAAATCATCACATACATATAGCAACTACAACGGCAAGGGCATGTATGACTTGTGTCACCCTTACATTTGCTTACGCTGAAGTACTCATTCACATGTTTATATCACATATATCACCACAGCTGGGATCCATATAAAATATTTCACGTACACACAGCCACACTGGTCGGATAATTAAACAGGAATTCACAATTTCATAACGCAGCCTCGGCAATTACAATAGCAGATGAAACGGCAGGGGTAGGTGTGATAACCATTACCCCGTACGACTGCTCACGTTTCAAAGCCCTACGGCTGATAACATATACACATCTTCAAGATGAGGTATCAAGGAAATAGTTCAAAAACATAATTTATTTGGTCCCACATTCACTTTCGGATACAATTACTTGTGCAGTTAAATCACATTCATAAATATCAGAATGCGTAACTAAAATCCCGGCAACCTCGGGTGACATGTATATATATAATGGGTTTAAAGTTTCCCAAAGATGGGGATTACATAACCAAAAATCATATTTACATCCCATATACATACAGTAATCCCAAATCATAACAGATAACCAACAATCCAAAATATATACAATCCCTAAGAGATCTTAACCACTCTGGGTTGTCCGCTTCCCTTTCGAGCCACTTGCCCTGTTTGAAATGTTAGTCATGGGAAAGAGTGAGATTATAAAGAATCACAGTAGTAACAAATCACTCATATAGATATAAACACATAGCATGTAAGTTTATCATGTTCAGCAGCAACTCAATGATTCATGGCTTGCGCCACGAACGACAGCACTCATGGCTATAATCACAATGCACTATGCCCGCTTTTACGGTAAACACTATGCCATCTTTCACTGTAATCACTATACCCGCTTTCATGATAAATACTATACAGCAGCATCATAACGCCCAAAGCTCCATAAAGCGTCACAAGGCATCATAAAGCAGCAACAGCAACATAATGCATGACAACACATATACAATACATTTACACAAGTACAAGAGAAGTGTCACTACCTTGTTCTTTCCTGACGTTCCTTGGCTTAGTGGGCTCATGAGTCTGACAAATGTCAAATCCTATAAACCAAATTAGGGACAACCGATCAATCTCTTTTCCAAATTCTTATTTCTATAATACTCTAAGTTGATTATCATTTAAACTTTTTGGGATGACCATTAGAGGCCTAAGCACATACTAAAAGAGTTAGAAGAAACTACCCTGAATACCTCTTTTTGGAAGTACAACACTGATTTTCAATTGACTTACTCGAGTGAAAATGACCTCACTCGAGTGATGAGAGACTTGCAATAGAGTGAGAATGGCTCTCACTCACGAGTGTTTGATAGTGAGCAACAACCATGGTCAGAAAGTGCTCAAAACACTTGAGCATGGAGGATCGTACTTGAGTGGTGACTATAAATTCACTTGAGTCCCCGAAAGTGACAACCCGAGAGCACAGCCGACCTCAAAGGGAAAAACTCACTCGAGCATACCCTTGGCACTCGGGTGAGATGACTGCACTTGCAAGTGTTAGAACACACTCTTGACAAATGGCCAGCGAGTGAGGACCCGAGAGCAACCTTAACCATAAACTCACTCCATCACTCGAGTGATCACTAATATCACTCGCGGGCTGAGAAGTGTACTCGAGCTTTCTTCATGAAAAGCCAGGCAAAACACAAAAGAGAAAGGGAAATTACACGACAGATCTCGAGTGATACCCCCTCACCCGAGTGATCCTATCAGATTGCCATATCGCAGCAACTGATAGAAATTCCCATATTTGCCAAAACTGATCCCAATATTTCCCAAACTTCACACAAAGCTCATTCCCACTCAAAATCCCATAAGGAACCCATTGGTAACCTCTAAAACACCCAAAACCCATCCTAACAACCATTCATACTCTTGAGTTTCTATAACACACACAATACGCAAATTCATTCAACTCACTTCCAAAATTCCAAACCTCATCCAATACTCAAATAACTCCATACTAAACCAATTTCCACATCATTCACCATATAATCTATACATTCAAAAATTGGCATAAAACCAGGGCAAATTCTAGAATTTATCAACTTTAACCAAAAATCACAATAAATGTACCAAAAAGCATCAAACCCTTACCTCTTCACTTTGCCAAAACTAGAACCTTGATTCTCAAACTTCCAATTTTCTCCAACACCCAAACTATCACCCTTCAAAATTCTGAAACCACCAAAATGGAGCTCTTAACACTATGAACAAGTTTAATGAAGAGGATTTAAGCATATGAGGATCATTACTCACCAAAAATTCAAGCTTTCTTTTTCTCTTTCCACCTTGTATATGATGAAGATGATAGTAAGAGAGATAGTGAGATATGATGAAGATGATGATGATTGTAATCTTTCCTTTGCCCAGACCTCCTACAGAATAGGAGAGAGAAGAGAGAGAGAAGGTGGTGTTTGACTTTTAGCATAATCTTATGGCCCATATAATACTACTTGGCAGCATCTTGTTCACTTCCTCCATGAGCTCACATAAACTCAAAGCATACAATTCCGACCCATTGACAATGAATCTCAACCATTGATCTCTAATTACCAATGAGTTCCCTCTTTGATAATTGACCAATTGGTCAGTAAATTTCCAATTTTACCAATTTGCCCTTGGTTTCACTATGATTAATAAATCACCACTATGAGCATTTATATCAAATTCACATCATATTTATCCAAAAGTGTTTAATTACACTAATTACAATCATTTCCGAAGTCATTAGCCCTTAATCTTAAATTGGGTTATTACAGGCCGCATGTCGAAGATTTTCACAACAAAACAATGATAAGTCTTGCATACCAAGCATCATACACAACATGAGAGAAAAGTCACTACGTTGGTCCTTCCGTGCTTGTTTTGGCACTGGTCTCTCCCAAGTAAGGCAAATGTCAAATCCTATAATTCATAATTAGGGATGAAGTGTTATTCTCTATACCAATACTCATATCACTTAAATTGGTTATTATTTATATTCTTTAAGAATCTACAAATGCCTCTAACAAAAGCCCTAAAGGGTTGGAAGAACTATCCCAAAGATCCCCTTTTTGAAGCATAAGAACATAATTTTTGCTGTTTCACTCAAGTGAAGAAGGCCTCACTCGAGTGATGATGCACTTGCACTCAGGTCCTGGAAGCAACACTCAAGTAATAGCCAAATGCTTACTCGAGTTCTAGGAAGTGAGGCACAGAAAGTGTTGACCTGAGAGCAAAAAGGAATGACAAAAACCAAAAATGCTTGCTGCATCGAGCATAAACCAAATCACTCGAGTGATAGCCTAATGTTTACTTGAGTCCCCCAAAGTGAGGTTCAAAAAGTGCTTACCCGTGAGCACAAGAAACTTTCTGAGAAGAATCAGACTAGAGAAGGGATGTTTCCACGTGAGTGACATCTTAGCACCCGTGAGTGCTAAGGCACACTCTTGAAAAATAGATCATGAGTGACAACCTGATACACGAGTTCACAGTGTCAGATACACCTTCACTCGAGTGGGACGAGGCTCACCCGAGTGATAACCCATGACAGTTGCAAGTGAGACAACACTTTTAGATTTTGAACATAGAAGTACAACAGAAACACTGAGGGAAAAACAAAAGTATCATGCTTCACTCAAGTTAGATCCCATGTTACTCGAGTAAGCCATATCAGAATCTAGAAAACGCAGAAAAAACTGACAGCACTTCCAGATTTTACCCAAGTGTTTCTAATGATCCCAAGCCTCAACCAAAGTTATCCCCACATAATTTCACCCGAGGAATCACATGGAAACATCAAAACCAACAATTTCCTATTCCATTATCATGTTTTGGTTTGAAACAACATTAAACACCAAAATCTAAAAATCACCAAACTCAACATTTCAATCCCAAATCCATTTCTATCTATTCAAACACATATCCAAAAACCATTTCCATGATGCCCTTAGCATACCAAACTCCCAAGGACTCTCATTTTTGAATTTAAGGCCAAAAAATTCAAAAAATTCAAAGCTAAATCAAATGCCACAAAACTTACATAGAAGTGTTTCTCTTACTTACACCTCTATAACTTTCCCAAAGGAATTTCTTGATCCTTCAAACTTCACAATTCCTTGAGAGCTCAACTCAACACCAATGGCAAATCTACCACCATGAAAATGAAACTCTCAAGCCAAGGAGCAAGATTAATGAAATGAGTTTTGGCATTAGAGGTCATTTGCTTACCTTAAATTCAAGATTTTCCTTTCTCTTTCTTGGGCAACAATGGCGCTAGAAATAAGAGAGAAGAGAGAGATAAAGGGAGGTTGAAGATAGACTGAAATGATGATACTCCCCCTAGCCATTCTTGCCCAGCCGAAAAGGAGGAAGAAAAAGAGAGAGAAAATAATAAACTAATGGCATTTGACTTTTCCCAATACCTTCTCTCATCCTCTTATGTTGCCAAATGTCTCCACCTCATTGGCTCTTATAGAGTGAGTAACTATTTAGTCACTTTAATCCCTCTATTAGCCATTTAATCACACTTTTCTTTTTTCCTCTTAGTAATTAATTCCTCCCTTAATTACTAACTTATGGCCAATAATTTCATTCTTTCAATTTTTCACCAATTATGGCATATTAATTAAAATTGCCACAAAGCATATAATAATTCCAATTTAAATTCACAAATATCCATAATAATCCTCATTAGCTCTTAATAAAAAATTAGGGCATTACAGAAGAAATGGTGATCTTGGAGGAGTGGGTATCAAAGAGGCAGTACATAATGATAGTTGTGTTTTAGTGGTGGTAGGAAGAAGAAGTGATGACAGTGATTATGAAAGTGGTGGAAAGAAAAATGCCGAAGCTTGGTCAAGGTGAATGGTGGTGATGAAGAGAAGAGGTCGATGGTGATAGTGATGACCTCTTTCTTACTTGAACTCCCTATTCTATTGTACCTCAGCAAAGAAAAATGGAAAAGAAAACTGAAGCTACAAGGAAGGGCTGATGACGGAGAGGTGTCGCTGGTGGCTATGGTGAGGAAGAGAATGCCGAGGGAAGAAGAAGGAAGGAGGAAGAAAAGAAGAAGAAGGTTGTGCTGTGATGTTATGATGCCTCTACGTCTGTTTTATAGGGAGGAAAAAGGAAAAGTGAAAGTGATGATGATGATGAAGATAAGATGAAGATTGTGGGATGATGGTAAGATATGCTGCCATTGTCTCCCCATATACAATTGTTGGGTCTATCTTGAAGAAGGAAGTGAAGAGATGATGATGACTTGTGCTTTACATCTCAGCTTCCATTTTTTCCACATTTTCACATGAAAATATTGGAAATGTTATGTGGTTCAACCAGAATTTATTGATCTTTTGGGTTCTTTTCTGACATTTGTCCTAGACCCTTTTCTTCATTCATGTGTAATTTCCATAATTTTTAGTGATCTTTTCTATAATTTTTTATGTTTCTTCAAAATATGGATTTTGAACCTCCAAGATCACCAACTTCTTTCCAAAACACCTGCAATACAAGATTAAGCATAAGGTAGCATCAAAAGTTCAAGAAATCATTTGTATAAATATTTAACAGTAATTTATGACCATTTATCCCCAAATTACAATTAATTTAATACAAATATCTCTAATTAAAATTAGTGCCTAATCATACAATAATGCCCCAGAAAATCATTAAATTCCCAATTTAATTATGAAAATTATATATAAAAATACGGTTCAATCAATTCCCTCACAGTTAAACCTTTGTACTCCTAAACAAATGCAATTAAGTACAATTTTCTAATTTGAAATCACTAATGCATTTGAAAGATGAGCAATTTCATAATTAGAAGGCAATTGATCAATTAATCAAATTCTTCAAGCCAACACTAGTCATAATCAAGAAATGTAAAGAAATTAGCTAACTGCATGATCCAGAATATTAGAATGAAGCACAAGAGATTCTCATGGTATTACTATTTCACTCATCTTACCTCATTAGGATAATTTCACTCTAGCTCACTCAGTCAACACCTTACTATAGGCTTGTAATAACTTTAACATATCCACTATTAATAACAATTAATGTAACGAATCAAGAGGACTTCAAATGGTTGTAATGATGGATGAAATTTGAATGGAATGAACTAAAGAAAAGAAATAGTTGATATGCAAGTGAAAATTACTGGTCAAGTTCATAGTAACTACATAACTTTACAAACTATTGCCAATTCATTTCTTAATTCATGAACAAATGCCTCACATCATTTTTTTCATACTAAATTTCCTTTTATTTTTTATACATGGCACTTCAAATTGTTTAACTGGTAATTTACTTTGATTTTAGAATACCATGAACACTAGGAATAATTGACATGCATACAACTTGGGAAGGGCTCAAAATGGGTAAGCAAATGGTGATGAATGAGGGTTTGTATTTAGGTTAAAGGGTTTAAAATTGAAGGCCTCTTTCACTTTCATCACACTAATGCAAATGCCTTTTTGAAGAAGAGTTGAAACAAGTTCTAGAAGGTGAAAAATCAAGTGAACATGCACACATGGAAAGAATTTGAGGCTCAATTAATCTTCCAACAAGGTTTTTCTCTAATGCTCCTTCCAACACAATCAATTGTTTAGTAAGCTAACCATAAAACATCTTCTTAACTATTCCTAATGGCATCCTTACAAATACAATTAATTAAAACATTGCAATAAGTTATAATAATGCTCAAATCTTAAAAGTATTAATGATGTAGAAAAATCTTTTTTTATCTATATAATTGTTTTTTGGTTTTATTTTTCAAAACAAGGAGTAAGTAAAAAATGTGGGTTTATTTCTCTTCCCATTCACTTGAAAACCAAAACATGGTTTTAAAAGTTGCCAAAAAACTAAATCAAATGAAAGCTTGAAAAGTTTCCAGCAAATCACATTTCCAAAGTGGTAAAGGTTGCATTTTCCACTTCGATCATGTATCAAAGCAAGTCATTCTTAAAAAAATTTTTGAAATTTTTTTCCTGTTTAAGGCATTATCTCATTTAAAAACAACCATTGGGATTCAAAATGTATTTCCCTCCCCACACTTAAACAACACATTATCCTTAATGTGTAAAGCAAGTTGAAATTCAAGGCATAATGGTAGTCAAGTGTGGTAGTGGCGAAAAAGAAGCAACACATATGGGGAATTCTTATTGTATTTACACACAACACGACTTCTATTTTTCCACTAGATTGTGTCCTTCCCCCACACTTATCTTCCTCATACAACAAATAAGCTTAAAGACTCATAAGATTTAGGAAGAAAACATGTGAGAAAAGAGACAACCTGTGTTAGAATAGCTTTAGTCGTTTAAAGGAGAAGTTCTCATCCCTGGTGAGAATCATGTATTTGTCGTGTGAAACAACTTCTCCTGTGTTGAATTTCCTTGGTGGAGATGGCTCAGGATCAATCAAAAGAGGTCCAAGAATGTAAGGAGGAAGTTGGTACCAAAGAATACCATTCTATGAATATGCCTGCAATGAAGACAAGCCAGAAGCAGTATCCCATCCAAAAATAGAAACATGTAGAAACTTTAAGTGAAGTAAAGGCATGTTAAGTTCTAAGCTCTCCAAGTAACTATCACAACCAAGAAAATCAATGGCACTCCCATCAGTAGGGTGAGACAATCAGTCAATTTATGAAAATCCTCTTGTTTGTGTAAAGTAAAAGGTGCATAATTCAACTTAGTGTTGGGGGTACATCACATCATCATTGCAATCACAAGAGGTGGAAGGAAAAAGAGGGGAAAAATAAAGATAATTGCTCAAATAGTTATCACCCAGAACTTTTGAATTTTCAAAAGAATTATTTTCTTTTTCTATATCAGGTGGAAAATCATAAGAAAGAATCATATCAAAAGAATCATTTTTATTTGTAAAATTTTCAATCAAAGCATTTGAATTTTTTTGTATGAAACTATCATGCAATTTATTGGATTAAACAAAAAAATTACTTTTTAGGCTATGGTCTTTTGCTCTCAGGTCAACTACAATATCATCCATACACGATTCAATATTTCCGCAATTGTCATGCTTACAATTTGTAATGACCCAATTTGAGATTAAAGGCTAATGATTTCGAAATTGATTGTAATTAGTGTAACTAAACACTTTTGAAGAAATATGATATGAATTTGATATAAATGCTCATAGTGGTGATTTATTAATCATAGTGAAACCAGGGGCAAAATGGTAAAATTGGAAATTTATAGACCAATTGATCAATTACCAAAGAAAAAACTTATTAGTGATTAGAGATCAATGGTTAAGATTTATTGTCAATGGGTCAAAATTGTATGCTTCAAGATTATGTGAGCTTAAAGAGGAAGTGAGTAAGATGTAGCCAAGTGGCTCAATGTGGACTAAAGGATCATGCATAAAAGTTAAAAAACTCACTTTCTCTCTCTCTCTCTCTCTCCTATTCGGTGGAAGGTATGAGCTAGGGAAAAAGAAATGCACTCATCATCATCTCTCACCATCTCTCTCTATCCCTCCATTTCTGGTGACTTTGAGAAGAAAAGAGGAAAAGAAAAACTTGATCTTTGGTGAGTTATGGTCCTTATATGCTCAAACACTCTTCATTAAACTTGTTCATAGTGTAAAGAACATCATCTTGGTGGCTTTAGAATTTTGAAAGGTGGTAGTTTGGGGGTTGGAACAAGTTTGGAAGTTTGAAAATCAATGTTTTGGCTTTGGTAAAGTGAAGAGGTGAGCATTTGGGTTATTTTGATATATTTATTGTGATTTTTGGTTAAGTTTGATGAATTTTGGAATTTTCCCTGGTTTTATGCCAATTTTGATTGCATGAATTATATGATGAATGATGTTAGAATTGGTTTAGTATGGAGTTGCTTCAGTATTGGATGTGGTTTTAGATTTTGGAAGTGAATTGAATGAATTTGGGTATTGTGTGTGTTATAGAGACCCAAGAGTATGAATTATTGTTAGGATGGGGTTTGAGTATTTTGGAGGTTACCAATGGGTTCCTTATAGGATTTTGAGTGGGAATGAGCTTTGTGTGAAGTTTGGGAACCATTGGGATCAGTTTTGGTAAATGTGGGAATTTCTGTCAGTTGCTGCGATCTGGCAAGCTGACAAGCATCACTCGAGTGAGGAGGGTCTTACTCGAGTGCATCAGTCTGATCTTTCCTTTTCCTTCATGTTTTTCCTGAGTTTTCATGAAGGAAGCTCGAGTCCACTTCTTAGCTCGCGAGTGATATTGTTGATTACTCGAGTGAGCATGGGTTCACTCGAGTGAAGGTGGGAGTTCATGTTTTAAGGCTACGTCTCGGGTATGCACTCGCTGGCCAATTTTAAGAGTGTGTTTTGACACTCACAAGTTTAGTCTTCTCACCTGAGTGCCAAGGGTTGTGCTCGAGTGAGCTTCCTCCTCTGAACTTTTTTGTGCTCTCGGGTTGTCACTTCTAGTATTGCACTTTTGGTGACCCGAGTGAATTTGGAATCATCACTTGAGTGTGATCCCTTATGCTTGAGTGCTGTGAGCACTTTCAGATCGTTGTTGTTGCTCACTGTCAAACACTCGCGAGTAAGAGCCATTCTCACTCAAGTGCAAGTCTCTTATCACTTGAGTGAGGTCATCTTTACTCAAGTGAGTTAGCTGAAAATTAGTATTCTGCTTCCAAAAAGGGGTCTTCAAGGTAGGTTCTTCCAATCCTTTTAGTATGTGTTTAGGCCTCTAATGGTCATCCTAAAGAGTTTAAATGATAACCAATGTAGAGTATTATAGAAATAAGTATTTGGAAAAGAGATTGATCGGTTGTCCCATATTTGATTATAGGATTTGACATTTGTCAAACTCGTGAGCCCACTGTGCTAGGGAACGTCAGGAAAGAACAAGGTACTCTTCTCTTATACTTTGTGTAAATGTATTGTATGTATGGTTGTCATGCATTGTGTGATGCTGCTGCTTTGTGATGCCTTGTGACGCTTTGTGGAGCTTTGTGATACTTTATGCTTGTGATGCTGCTGCATAGTGATTACAGCGAAAGCTGGCATACTGTTTACCGCGAAAGCGGGCATAGTGCATTGTGATTACTGCTGTGAATGCTGTCATTTGTGGCGTGAGTTATGAATCATTGTGTTGCTGCTGAACATGATAAACTTACATGCTATGTGTTTATATACTGTATGAGTGATTTGTTACTACTGGGATTCTTTAGAATCTCATTCTTTCTAATGACTAACATTTCAAACAGGGCATGTAGCTCAAAAGGGAAGCAGAGAACCCGGAGTGGTTAGGATCTCTTAAGGACATTTTAATTTTGGATTGTTAGTTATCTATTATGGTTTGGGATTACTGTATGTATATGGGATATAAATATGATTTTTGGATATGTAATCCCCATTTTTGGGAAACTTTAAACCCATTATATATATACATGTAACCCGGGGTTGCCAGGAGTTTAGTTACACACTCTGATATTAATGAATGTGATTTAATTGCATAGGTAATTGTATTTGAAAGTGAATGTGGGACCAGATGAATTATGTTTTTGAACTATTTTTCTGGATACCCCATCTAGAAAAGATGAGGGGTTATAAATGTTGTTTTTGTCTTATTGGTCTCTATTTCACTGGAATTTTATAATTCAGATATAGTTACAGTAAGGGGGTTACACAATCATCAATAGTACAAGGAGGTGCGTCAATATTAATGGTTGATTCAACCACTTCACTAAATGTTTTCTTTTGAAACTCAACAAGCAAGTGGCATTTTTCATGATAACAATCTACACATATTTGATATGACGCACAATAACATGAAAATATGGCATTAAATTTATCATAATCATCCTTGTCACTATAAAGAGAAGCATTTTCAGCAGTTAAAGTATTACACAAAGAAGTAGAAAAACACTCATCAACAAGTACAATCGAATCACTACTACCAGACCCAATGGGTTGAGCAATTACATTTTTAAACATTTGAGGGTATTCAACATGATTTCCTCATCCACCTTATCATCACTCAATTGATTAATTGCTTCATTAATTAAAGTAGTAGGAGAGTCTACTTCTATAAAGATAGGATTATTACTAAATGGTAGAGAAGACTTTTCAATACTCTTTTGTACTTGCTTTACTTCTTGTGGTTGTTTGGGAATAGCCACCTAAGGGTTAGAAACTTCTACTTGTGTAATGGCATGTGGTTGCTCTTGAGCTTTGGTTTCTTCATCATCATTGGAATTATTAGACAATAGAGCTCCTTCTTGTCCTTCAGTCTTTATCTATAGCATATGGTCAACAAATGCCTTGATGAATTTTTTGATGTCCTCCATTTCCTATTCTATTTCCTCAGAGAATCTAAGAGTAACCTTGAGCCTGATAAGTGTTGATGCCGAACCTTTAGTTGGTCATAATTTCTTTTTAGGTAAGGGTTTAGGCATCTATATATGACAAAGTGAGGAAGGCATCAAGTTCGAAAGGTTGAGGAGTAGAGTGTTGGGATTGATATTCATGGCATTGTGGAATAGGAGGCTTAAATGGTATATGAGGTGGATGACCTAAGTTAGAAGTAAGATGGAATGAAGGAGGAGGTTTATGATATGGGCTATATATGGTGGCAAAGAAGGCTCAGGGCAGGATCTATAGGGGTAGGTATAGTGGGTGATTAAGTTGAAATGAAGATTGATAGTAGGGTGCATGGTATGGAGGGTGGAATAGACTATGGCATTCTTGACCAATTAGACTTCTATATTGACATCCAATTTGACTTGATGAAGCCATATTGTTTGTTGCATGTAATGGATGCTTTTAGAGATAGACTCTTTCTTTCTGATCAAGTCTCCTACAACATCGTGAGATTGAAAGGATAAATCTTGATTACCATTAAACCAAGCCATAAAAATTCAACATAATAAGTATCGAATAGAAGGAAAAAAACTAGAAATAAAGAAAAATCCAAAAAGAAAACTCAAAATCTAATATAATAAAAAATCCAGAAAAATTCAAGAAAATAAAGAAAAATTTGAAAAGTGACCAAAATGATGGAATTTGGCTAAACTTCACTATACCCAATTGCTTAGCTATTGGTCTTGCTTAAAATGGCCCAAAACCTTAGGAAACCAAATATCATAATTTTTTGGGCAAAGGTTTCGAAACAAATTCCAGCAAGCTTTAAAAAAAAGGTGTAATTGAATTTCAACGAAACTCCAAATAATTTTCAAGTGTATAATACTTTGTTTCAGCCACAAATCAAGCATATGCAAAGAAAATGCAAGAATTAACTTGGAGACATGACGAATTCAAACAAGTGAGCGCAAAATTATATCAAGTTTGCAACAACACCACACAGAAGCTACCAAGTCAATATAATACAAGAATGCTATGCAAGCTACCTAAATGCAAAGTAAAGAAAACAATCAAATATATCTTTTTTTAGTAAAGAAATCAAGTTCACACAAGCTATCTAAAAGCACAAATATTAATCTGAATCTTTTGTTGAATTTTTCCTTTTTCTTTTTTATTTTTTTAGTAAAGAAAACAAAGCACAAATCCTAAAAGTTATGAAATAAAAATCAAGAAAATACTAACAAGCTTCACACGAGAAACCTCTTGTCAAAATTGAATTTGACATTTAGGTTATCAAAAGAGCCAATTACTTAGCTCCCCATCAACGACGCCATTGATTTGACCATGTCTTTACATCTTGGGGTCAAATAGAAAATATTTAATCCAAGAATTAGAATATAATGTAATGCTCGGATCATTCTCTCTTCTCGAGAAGCCTTTTATTGAATCTTAGATAATCTAAATACCATACAAATTAAATAAAATAAGGGGAAATGGGTTTTTGATTTTTTTTTAATTAATATCAAAAAGAAAATACAACTTAATTAAATGCATAAACAAACACGCCATTCAAATTAATTTCAATCATAAAAAAAAATACAAATCCAACAACTAAGAATCCAATCACACAAATTCAATTCACAAAGTTAATAATACAAACTCAAAGATCCAAATATGAATAGAAAAATAGATTGAACAAAAATAAACTCCCCTGGTTAAGCTCTGGAACTCAATTATGCATAGTAGTCTAGAAAATTTCTTCGCCGGAAATGGGGGCTTGAGATGACAATCTGAAACAGAGGAAGGAAGGGGATGAAGATGAAGATCAGTTGATGAAGAAAGTGTTGATGGTTTTGGGTTCTAAACTACTCTGGACAACAAAGGAGGGTATGTGTTTTAGAGAGAGGAAAGGAGGAAGGGACAATGATGCTTGGATGAGTGGGTTACCGGAGAGGCAGTAGGTAGTGATGGTGGTGTTTCAGTAGTAGTAGTAAGAAGAAGGGATGATGGTGATGATGAAAATAGTGGAAAGAAAAATGCCGAGGGTTGGTCAAGGTGAATGGTGGTAATGAAGAGAAGAGGTTGGTGGTGATAGTGATGACTTCTTTCTTACTTCAACTCCTCATTCTGTAGCACCTCGGCAAAAAAAATGGAAAAAGAAAGCTGAAGCTACAAGGAAGGGCTAATGATGGAGGGGTGTTGTCGGTAGCTGTGGTAAGGAAGAGACTGCCGCCGGCGATAAGGAAAGAAGAAGAAGGTCGTAGTGTGATGATATGATGCCTTTGCGTATGTTTTATTAGGAGGAAAAAGGAAAAGTGAAAGTAATGATGATGATAAAGATAAGATGAAGATGGTGGGATGATGATATGAGATAAGTTGCCATTGTCTCCCTTTATGCAATTGTCGGGTCTGTCTTGAAGAAGGAAGTGAAGGGATGATGATGATCTGTGCTTTACATCTTAGCTTCCATTTATGCCATACTTTCACGTGATGCATGTTTGATATGTATCTTCAAAGGGATGATTTTGCAATATTCAAAACATTTGTATAGGGATTACAGTGAAAAAATTTGAAATGTTTTTGTGGTTCAACCATAATTTCCTGATCATTTGGGTACTTTTCTGACATTTTTCCTGGGCCTTTTTCTTCATTCACGTATGATTTCCACAATTTTTAGTGATCTTTTCTATAATTGTTTTTCTGTCTTCAAAATATGGATTCTGAACCTCCAAGATCACCAATTTCTTTCCAAAACACTTGCAATACAAGATTAAGCACAAGGTAGCATTAAAAGTTCAAGAAATCATTTGCATAAATATTTAACAATTTATGACCATTTAGCCCCAAATTGCAATTAATTCAATACAAATGTCTATTAGAGCTTAATCATGCAATAATGCCACAGAAAATGCATTAAAATCCCAATTTAATTATGAAAATTATATATAAAAATAAGGTTCAATCAAGTGCACAAATATTTAGGACTAAAATTTTCATCTACAATTAGATTTATAATAAGAACCAGAATATTATTTTATTAAAAAAATGTAGGATCCAATATCTTTCGTTCACGAGACATTTAATATATTCTCTCTCCATGTTAGAACTTTTTCTCTCTCTACGGTGAAAAAACTAAAAGCAATAAATTTTGCCTTATGGTTGAAAGCAGTTTTTTCCCAAAAGGCCAATTAATTCTACTTTTTCCTTGCTAATCCCACGTTTATGATTGCGCCAGATACCCAAAACGCTCATCCAAACATCACTTGAAGGGTTAGAACTAGCTTTTACTGTGTAAAAACCACTTTTAGCTCAACTCTTATAGCCCGCACACCTTAATTGACAAGTTATGTTGCCTTGCCCTTGGAGCCACTAGTTCCCGTTGGAATTTTTTTATTAATTGAAAAAGGGTGAGATTCAAACGAATCTTAGTATTAACATACAATCAATCATATGAAATGTGAAAATTAAATATGCAATGCACCATATAGTGTAAAATGAAAATTCATACTATAATGTGTGTGTACACAATACTCAGGGCCAAATCACTGTTAGGAACCCCTACTTGTCCGTGTACCACAGCTGAGCCCCCCAACCAAAGCTGGGAATGTGCCTCAGGCACAAGTTCATATCACAAAATACAGTAACATACAACATATCAATATTTATATAATATATGAGAGATAAAGTTACTACCTTTTGTCCCTTTGTTACTCGGAAATAGTTCCTCAACTACGCGCAATTGCTCGGGTAAATAATCAGGTCTTAAAATCTCAAATGTATAAGTATTAGGTTAAAATCCATTCATGTACTACTTTAGACACTTTCAAAATGTTTTTTTTGGTAATATTAGTCAAAAGCTGAAAATTACAAAAATGCCCTTGGGGACCCGGTCCAAGGCCCACCGTATCCGTTCCGATTGTATTTTGTTAGAAATTTTGACTTGGGCTATTTTTACATATTTTTTCCCAAGCAATTTATTTTTGACCTCGATTTACTCAAAATCACTACCAAATGACTGTTTTCCCTTGACAGCCCCTAATTAGGGTTTTGGGGGCATTTTGATCATTTATCTTTCTAGGGCTTTTTTGAAAAAGTATTAAACATAAAACTCACCTAATTTTTCCACATGAACATAATGGAATCATTATATTATTGAAAATCCAAATCCTTATGTAATGACCCAATTTGGGATTAAGGACTAATGACTCTGATAATGATTGTAATTAGTGTAATTAAACACTTTTGGAGAAATATGATGTAAATTTGATATAAGTGTATTTGGTGATTAGAGATCAAGGTTTGAGATCTATCGACCATGGGTCGGAATCCTATGCTTTGCATTTGTGTGAGCTCATAGTGGAAGTAAGAAGATGTTGACATGTGGCATTGTGTGGACCATTGGATGTGGCACAAGGTACAAAAATTCACTTTTCTTTCTCCCTTCTCTCTTTTTTTTGGTGGAAGGCATGGGCTAGAGGGAAAGATCACACTTCATCATCATCATCTCCATATCTCACCATTTCTCTCTCTTTTTCCTTCCATTTCTGGCGGACACAAGTAAGGGAAGAGAAAGAGAAAGCTTTGATTTTGGGTGAGTAATGATCCTCTTAAGCTCAAATCCTCTTCTCTAATGTTGTGCACCTCATTGAAAGCTTCATTGTGGTGATTTCAGAATCTTGAAAGGTGTGGATTTGGGTGTTGGACGAAATTAAAAGTTGGAGAATCAAGATTCTGGATTTGGCAAAGTGAAGAGGTAAGCATTTGATGCTTTTTGATATATATATTATGAGTTTTGGATAAGTTTAAGAAATTCTGGAAATTTTCCCTAGTTTATGCCCATTTTCGGATGTATGAATTCCATAGTGATTGATGTTGGAAATAGTTCATTGTGAAGTTCTTTGAGTATTGGATATGGTTGTGGAGTTTGGAATTTAAGTTGAATGAAATTTGGGTGTTGTGTGTCATAGAGACCCAAGGGCATAGATTCTGTTTAAAATGGTATTTGGGTGTTTTGGAGGTTACCAATGGGTTCCCTAAGTCATTTTGAGTGAGTTTGGGCTTTGTGTGAAGTTGGGGAACTATTGGGTGTGGTTTTGACCAATCTCGAAAATTCTATCAGTTGCTACGATCTGTCAATCTGATAGCCTCACTCAAATGAGGGAGGAACTCACTTGAGTGCTGCATGTATTTTCCCTTTCCGTGTAGTGTTTTGCCTGGGTTCTCATGAAGAGGGCTCGAGTGTACTTCCTTCACCGCGATTGATGTTAGTGATCACTCAAGTGAGCATGGGATTGCTCGAGTGATAGTGTGTGTATAAGGTTAGGGTTGCTCTCGAGTTGTCACTCGTTGGTTGATGTCAAGAGTGTGCTCCGACACTCGCAAGTGAAACCCTCTCTCCCGAGCATTGGGGGGTATGCTCGAGTGAGCTTGTCCCTCTGATGTTGCATGTGCTCTCGGGTTGTTACTCTTTATATTGCACTTTCAGGTACTCGAGTAAAGTTAGAGTCATTACCTGAGTGCAAAGCTTTATGCTCGAGTGATGTAAGCACTTTCTAACCGAAGTAGCTGCTCATTGTCAAACATTGAGTAATAGCCGTTCTCACTCGAGTAAGAGTCTTTCATCACTCAAGTGAGGTCATCTTTACTCGAGTGAGCCTACCAAAAATCATTATTTTGCCTCTTAAAAAAGGGGTCTTTAGGGTAGTTTCTCCCAAACCTTTAAGCATATGTCTAGGCCTCTAATAGTCACCTAAAGAGTCCTAAATGATAACCAACTTACAGTATTATGGAAATAAGTATTTAGGAAAGAGATTAATCAATTGTCCCTAAATTGGTATAGGATTTGATATCTATCAGACGTGTGAGCCCATTGTGCCAAAGAACTTCAGGAAAGATACAGGTAGTGACTCCTCTCTTATACTTTGTATAAATGTACTATATGATTGCCTATCATGCATTTTGTGTTGTTGCTGCTGCTTTGAGATGTATTGAGATACATTGTGGAGCTTTGTGCCTTGTGATTCATTGTGCTTTGAGATGCTTAGTGGAGCTTTGGGATGCTTTGTGCCTTATGATGCTGCTGCATAGTGATTACCACTTAGGCGGGCACAGTGATTATAACGAAAGCTGGCATTGTGATTACAGTGAAAGATGGCATAGTGATTACCGCAAAAGCTGGCATAGTGTGTGCACCGAAAGCTGTCATTGTGATTACCATGAAAGCGGGCATAGTGATTGTGATATAGCCGTGAGTGCTGTCATCTATGGCGCAAGCCATAAATCATTGTGTTGCTGATGATGCTGGTGAACATGATAACAGTGCATGCTTTGTGTTTTTATATTGTATGAGTGATTTGTTACTACTGGGATTCTTTAAAATCTCACTCTTTCCAAATGACTAACATTTCAGACAGGGCATGTGGCTCGAAAGGGAAGCGGCCAACCAGGAGTGGTTAGGGCTAGTAGGGGCATACTAGATTTTGGACCGTTGGTTATCTGTTTTAGATATTTGGATTATGGGATTACTGTATGTATATGATCGTAAATATGGATCTTTTGGATATGTAATCCCCATATTTGGGAAAACTTGAAACCCCTTGTATATATACAAGTAACCCAGGGTTGCCAGGATTTTGGTTATGTACTCTGATATTTATTATATGATATAATTGCACAGGTAATTGTATTCGAAAGTGAATGTGAGATCAGATAAATTATGTTTTAAATGTTTTGTTTGGACACCTCATCTTTTGGAGATGAGTGATTTTAAATGTGATTTTTGTCTTATTGGTCTCATTTCACTTAAATTTCATAATCCGGATATAATTACCGTGAGGGGGTTACACCTTCCGCCTGTTCTCGACTTGACCGAAACCCTTGATTGAAAAAGGGAAAATGAAATATTTGATTTTCAACTTCAAATCCTTGTTCCTTTCTACTCCTAATCACTTGATTAACCATTTAAACATCTAATACCCAAGATTTGAGCAAATTTGGGCAGCATAACCTCTTAGGGTTAACACTTCCTAAACCTGCAAATCAAAGCAAACAATCCACAAATCTACCAACAACTTCAACAACAACAACAACAATAACACCAAAGATTTGAGGGTTTTGAAGTTACCTTTGGATTTCTCTTTCTTTCTCTCTCTAGCCAAAACTTATCCCTCCTCAAACCTTGAAATTTTGCTTGCTAAACACATGAATCCATGGAGAAGGGAAGCTTAGAGAAGGAATTACACAAACTAGAAGCTAAATCATAAGAAAAATCAAGACTTACCTTGAATTTTTCTCCTCCTTTTCTCTAAAACTTCAAGAACTCTCTCTCTCTCTCTCTCTCTCTTCTCTTCGTGGCCGTGGATTTTGAGGAGGAAAGATAAAGGAAATGTGTTTTAAAAAATATCTTGTATTTTCCCTAATTACTTTAATTACTAAAAATCCCAATATTTTGACTTTTGTCTCACAAAATTACTTGAGCTTATCTACATGTAACTTGTGTCATAAACTCTAACTAAAATGAAACTAATTTTTCTCTCTTCTAGTTTACCTATAAGGACGCCTAAGAGGGTCCTTCATGCTTCAATTTTAGACTTCAAAATGTAATCCCATACCTTGATAATCGTAATTACGATTCAAAAATGCATAATTTAAAGGAATTAGAGATTGACGGATACGTTTTTCTCAAATCTCTTTTCTAAAATTCGTTCAACATGGTCTCAGATTCATCTTCCGAATCTAATTACTCTGCGCAGTTTAATAACATTCATACATATCAGAGTGCATAGCCAAATTCCCGGCAACTCCCGGGTTTCATACATGTATAAACTAAAGGTTGTAAGTTCCAACTAGGGGATTACATGACCAACATCAACGTAATATCTACATTTCAAAAATAAACAGTAATCCCAAGTCCAAAATAGATAACTAGCAACCTAACAACACATCTCTACAAGATCCTAGCCGCTCCTGGTGATTCGTTTCTCCTTGGAGCCACTTGCCCTGTCTGAAATGTTAGTCAATGGAAAGAATGAGATTCAAAAGAATCTCTGTAGTAACAAATCACTCATACAGTGTATAAATGCATAGCATATATGATCATGTTAAGCAGCATCACAATGATATATGGCTCACGCCACATACGACAGCACTCATGGCTGTAAACACTATGCGTCAGCTTTCGCTGTGATCTCAATGCAATAGCTTACGCTGTAATAACTATGCGTCAGTTTTCACTACAATCTCAAAGCATCACAATGTATCATAATACATGACAAACATACATACAATACTTTACATATAGCATAAGAGAAGTGTCACTACCTTGTTCTTTCCGATTATGCTCTAGCATAGGTGGATCACAAATAGGGTAAATATCGAATCCTACAATTCCAAATTCACCATTTAGACACTTCCATAGTGTTTCTTGTGGTTATATGAATCTATAACGAAAATTTACAAAAATGCCCCCGGGGACCCAGCCCAAGCCCGCTGTAACCGGTCCGGTTGCACTTTTCCCGAAATTCTAATATGGGCTATCCTAACAAATTTCTGCCCAAGGAATCCATTTCCAAACTTAGAATTATCAAATTCAATGTCAAATTACAAACTTACCCTTGGAAGCCCTACTTTAAGGGTTTCAGGGGCGTTTTTGTAATTATGCTTTTTTGGCCTTTTCCAAAAAAGTGACCAACTGTAACCCCACCTAATTTTCGCTCCTGAACTCAATGGAACCATCAAATCATTGAAAATCCAACTCTAAGACCCATTTCTAGAGCTGGTCAAAATTTATGAGCTCTTCGGAGAAAATCAGGGTTTTACGATTTCGTTTCCGTAAACGTGTTCCTTTCTACTCCTAACCACTTTATTAACCATTACATTAGGTTAAAACTAACATTAAGACCCAATTTGGGTAGCTAACCCCTAGGCCATATCATTTCCAAACTTTAAAACCAATGGCAATCCGGCGAAATTTCACCGATTAAATTGCCCACAGCAGCCAGAATAAGTAATATACGAAAGTTTGGAAGTTACCTCAAGCTCCTTCTGGCTTTTCTCAAGAGTGGCTGAAAACCCTAGCCCCTTGAACACCAAATTTTCTTCTCAAACACCTTAAATAACATAGAAGAGAAGCTTAGGAACAAGGTTATACACATTAGGTACAAATTCACTGAAGAAATCGACCTACCTTGTAAGTTCTCTTCTCTTTCCCTCTCTAAAAGCTCTCAAACTTTCTCTCTCTCTTGGCTGCTGGTTTAGCACAAAAATGAGCTGAGGAAGATGGAAAAATGATTTTATAATATTTTATGTCGTACTTTAATTATTCATTAAAGTAAAATTCCAAAAATCACACTTTATGTACATAAACATAATGTTGTAAGCCCAAATAACATGTGCATAATATTTTCTCTTCTTGGCCCATGATAAAGACGTCCAAGAAGGTCCTTCCATCAGCCCAAATGAGTTTTCCATGTACCTCATAATTTCAAAACTTGCCATCACATTATTTCTTTATTTTCAGACTTAATGAGATTTCTAGCAGATTTTCTGCCCTAACTTTGAAAAATCATAACTAATTCTAGAAAAATCAAAATGGGGTGATTCCAAATCCTATAGAACCCTTATTGAGTCTAGTTTTAAGGAAAAATATATAATTTTTTTGTATTGAATCAAAAACTTCCCAGAATTTCAATCTTTGCATACTGTTCCAGAAAATAATTAATTTCTCTGGGCAAACTTCAAAAATCCATAACGCTTAGCTCACAAATCAAAATGATACAAATTATATGTCCATTTTGAAGCATGACATGTGAAATTTAAGACTGAAAAATTTCAGAATATTTAGACACCATTTGCCTATTTAAAACGTCCATACAAATCGGCTGCCCTGTACAGAGTTTCAATGGACAGAGTTTTCAACTTTTGCACAATTGTTCCCAATGGTTCCAATTTCACAATAAACACTCTCCCCACACGAATTTTCACAATGAAGCCATTGGAATCATTAAAATATCCAAATTCCCATCACACATTCTCCAAAAGTTTTTATTCAACAATAATTACATCCACTTTTGAAGTCATTAGCCCTTAATCACTTTTTGGGATATTACACAATATACATGTCTTACTACATTTACACATATGTAGCATTTTAATCCAATTAGCGTTTCAATTTTAATAATTATAATTAAATCCTTTGCCTTAAAATATTGACACTTGACATATTTAGGATTTAAAATAATTATTTCCCCTTTATTTTCCTTAATTAATCAAAATTAACTTTAATTAATTGGAAAATAATTAATTTTGTGCTTTATTGGCAAAATTACGATTTTATCACTATATTTTTTAATAAAATTCTTTTTCTTCTTTTCCTTGGCCAAAATTGACATTAATATTAGGGCAAATATTATTCTCTTGTATTTCTCTACTTTGGGCCTCAATATTAAGTTTTTGGAAAACCCAAGAATTAATTCATTAATTTGTTCTAACCCAATTTTCATGAAAATGAAAATTTAATAACGTAATAAATTTTAAGTTCATAAATATTCACCATTTTATTGAATATTTCCAATAATTACAATACATTTTAGTGAATAAAATTCGGGGTATTACAAATTACTCTTAATAAATATGTCAAAAGCTAGAGCATTTTAAACCAAGTGAATGAAGTTCCAAAAGTCAAAAGAAAAACATGTGGTATAATTTGCAATTGAAATAGCTTCTTCAAGAAGCCAATTTCCTCTTCCAAAAGGGGCTATATAACGTCCAACAATGAGAGGTAAAAGGGAAATTAATGTTTGAGATAATTATGCCTAAAGATGAAGTAATATTGGCCAAACAAAACAAGGTTGAAAAGTCAAAAAAGTAAAGCAAGTGTAAATGACCATTGCACATTAAATTCAAGGAGATGTATGAAGATAATTTGAGAAGTTCATTTGGCTCCTCCAAGGTTCCCTTTACGTCAACTTGGAGAGAGAAAAAGGAAAACATTTATGTTCAAGTTAACAAGGGATAAAGCATAAAGGAAAATATGTGATGAAAATGGCAATTAAAATACTATATTTCAAGGAAGTGGATGAAGGATATTTTTGAAATCATTATCCCTCTTCCAAAGCCTCACACTTTCATCCAAACAAGAGGAAGGAAAGAGAAAATACATATTGGAACATAAATGATGACTTTTGGGAATTCATTAGAGCCAAATGAAAAGATGAAGCACTTAAGTCAAAAGTCACATGTAAATTATAATTAAATACTATATTTTTAAGGAGGTGCAAGAGGATATTTTATAAGCTCTTCATCTCTTTCTTTGGACATTATTTTGGCCAAACATCAAGAACAAGAGAGAGAAAGAGCTTGGACGAAATACAAGAGCAAGAAGGAGCTCAAGAAGTTTAAAAAGCAACTAAGGAATTTCATAGGTTATGCCTCCTAATTTATGAACAACTCTCTCTATCTCTAATCTTCATATCCTTCTTGAAATCATGTGTAGCAAGAAAAATCAAGAAAGACAAGGAGGAGAGAGGTCACATCCTAGAGAAAGAAAGAGGAGGAATCAAAGGTTAACCATGAAATCTTGCCTAACATGTTGATTCATATTTGTTGTTGGTGGTTTCGTTGGTTATTGGCTTGGTTTTCATGACTTTGTGATTTTGGGAAGCTTAAACCCTAAGGGGATGTGTTGCCCAAATTTTTATTAAACATGTGTAAAAGGTGTTTAGGTGGTTAAACAATGGATTAGAGGTGCAAAGAAGGTGTTTGGTTGAATGAAATCACAAAATCTCATTTTCCCCAAAATTAATGAAAGTTTTGGCCAAGGGTAGTTTGGGAAGTTAGAGTTGAATTTTTGTGTTTTTGATGATTTCATTGGGTTTATAATGACAAATTGTGTAGGGAACATGTATAATATGAAGTGTGAAGGCTTTAGGGTGTGAAATGATAATTTTACTCCAAAAACCCTAACATATTGGCTACTAAGGGCAATTCTATAATTTGAACATCAATTTGCCAACTATGAGATCAAAAATGGATTCTACATGCGAAATTGTGTAGGATTAGCTTGGGTCACAATTTTTGGTAAAGTACAGTTAAATCGGGTACAAAGGGATGTAGACCAAGTTCCCCAGAGGCACTTTGGTAATTTCATGATTTTAGACAAAGATAACTAATATAATGTGTTTAGAATAATACATGAATGAGTAATAACTCATTTATTGTAAATTTGGGATTTTAGGATAGGACAGTAGCCCAAGCTAGACACAGAGTATTAGACCGATAGACAGGTAGG
The DNA here is from genome assembly GCA_963210345.1 of Inga oerstediana. Lineage (NCBI taxonomy): Eukaryota > Viridiplantae > Streptophyta > Magnoliopsida > Fabales > Fabaceae > Inga > Inga oerstediana. The sequence continues at coordinate 42,622,698 of OY723401.1, read as the reverse complement.
GGAAGGGCGATGCAAGTAGTGAACTTACCCTATTTACATGTATTTGATATTAATACTTGTGTAATGATAGATGTGATTGCTTTACTTGATATTTAGAACACATTCAATTATGAAGCTCTGGTTCTATTTATGCCATAGCCATGAGTATGTTACATGAAATATTGAGCACACAGAAATGTTATTATGTGACATGCATCTAGTTAAGGCTAACATGTCATGCACTTTGCATATATCATGCATAAGTTATGGTAATTGTTTACTACTGAGATTTCTTGAATTTCACTCTCTCCTACTAACCATTGAGACATGTGAAAATATAAGGTATGTTGAGAACAGAGAAGGCAACTGCACAAGGAAAATGCAGAGGTGTAATGAAGACAACGATGTGTCTACTGTTCTTGGATTAGACTTAGACACTTTGGTAATCTTGCATGGCTACACTGCCTATATATTCATGTGCATATTTGTACATATTATGTTGATTTTAGATTTCTATCTTGTGTTACATTTTTCAATATATTGTACAGATGATACAAATAATTTTTTTTGGTATATTAATTTTTATAAGAAAGGTGTTAATATTCTTATCTTATAGATTTATTTATTATTAGGGCTCAAGAGAAACTACTTTTAATGAAATCAAAAACAAAAATACATACATTTTTTGCACATCTTATTACTTCAATGGATTTTCAATCACTCCTTTTTAAAATTGATATTTTGTTAATTAATTCTCCATTCCCTAAAATCTCATGAGACGAGATCGGGAAAGGCCCATCCCATATCCTATCCCAGAAAAAGTGTTAAACCCCTTAACATTTCAATATTTGCCAAGTAATAAAGGCATAGTTCCACAGATATATAGAAATAGAACAAATATATTGATAAAGCGTATTTGTTTACACTCAGGACTTTCGCCATAGGGTTTGAAAAATATATACAATTTTATCCAAAACTATCAAAATAAACTAACTATAACCAATAGCTCCATCTTCTTGACCCGGACATCTCAATTGCTTGTATTTAAAGTTTTGCCCCTAGAGCCGTTGGCTTTTGCTGGAATATTTTTAAATTTGGAAAAGGGTAAGATTCAAATGAATCTCAATAGTAACAAACAATCGTTCATATAAAATGCAATAGATAATTATGCTAGGTACCAAATAATGCAATAGAATAAATACACTATAATTATGTTTCTCAGAATGTGCACATTTCAAGGCCAACAATTGTTAGACCCCGAGTCAGGGCCAACTACTTGTAGTCCCTGACATCCGTACCTTAAATAGGCTTTTGATGTCACGCCCTTATTTTAATTTCACATTTACCGGAGTATTCACAGAAAATAATATGCGGTTCGATAGACAACACTGGAATAGCATAAATATACTGATAATATGTGCATGATTACAGAAATTCCCCTTAAGAATTCGTACTTGATAATTATAATTAATGTAGCCATACAGGACTACTTGGGTGTCTAAACCCGTCCCAGTGAAACAGAGACATCTTCTCGTCTTCGTTCCGCCACTGCAATCCCTCGTACGATTCTCTTCTTTGTTCTCAACATACCTTCTATCTTCTCCTATCAAAATTATTGGTAGGAGAGGGTGAGATTCGAGAGAAGCTCAGTAGCAAATAGATACCCTAATGCATGCAAGATAGATGCTATGTTTATGATATGTTAACTTTAACTAGATGTATGCCCCATAATGACATTTCTGCATGCTCAATGTTTCATGCAACAAGACTATGGCCATAGCAAAAACAGAAACAGAGCTTCATTTATTCAAATATGCTCTAAACAATCAAGTAAAGTAATTACATACATCATTACACAAGCAAAGATATCAAATACATGCAAGTAAGGTAAGTTCCCTACCTTAACCATTTTCCACCTAGAAACGTGTGCCTCATAAAACGTGTGGCAGCTCGGCTCTTTCCATCGGTCCTACAATTCCAATTGTATCATTTAGACACTCCCATAGTGTTTATGAGGGTTGTATGAGTCTATATTGAAAAGTTACTAAAATGCCCCTAGGGACCCATCCCGGCCTCGCCGTACCCGGTCTGGCTGTACTTTTCCTGAAATTCTAACATTTGCTATCCTGACATATTTTCACCCAAGGAATCCATTTCTGGAATCAGAATTACCAAATTCACTGCCAAAAGATGAAAATTGCCCTTGGCAGCCCTTATTTCAGTGTTTTTCCGAAAAAGTGCCCAACTATAACCCCACCTAATTTTTGCTCCTGAACTCAATGGAACCATCAAATTATTGAAAATCCAACTCTAAGGTCCTCTAACATCCCTGGCCGAAATTCACAGATGCTCCGGGAAAAATTGGGGTTTTTCGGTTTCGGCTCCGTAAATGCGATCCTTTGTACTCCTAACCATTTTATTAACCATATAATTGAGTTATAACAACCATTTGAACTAAAATTGGGCAGCATAACCCTTAGGCATACCCATTTCCAATCATTTAAACCAATGACAATCCGATGAAATTTCACCGATTAAATTGTCCACAACAACCAGAATAATCAATATACAAAAGTTTGGAAGTTACCTCAAGCTCCCACTAGCTTTTTCTCTTCTTCGCTAAAACCCTAACATTCCCAAGGGCTGAATTGAGCTTTCAAAACCTTAAAATATATGAAAGAGTAGCTTAGGAGCGAAGTTATACACATTAGGTAAGGATTTACCGAAGAAATCAACTTACTGTACAAGATCTCTTCACTTTCTCTCTCTAGAAAAATCTGCTCTTTCTCTCTCTATTTCAGGTCTGTTTCACGCTGGAATGAGCTTAGAGAAAGAAGATGATATATTTTATAATATATCTAATGTTATTTTATTTATTTCCTTTGTTTTTGGATTTCAGAAATTCTGGCAGATTTTCTGCCCTAACTTTGAAAAATCATAACTAATTCTAGAAAAATCGAATTGGAATCATTCCAAAGGCTAGAGAACCCTTATTAAGTGTAGTTTCAAGGAAAAATATAGAATTTAGCCATTTAGAAGCACAAAATTCCCAAAAATTCCATCTTTGGTTGCTGCTCCAAAAAAGTTTTAGTTTTTCTAGGCTAACTTCAAAAATTCATATCTTTTTGCATATAGCTCTATTTGAGTCTTATAACCTATCGAATTAAAGCTTAGGATGTATAATTTCACCTTATAAAATTTCATAATTTTTTCTCATCATTTGGTCATACAAAAACATATGACAAGCTCACTGCCTCATAGGCGATTTCACCGAAAACATAATTATATTATCTAAAATTCATCATTTTATTTTCTTTAATACCCCAAGGATATAAGGAACATTATTAGAAAATAGATTTGGGACATCTACTATATCAAGAATTAGCAGTCCACTTATTTCAGGCTTATTCTCTAGCCTCCAATCCCAAAATTCGGGGTATTACATTTGACCACAGACTGAACAGCATACCCTCTTCGTACTAAATTCTCATAACTAGATCCTTGTGGGGCCGTTAGGGTATTAGTGCTTCTCCCCCAGACGGTATTAGTGATTTTCCCACACCAGTTAAAGAGTGCATTATATATATCATAGAAGATCGCATACACAAAGCATATATAAGTTTACATAGTGTATGAAGAATAGAGTTACTACCTTAGGTGTCAACACCCGTTTCCATTTCAATATATATAGAGTAATAGAAACCATGTTACATAGGCATACAAAAGAGTACAAATATACTGATAATAAATATTTATTTACAGACCGAAATCAACCGTGCAGAATTTGATAATATTTAAACCTATGTACATAATATCCCAAAAATATACCAACTACAAACTATATAACCACAACCCTCGTCTAGGGAAATGTGCCCGTCAGTTCCCCTTAACAGTGTCCTTGCCTTTTGTTCTGCTGGCATCTGCTGAGACATTTTTGTTTAGAAAAAGGGGTGAGATCCTAGAGAATCCCAGTAGAAACATACTATCGACATATAAAATGCGAGAATTAAATATGCAATGCACCGTATCAAGTAAAATGAAAATTCATGTATACATAAAGTTTCAGGGCCAAACGCTGAGTTAAAACCCCTACGTGTACCTCAGCCGAGTCACCGACTATAGCTAGGCAATACCAGTGTACCTTGGCTGGGCATTGAAAAAAAACCAGGTAATGTGCCTCTAGCACATGTTCATATCACAAAATACAGTAACACATACCATATAAATAGTCACATAATATATGAGAGATAATAGTCCCTACCTTAACCTTTTTCTTGTCTTGTAAAGTCTGCTTCGTGAAACGTGCTAACTATAAGCGTCCAACTCAGTCCTAAGATTGCGAATGTACAAGAATTAAGTTGATACCCATTCATGTGCTACTTTAAACACATAGTATTGGTTATCTTTTGGGTTATTTAGACAACTATTGGAAGCTCAAACAAGTGCCTATGGGATTAGAGAAGTGAGACCAATCAAAAGAGTGAAAATGCTAAAATAGGGGTCTTGGCCACAACCATAAGTCTACTGGCCACGACCAAGAGAGGTCAGAAAGTTTTGGGCCACGGCCAAGCAATCTTTTGGCCGTGGCCAAGAAATTATGTGCTCTTGGCTCAATTTCTAAAAATTATAACTAATTCCAAAAAAAAATCGAAATGGACTGTTCTAAAATTATATGGAAAGTTCTTTAAGTTTAGTTTCATGGAAAAATATGAACTCCATTATCTACAATCAAAAAATTCCAGAATTTCATAAATTCCCATGTTGCTCCAGAATTAAGTCCGAAAACAGGGCAACAAATTGCTTATAATACCTATCAAATTAAAGCCCAGGATGTCTACTTTAATCTTGAAAAGTTTCATTTCATTCTGACTTGATTTGGTCAACGAAATACATGACAAAGCAACATTGCACTACAGGAGATAAGAAAATAACATGCTTTTACACTTCAATAAATTCCCTATTTATGTACAAATTTTCAAAAATCATGATCACTTATATTCCCACACAATTTTCCATTATCCAATGGAACCACTGAAATTGCCAAATTCCAACTCTTTGTCCTGTGTTCATCATCTGGACGAAATTAAGGTTCTTGGTAGGAAAAATGTGTTTTTGTGTTTCAACTTCAAGGCTTACTTCTTTTCACTCCTAATCACTGGACTAACCATTTAATCACTTTATAAACATGATTAGACTAAATTTGGGTAGCATAACACTTAGGGTTAGCATTTTCCTAAATTTAGAAATCATATCAAATCAACCCCAAAACCACCAATCATTCCAACAATAACAACCAAAGATTAAAGTTTATGGAGTTACCTTTGGCTTTTTTTGCTTGCTCTCTCTAGAAGTTACTATTCCTCTCTACTTAACCTTGAAATATGCTTTCTAAACAATGAGTTTCATGGAGAAGAAGATATTAGAGAGGAGATTATACAAAAAGAGGAAGCTTGATCATATGAACATACAAGCTTACCTTCTTAGATTTGTCTTAGTTGAGCTCTCCTCCTTCTCTCTATATTTCTTAGGGTCTCTCTCTCTCTCTCTCTATTTTTCTCTTGCTTGGCGTGAAATGGCTAGAAGAAAGATGAAGCATGGCTTCATAAAAGTATTTCACCTTTTCCTCTTATTATTATTCTTCCAAAATTTCAATTTTTGACACCTCATGTACTTGACTAAATTTGTTGACACTTTCTCTTTCTTTCTTGGTGTGCCTAGGTGTGAAAATGGAAGAGGGAAACATGACTAGAGCTTTACCATATCCTACCATTTTCGCTTAATTAATATTTAGTCATAAATCCAATTTATGACAACTCTTTGTACTTGGCCTTATCTACTTCCAATTAGTCATAAACCCCCAATTGCAATTGAACTAACTTTTCTCCTCCCCTCTTGCTAGCCCAACACGTCTTTAGGGTCCTTCCTAAGCCCCAATTGGGCTTTTCTCCATTTTCCTTAACTTCACCACCAAATATTATTATTGTATGATAATAACACATGTGCTCAAGTTCAACAATTACTATATATTTCTCTTTAGCTTGAAATAATGCCACTTGGCATAATTTGTTCACCAACACTTATTTTCCCTTTCATTTTCATGTATGGCGAAAATATTAGGAGAAAAGGGAAATAATAATTATCCAAATTAATTTCATAATTATTTTGCCTATTTTATCATAAATATGAACATTTATAAAATTCATAAATTCTAAATTCCTGAATATTCACTATTTTATTGAATTTCCCCAAATAGTTACAATATATTTGGTGAATATAAAATTTGGGGTGTTACATTTCTCCCCATTTTAAATAAATTTCATCCCCAAAATTTGCTACATCTTTACAATAATAAATTTTGGGTAATGCTTTCTCGTACTTTCTTCTGATACTATGCTCTTATCTCTAAGCTGCTTCTCCTGCCGATCAATGATTCGGTCAGGTATGACTTCGTACATCTAATAATCTCATATATCCATATCCTCATGTTTAATTACATATTCTTGATAGATTGCACTCACCTATCCTTGATCTAAGCTTTGTAAATTGCTGCTCTCAAATCCTTATGTGTCCTACTGACATAATTACCACTGATAAAAATCTACTTAGATAGACTAAGATCTTTGAAATCCTCAATTAGCTTTTTGTTCATAAATCATGATATCTTCCACCTGCACTATTTTACAGCTCAATGCGTCAGCGACAACATTAGCCTGTAATGGATAACATTTACATTTTAGGTCTTAATCTTTCAACAACTCTATTCATTTACATTACATCATATTTCGCTCTTTTTGATCATATACATATTTCAACATTTGTGGTTGTGGTACAACTCCATAGTTACGCCATACCAGCAACGTTTGCAGATTCAATTCAAACATTATTACCATTAACTCAAGATTATGGATGGGATAGTTCAACTCCCAAAGCTTCAGCTATTGAGGTGTATACGCCCTCACCCAGCTTGCATCAATTCTCATCTCAATCTATGCCTGCTCACATCTGGGATTCAATTCCCTTCCCAATCAATGCCATCTGGCGTCAGTAAAGACAATAAAGGTCTACTATGGATCTAGGATTATTAGTGTTGGTACTTTAATAAATTTTCGTTTGAGCTCTCCGAAGCTCCTCTCACTGTCATCATCCTATGCATAATGTTTAGTTTCGGGGAATTTCGGTATAGGCCCCTCATACTAATAAACAAGACTCAAAACACTGGGTGTCATAACCACAATTTTTGCCCTTCTCAATTCAGTACTGCTTCAACTTTACCAGAGTCCATTAGGATCCCTTCTAAAAGATTATGTGGCCTAGAAATATTACCTATGAAAGCCATAACCCGTATTTACTCACGTTGGCATAGAGTTGCTTTTCCCCTTACCGGGTTCAACATCGTTTACCAATATGTTATCAATAGAGATTGCCACAAATTGGACCATATACAGATGGAAAATTTGATTCATATGGTCTATAAGCATAGTAGGTGCATTTGACATCACCCAACCAATTTTGAGGATTATTACTAAGCTATACAACCATTTATCAGTAGACAATCAAGTCCATGGTCAATTCATATCCCTTGACAGTCATTATATTACATATACATATATTGACTGTGGCAACCCTAACACTCGTAGGTGTAGGCATAGTTTATTCATATAGGAATCTATGCATACTTACCCATTCTACTACCCTTTCTAGGGTAGGCCTTTTTCATATTCTCTAAAATAGATTCCAAAGAATTCTTCAGTCTACCAGGCCGTCAAACCATAATTCCCAACATCCTTTATTAATACCTTTTAATACACTATTTGTCGTCCGCCAATCTACTCCTAATAAAGCCTCAAGTTAGTAGAATAGCAGGCAAATCATTTCTTCCTCTCATTTCATCAAATAGCTATTACCTCAATCAATCTTTTAGGGAATATTTTATAATTATGATCTTTCCCTATGCTAGACTTAACAACTAGCAACCTTGAGAAACCTCATACACATTTCAATTCATTTTAGTACCATGTTCTAGTATCTAAGACCATCCAGGTCAAATCAAATTTCTAAAGAAATCAATTCAACTATTGAGTTTGATTCTTGAATCACAATTCAACCTTAGAAACTCAACATGAGCTGAGCTGGGAAATCACTTTCCTCAATTCCACGGATCATCACTAGCACAACATTATTTTGAATAAATTCGCCATATAAGGACATATTATCCACTAGGTCTTAGGACCTTTGGACATATAGGTCCACTATAATATATCGGGCGTGTAAGATTTTACAGCCTATGGAAATCGTTTTCCTTAATTATACCCAATAGATTTGCTAAGATTCACAATTAATAGCGCCTATTCTAACCTTCACAGTCTTCAGGTAATAACCTCAAAACATTACTGAAGGTTCAATATTATTCACATGGTTCAAAATTCCATCATGAAATAGAACCATAGTGCTGTAAATTCACATTCTAACCTAAGTATTATTTCAGCTTAGATCAAATTCAGGCCTATCTCCAAACTTCAGTATCATCATATCGGATTCTTCTAAGATCAGCATACTACATAATCATCCCACATCATATATCACATTCTAATACCTTGGAGTCAATTCAACTATGAAGTTTGATCCTCAAATACAATTTTCTCGATCACAAGTCAAACCTCAAACCTCAATTCAATTACAGTTTATCCACTATCGTTCTGAAGAACCTAGGGATTTACTAATCACTCTCCTATCTTATGTTTTCTCTATTCTGTTTGTATTGAGGACTAGCTTCCCAATTTAATTAAGTATCAAACAATACTAGGGAGTATATACAATGAGAAGTAATTAAGACTCAAACCATGCATTAAATTGTAATTAAAAGAAATCGTACCTTGGATAAGTTTAGGGGATTTTCTAGCCTTCTCCTGAATTATCGCATGGGCCACGCTTTGGGCTCTGAGTCTAGACTCCTCTAGTTGTTGCTTTTGTGGACAATCCTTAGCAAGATGCCTTGGTTCCTGACACAGATAACAGACTAGGCTAGTTGGATCCCATCCAGTTGAACTATATCTTGCTGATGCATCTCCACATGGTTTACCAGGATGATATGGCTTGCGAGATAGCCAATATTTTCTACTATTGGTGGGTTTTGACCTTTACGGTGTAACCCGCTACCCATCAAGGCCGAGATTTAGTTGTAAATAAGTGATTAAGTTAAATTAGAGACATAAGACGATTAGGGACTTAATAAAAGTAAATTTCCCAAAATCAGGGTTTTCAAAAACTTTTCTAAACCTGTTCAACAATAGTCACATATTCACACTTCAATTACACAATTGTCTTGTACCATTCAATTCCATTTATAAATATCAGAGTGTATAGTAAATTCACGACATACTTGGGTTCCATTAATCGAATAATGGTCTACAAGGCACAAATGCCCATAATCAGTTTTCCCTTAACTAGGGGATTACACAAAACTATACCACAATCCTACTATTTACAATTGTTTCCCCAACAAAATATCCAACGATTTACAAAATGATAACCAAAAACCAAATTACACTCCTAGCTCGGAGCTTCAGCCACCCTTTGTCACATGCTTTTCCTTGGAACTACTGGCCCTATCTAAAAATTTGTTTTTGAGAGAGTGAGATTCTAAGGAGTCCCTATAGTGTCAAATCACTCATAGTATTTACAACCACAAAGCGTGAAAGGAAATCATCACACAACACATAGCAACTACAACGACAGTTACAGCGGCAAGGGCATGTATAACTTGCATCAACCTTACGTTTACTCATGCTGAAGTGCTCACGCTGTATTGCTCCACATCATATTCATATCACATATATCACCATAGCTAGGATCCATATAAAATATTTCACATACACACAGCCACATTAGCTGGATAATCAAATAGGAATTCACAATTCCACAATGCAACCTCAGCAATTACAATGGCAGGGGTAGGTGTGATAACCATCACCCCCTACGACTGCTCACGTTGTAATGCCTTACTACCGATAACACATACACATGCACAAAATGGCCTTATGCCAAAGATTTTCTCTACAAAACAATGATAAGTCATGCATACCAAGCATCATACACAACATGAGAGAAAAGTCACTACCTTGGTCCTTCCATGCGTGCTCTGGCATTGGTCTCTCCCGAGTAGGACAAATGTCGAATCGTATAATTCATAATTAGGGACGAAGTGTTATTCTCTATTCCAATACCTAAATGACTTCAAATCACTTAAATTGGTTATCATTTATGTTCTTTAGGAAGCTACAAACACCTCTTACAAAAGCCCTAAAGGGTTGGAATAACTATCCCAAAGATCCCCTTTTGGAAGCACAAGAACAAAATTTTTCATTATTTCACTTGAGTGAAGAAGACCTCACTCGAGTGATGATAGACTTGCACTTGAGTCCTGAAAGCAACACTCGAGTGATAGCCAAATACTCACCTGAGTCCTAGGAAGTGAGGTGCAGAAAGTGCTCACCCGAGAGCAGAAAGGAATGACAGAACCTAGAATTGCTCGCTGCACTCGAGAATACACCAAATCACTAGAGTGATAGCCTAATGCTCACCCGAGTCCGCCAAAGTATGGTTCAGGAAGTGCTCACCCAAGAGCATAAGAAACTTTTAGGAGGGAACATCACTCGATTATGGACCATGGAACTCGAGTGATGGCTTAACACCTGCAAGTGCTAAGACACACTTTTAAGAAATTAGCAGAGAGTGACCACCTGAGATGTGAGTTTATAGTGTCAGATACACCTTCACTCAAGTGAGACATGATTCACTCAAGTGAGAACCCACAACACTCACAAGTGAGGCAATACTTTTACCTTTACATATAGAAGTGCATCAGAAAACTGAAAGAACACAGAGAAAGTGTAGCACTTTACTCGAGTGAGACCCTTATGTACTTGAGTGATGCTTATCAGAAGCCAAAAACGTAGAAAAACTGACAGCACTTCCCAAACTTTACCCAAGTGTTTCCAATAGTCCGAAATACCAAACCAAAGCTACTCCCACATAAAATTTCACAAGGAATCCAATAGAACTATCAAAATTACCAAATTCCTATACCATTATCATACTTTGGTTTTAGGCCACATAGAACATCAAAATCCCAAAATCATCAAAATTCACATTTCAACCTCAAACCAATTCTATATATTCAAAACTCATCTCAAGATACCACATTCATACCCATATCATGCCAAACTACCAATAACCCTAATTGTCAAAAATAAGGCCAAAAATTCCAGAAATTCCCAAACTTAATCATTTGGCACAAAACATAGATAGAAAGGTCTATTTCACTTACCTCTTCAACTTTTCCAAAGAAGTTTCTTGATTCTCCAACTACCAGATTTTCTTGATGCCACAAATCACCACTAATGGAGAAACTAGAACCATGAAAATGAAGCTCTCAAGCCAAGGATAAACTTTAGAGAAAAGAGTTTTGGCATTTGAGGTCATTTTCTTACCTTTTTCAAGCTTTTCTTCTTCCCTTTTTCTTCAATAATGGCGCAAGAGAGAGAGAGCAAGAGAGATGAGAGTATGTGAGGAAGACGAAGAAATGATTATACTCCCATCCCCATGCCTTGCTTGTTCAGCAAAAAGGGAGGGAAGAGAGGAGAGAGAAACCAATAAAATATAAGGTTTGACTTTCCAACTCTCTCTCTCTCCTAAGCTTCCCACATGTCCAAATTCCATTGGTTCCCACAAAGTAAGTAACTATTTAGTTACTCTAACCACTCCATTAGCCATTTAGTCACACATCTCATTTCTCTTAATTAGTAATTAATTTCTCCATTAACTATTGACTATTTGACCAGTAAATTTTCTATTCTTCCAAATTTTCCCTTGATTATGGCACATTCACAAGAATTGCCATATACCAAATATTCTAATTCTTTTTCATTTCTCCATGCGCCATTTTCCTCTTATTTTAGCCCAATAATTACTTTGCCATATAATTATGCTAAAAACAGGGTGTTGGGCATTTCCAATAATTAATCTGGATCTCAAATCAACTTTAATTCACAAAATCATTCTCAAAAATGTCATTAGCCCTTAATGAATGGAAAAGCCCAAAAAAGTATAATTATTAAAACGCCCCTGAAACCCTTAAAGTGGGGCTGCCAACAGTAATGTTGTAATTTGACATTGAATTTGATAATTCCGAGTCCAAAATGGATTCCTTGGGCGAAAATTTGTCAGGATAGCCCAAGATAGAATTTTAGGAAAGGTTCAGTCGGAGGGGTATAGCGGGGCTGGGCGGGATTCCTGGGGGCATTTTAGTAAATTTTCACAATAGACTCATAAAACCCCCAGAAACACTATGGAAGTGTCTGAACGGTACCTTTGGCATTGTAGGATCGAATATGGGGCCTAAGTTGTTGGCACGCGTTATGAGGCACATGTTTCGAGGATGAAAAGGGTTAAGGTAGGGAACTTACCTCTGCTGTATGTATTTGATATTTGTGTTAGTGTGTTGATGTATGTTATTGCTTTGCTTGATTATGTGAAACATGTATGAATGATTTGAAGCTATGTTTCAATTTATGCTATGGCCATAAGTATATTGTTTGAAGCATTAAACTTATAGATTTGTCATTGTGTGATCATGAGTTATGTGATGCAAGCATGTCATGCATTAAACATTTATCGTACATGCATATTGGTATTATTTTCCTGCTGAGACTCTCTCAAATCTCACCCTACCCTACCAACATTTAGACAGGAGAAGACAAAAGATATGCTAAGAACAATGCAGAGAACCATATGAGGGGATTGTAGTGGTAGAACGAAGACGAGAAGATGTCTCTGTTTCACTGGGTTGGGTTTAGATACCCAAGTAGCCCTATGTGGCTACATTGATGGTAATGATCATGTACGAATCCCTATGGGGAATTTATGTAATCATGCACTTATTATCAGTATATTCATGTTATTCATGTATTGCCCACCAAACCACATATCGTTTTCCATGAATACTCTAAAAAAAGTTAAAACAAGGTAAGGGCGTGAACACAAAAGCAACCAAACTAACCGCAAATCAAGCCAACAATCACATCAACAACATCATATCATCAAGAGAATCAAGGTTCTTGAAGTTACTTCTTGATTGATCAACTTTCTCTCTCTAGGACATCCTCCCTCTCTCTCTCTTCCCTTAGAGTTTTGCTTGCTAACCATGATATTCATGGAGAAGAGATTATTAGAGGTTTTACATGAATTAAAAGGCTTAAACACAAGAATTTCACATCCTTACCTTGAATTTTGCCTTCTTGAACCCTTTGAGCTTTCTCTTGTTCTTGAAGCTCTTTCTCTCTCTATTTCTCATAACTTGGATAAAAATGAAGTCCCATGTACATTTTGCTTTATGACTTCATCTCTTTACTTAGCTTGAAATAATGGCACAGGGCATATTTAATGTCCAAGTAAATGTTTTTCCCTCTTATTTTCTCCCCTTGGACGTAAATTACAAAGAGGAAGGAAAGTAATAATTGCTTCTTACATTTTCATAATCCTCTTTCATCAATTAATTAATTTTCCATTATTCACTTTTTGACTTTTCCAACTTAATTTACTTGGCCAAGAATGCTCCAAAATTGCATATTTATCTCCAAATATATTTTTTCCTTTATTTTCCTTAATTATCCAAAATTGGCTTCAATTACTTGAAAAAATAATTAATTCTTTGCTTATTGGTAAATTACCAAATATATTTGGGCCTTCTTTCTTTTCTTCTCTTCATGGCCGAAATTCCCCTTAATATTGGGCCAAATACTGTGCCCTTTTATTCTCCATTTTGGGCTTTAACAATGGACTTTAGTAATAGCCTTTTTGGAAGACTCAAACTTAGCTTTATGTCTCGCTTTAGCCCAATTCTCATGTAACCTCTATCAAATGTATTCTTGTCATTTCATATGTATCAAAATGCACCATTTTATTCTATTGAATGTCACAAATAATTACAAGGCATATTGGTGAATATAAAGTGGAGTGTTACAAAAAGACATGATGACATTTCTGTCCTGTGTCCCATTCTAGTCTTGGTCTTGTCTCAGTCCTCAAAGGATTAGAATGGGACTAGAACGTCCTGTTTAAATTTTTTTAAGGATTTGGACCTATTGATGGGTTTTTTATTTGTTCTCTTCTCTGAACTTGTAAAAACTAGATGGTAGACCTGGATGGTTGAAAATACATAATATAAATATGTAATTATCCTCTTTTATTATTTTTATAGCCAAATCATAATTAAGAATAAGAAATATTCAAACTTGAACATGATAAGAAACATGATCATAAATACAAAAAAGATAAAGCTTGACCTAAACTAAAGGGGGTTAGAGAAGTCACAAAATATAAAATAAAGAAATAATTTAATAAACTAGATAAAGTTTTTTAAAAAAAAATATAAACATACCACGTTGGGAAAAGCTTTGTCTTATTTAAGTAGTAATGTTGTCATGTCCTATCCCAAAATGATCAGGACGGGACAGCTGAGATGGAATAGAAGTGTACACTCCTAATACCAACTACTCGTATTATGGTATAGTACTCTTCTTCATGTAATATCCTAAATTGTAATTAAGGGCTAATAACTTCAAAGTGATGTAATTAATGTTAATTGAGCATTTTTTAAGGATATGATGTGAATGGTGATGTAAAATATGCTTGATGAGGGTATCGTATATGTTATGACAATCAGGGGCAAAATAGTAAATTCACCAACCAATTGGACAGTTACCAAAGAGGAAAATCATTGGTAATTGGTATCAATGGCTAAGATTGAATAACCAAAGGAGTGGGATTGTGTGTGCATGTGCTTATGTGAGTACTTAGAAGGAGGAACAAGATGTTGACACATGTCATCACAAGAACCATGGATTGAGGTCAAAGAGTCAATAATTGCAACTCTCTCTTCCCTCCTCCATTTCAAGTCGGCCAAGGGCCTTATTGCACCCCAAAAATCTGATTTCTACATTATCTTCTCACCTCTCTCCTTTCCTCCATTGTCGCCAAGATCAAGCAAGAAAGAGAAAGAAGAAGCTTGAGTTTTAGGTAAGTTTTGTCCCTAAATGCTCAACTCACCTTCATTAATATTGTTCAAGGGGTTGAGAGCTTTATTCCTATGGTTTTAGATTTTTGATTAGTGGAGTTTGAGAACTTGTGGGGATTTGAAAGTAGGAGAATCAAAGAAATAGCTTTGGGAAGAAGTTGAGGTGAGTATTTTATACCTTTTGGTATAATTGTTGTGGTTATTGGTTTGGTTTTAAGAATTTTGAATTTTTTCCCTGATTTTTGGTCTAATTTGAATGCTTGAATTGGTTAGTGTGTTGTATAGAATGTGGTGTTAAATTGTGTCTTTGTGCCATGGGAGTTGATTTGGAATTTTTGGAATGGAAGGAATTGCATTGTGGTGAATTGTGTGTATATTGGGTTGACATGTTAAGATTTCTATGGAACATGTCTATGTGGATGGAATTTGATTGTTTTGATGGCTCCAAAGGATTCCTTGGGCAAAATTGGTCTGCGAATGGTGTTTAATGTGAAAATGGGAACCATTGGAAGCAATTGTGAAAAACTGAAAAATCTGTCCATTGAAGGTCTATGCTGGGCAGTCTTTTTATGTTGGCGTTTTGAATAGGTCAATGATGTCAAAAAATTATGAAACTTTCCACTTTTAAAGTTCACATCCCAAGATTCAAAATGGACAAATAATTTGTATCATTTCGTTTTGTGCACTGTGAGTTATGGTTGTCCAAAGTTTGGGATGGAAACTGAACTCTGTTGTGGGGCAGTAGTGAGTTTTGTGCAATTTTGTACTTTTGTGGTGATTTCTAGTAATGGCCAATATTTTTCCTAGGAAGAGGACTTATATAGCTTTTATTTGGCTTTGGAATCACCTTATTTTGAATTTTCTTGAATTAGTTATGAGTTTTTGGAAGTTCAGCCAAGAAACTGAATCTTATTGGCCGCGGCCAGAAGATGGTGGGCCGCGGCCCAAATGTTTCTGACCTCTTTTTGGCCTCGGCCAGTGAATTTGTGGGCCGCGGCCAACTCCCAAAAATCAATATTTTGCACTTTTGAAAGTTGGTTTTTGGTATAGCATTTCCCAACCCTTTGGGTATATGTTTAGGCCTCTAATAGCCACTTAAAGAGTCTAAATGATAACCAACTTAAAATACTATGGAATTAAGAACTTGGAAAAGATATAGATTGGTTCTCCCTAATTTGGTTTATAGGATTTGACATTTGCCGCCCTCGTGAGCCCACTGTGCCAGCGAACGTCAGGAAGGAACAAGGTAGTGACTCTCTCTCTTATACCATATATGATGCATTGTGTGTATGTTATATCATTGATTTGTGATGGAATTCGAATGCTGCAATGATTGTGGAAATGTGTAAGCACTGCTATACCAATAGTCCCTGAGTCACTAACAACGGTTCGGGTGAGGCCTGTGTACCTTCCCGGCGGTAAAAGGAGATGAGGATGGGGTGTGATATTTGTGATTATGTGAGCCAAAAAGCTATTTGTGGGCTGAAAGGCTATATGTGAGCCATAAGGCTATGTGTATGCACTGCCATGCCAATAGTCCCTGAGTCGCTAACAATGGTTCGAGTTAAGATGGTGTGCCTTCCCGGCTGTAAAAGGGGATGAGGGTGGAGTATGATTTGTGCTGCTGTTGTATGATGATTTGCTTACATGCTGTGTGCTTATATGTGGTATGAATGATTTGTTACTACTGGGATTCTCTTGAATCTCATTTTTTCCTTTGACTAACATTTTAGATAGGCCAAGTGGCTCCAAGGAAAAGCGATCAACCCGAAGCGGTTAGAACCCTGTAGGGACATTTACTTTTGGATATGTTGGTTAATCATACTGGACAAGGATTTTGTAAATTATTTTTGGGTTGTAATTATTAGTTGAATATAGTTGTGTAATCCCCTATATGGGAATTATAAACCTTTTAGTAAATGAGTGGAATCCGGAGGTTGCCGGAATTTTTGTTATATACTCTGATATGTATAAATGTAAATTAACTGCATAGGTGATTATATTCGATAATTGAACTTGAGACCGGGAAAGGAAAGAAGTTTTCAAAATTTTGTGAAAACCCTACCTTAGGGAGGGTGTTTAAAATGAGTTTCAAACTATCCGTCGGCCTCTACTCCATTTTATTATATATTATCGAATCTTAATTATGCTAATTAAGGCAGGGGTTACACTTCATACACACATACATACATTGTTGATATTTTTATTAAAAAAAATTCCAACTGAGTCTTCTCTCGTTAACAAAGGATAGAATCTTCAATTCTTTGCCTTTGAGTCAAAGGCATCATAATTGCAATGTAGGGAGGAATTGAGAATTTAAGTAATGGCGCCCAAATTTAGTACATCTAATACCTTGAGATAGTTTTGTAGGTGCCTCTATCACCTTAAAGTATTTTTTAGATGTGCCTAATACCCTAAATTATTATTTGGTGTATACAATACCTTAAAGTATTTTTTTAAGGCATATCCAACACTCTAAATTACCAAAATTGTTAAGGGAAAAATTGCATAAAAAAGCAATTTAGGGTGGTAAACGTAGCTAAAAAAATACTTCGGGGTGTTAATACACCACAAAATAGTTTATGGTACTGGATGTACATGAAAAAATATTTCAGAGTGCTAGATGCACCTTAACCCTATATATAACAAACTTTTAAAGTTGAACAAAATTTTAGTGTTTATATCAATCCTCTCATGATAATGGTTTGGTTACTACTGTTTTTGTGGTAACTAGTAAGGGACGCAAATGGATGGCTCCCAGATGAATGGGCAAATTTAATCAAAGTAGAGTCTCCTTGTATGGCTGAATGTGATAACTCAAATAGAAAAATAGGGCTATAATAAAAAAAAGAAAAAAATGGCTAAATTACAAAAAAAAAGAGTGATCTTTTAAAGAAATTACGATATATATATATATATGTTCTATAGGATTTTTCTAATATTCCAACAAACTCTTTTAAAAGTATAACTAAATTTTTTATTGAAGATATCTTTTAGTTGATTGCTTAATCGATCATATAAAATCCATAAAATATTTTGAACTCTAAACATTTAAAATAATTGAATACACATAAGAAGATATTTAGTAAATATTAAGGAATATGTTATCGTAATGATCGCCAATCTCAATCATCCAACAATTTACTATCACCACACGACCACATCAACATCTTCTCTTCTCCAAATTTATGAACAAGTGCTTTGCTCCACATCCAAGTATACAATGAGGGATCATCTCTTGCCAATTACATTAGTGTTGAGAAGGTGATACTCATGAGGACTTTTTAGCTGGTGTTCAATCCTAGTGTTACTAAAGGGGAACTCTACAATCGTTCGTACCAGGTATCATTCATTTCACCTTTGCTATGTCTTCAACCTTAAAAATCTTTCCTTGCTTTTATTCCAGTTTCTTCAGAAGCAAATTCCAAATCGCTTTGTCACTCCAAAATATTTCTAAATACGTCTTTCACATTTGATTTGTTCGAGAACTTTATAATTTCTTGGAGATAATTATCGTGATGGTATTTGTTAGTTTGGATATTTCCATTCATACTTTTATGTTCCACTTTCTTGTACTTTTTATAATAAATTTATGTTGGCATATATTTTCTTACTTTTGTCTTATTTATTGGCGTTGTTTTCAAATCCTCCTTCATGTTTTCAAAATATTAAATTGATTTATTTTTTTAAAAAACATTTTTTTGATTATTTATTTATTTATATTTACCTTCTTTCAACTTCTCTTTTTAGTTAATAATTTGATTTCAAACCTTCTTTATGTTTTCAAAAATTTGACTAATTTACTTTTATGAAGGAAAAATATTTTTGGGAAGTATGTGATATATATATATGGAATGTATATATACGTGTGTGGGTGATATATAAGGGTGAGACGTTTATTCATCACCACGATTTATGTTGATAATTGGTATATGAGATAGATGGATATATTTCAAACTCCTTAACATTCTGATATTTACAATATAATAAGCGCACAGTTCCGTAAGGCGTACTGAAATAGCAGAAATATACTGACATTAAATATTTGTTTATATTACAGGAAATTCCCCAAAGGGTTTGAAATATATACACAAATGTACAGAGCGTCCAAAAGAAAGTAAAACTACAAATATAGATAACCGGACACACACTAACACCAAAAATGTGTTTTAGACCAGCACATTTAGACCGGTTGTAGCAGATGAGGTCTAAAAGAAATGCGCGGTGGCATTTACATAACTCTAAACAAGTTGGGAGACCGGTTATTATATTAACCGGTCTAAAAAATATTATTTAGACCAGTTCTACACTAACCGGTCTAAAAGAATATTTTTTAGACCGGTTACTATAAGAACCGGTCTAAAATATATTTATTTTAGACCGGTTAATAATATAACCGGTCTAAAATAATTACTTTTAAGACCGATTCTTATAACAAGAACCGGTCTTAAAAGTCTTCCCATTTTCACCTCCCGCCATTCCATTCTGTATTAACGTGCCTCATATCAGCTCCCCATTCTCGCGCCTAAGCTCTCCGGCCTTCGATTCTGAATCTCGCTTGAGCTCCCCGCCCTTCCATTCTGAAATCCCTCTTCAATTCCATTTTGAATCGCGCCTCAGCTCCCTACCCTTCTATTCTGAAATCCCTCTTCCATTCTGAATCGCGCCTCAGCTCTGCTAAGCTCTCGACTCCCCATCCCTTAATTGAGCTTTGAATTGGAACAATCAAATCCGGTCGAGGTACTTGTTGTTGTCGATGGTGGGTCACTGTCATCCATTGCTTCAGGTGGTTAGCTCCATCCGTTATTCACTGCGTTTCACTTCCGTCTTCGTCAGGTATGCTTCCTCGTCTTCTTTATTAATGTTTCATTATAAAATTTTTTAGTGCCTCTCTCATATTTATGTTCATTATTTGCTTCTCTTCGATTTTTTCTCTTCAATCATTATCTGTGATGCTATATTAAGAAAATTGTTAGTGTTTCTTTTCCAACATAACCTCTGTTTATCTGGAAGAAACTTGTTAGTGTTTCTTTTCCAACGTATTGAAGGAATTGAATTTCTCTAGGAGCTGTACTCTGCGCCATTACTGGTGAACAACTATAACCTTAGGTGTAACACTGTCCTCTTATACTGAGTTTTCTATTCACACTGGTAGTGGATGGATGGAATCAATCTTTTCCTCTACTTCCACTTAATTATGAAAAATTCGGTCTGTTTCCTTCCTTATTGGAAATATGAGTGTTTTCCCTATTATCCTATTATCCTATTATAAAGGCATTGGCATGATTATATTACAAACCATACATATCTTCTTCAACAATACTCCTTCAGCTCCTAAGTATAAATTACAATTTTTAGGATAAGGCTAGTCCTTTTTAACTATAAAGGATAATAGTTACTTAGGTCAAGTATGTCCAAGTATCCAATAAGTTTCTGCCACATCCATCCTCTGGCTGGCTGAATCAATTTGTCATGTTAATTCTGCTATCTATTCCAATTATCCTATGTAACATTATTATGCATTGTTGCTGCCGGTATATGATAGTCTAAGTGACTTGCTCTTCATTGTACTTAATAGCATCATACTAAAGATGGATATATATGAGAAAAATGTAATAAGGTAGAAGCATATAAACAATGAAGGAAGGAAATATGCTTAATTTCCAAGATTTACACGTAAAAATCAGAGTTTTGCTTGAGTGAGAGAAGGATGGATTGTGTGTGACAATGAATCTAATTAAGAATTTAGAAAATGACCTTACTTAACAGAGATGGGTAAGACAACTAATTTTCAAAAACACATATACTCACCCTTATTGAATTCTGCTAAAGTCTATGAGCTCATCTCTCTTCGTGGATATCCTTTATTAAAGAGAGCTATGTAAGCAATCTTTCTATCGTAGTTATTCCTTGGTGACTCTATTCTATCTATCCCTTGGATCTTCTCATTCTAAGCTAAGTCTAGGATGCCTTGTTTTTTTCAGGATTATTTGCAATAGTGCTAGTTTCTACTTATGGTGTTTTTTATCTTCCTTTACGTCTCTCATTGTTCAAACTAAGCTCTTCCACATCACTGAGCACTAGTGGATGAGTAAATACATACATACATCTATATATATATATAAATGGATACTGTTGACATTGTTATGTTTTTTTGCCAAGGACGCTATACATTTCATTATGACAAACCTATACTCTGGAGATTATGGGCATGTATGTTGAAATGGCATTGGAGATTTAAGTTAGGCAAACATATACTCTGATAAACCTTTGTTTTGCTTAGTAATTTATAAAAACAAGCTATATATTGAACAAAACATAACTCGCTGCCATATTAAACAGGCTATATATTGAACAAAACACAACTCTGTTCTACCTGTTCATTATATAGTAGTTAAACTAGGTACTTGGGTGTAATGATTACATGCTCTCATCATACTCCTGCCTTTTCCAGGGAAAAAAGTAGAAAAAAAAGGTGTTGTAATATATGGATCATAGTTGGATACAAGCTAAACGGACGAGTGTTGATTATGATGTTGGGGTGAGGGGTTTTTTAGACTTTGCAAAAGGAAATGCCGATGATGATAGTAGGATGTTTTATTGCCCTTGTGTAAAATGTTTGAATGAGAAGCGATTAAGTGTTGCAGATATATATACACATTTAATTTGTGAAGGGTTTTGTAAGACGTATGTAGTATGGGTATGGCATAGTGAACAATTAGAAATGCCAAGTGCATCTCAACAGGGGGCAGTGACTTGTGATAATAATGACACGGATCTGGATGATCAGATAGAGGATATTATTTGTGATGTAGGAGAAGAGGCTTTTGAACAATCACATGCATATGGTAATATGTGTAGTGATGCTGAGAAGCCGCTGTACCCAGGGTGTAAAAAATACCAATTGCTGAAAGCTGTATTGAAATTGGTAAGCTTGAAAGCACTGTATGGATAAAGTGACAAGATTTTTTCATTCGCACATGTTGTGCTGAATTCATCTATGAGCTATTACAAAAATAGTGAGTTTTTGAATCCAACGTTACATTGTACATTGTTATCATATGTATTGCTAACAAGGTTTATGTATCTGTTTGGACAATTTCTGTGATATGGGTGATACAGGAGGCATTGGATTTGAGGGACTGACCTTTGTAATTTTTCTTTCCTTTGTATTCTGTAAAGTTGAGGAATTTCTGCTATTGCTTGTATCAATACTTGAATTTTATTGCTGCCGTTGTAATTTCAAAGTTTTGCATCCATTTCTCAGCAAATTCGTCTGTTTGGACATTCCTTCATGTTTTTAGTTTTAGACAACTTCATTTTGCACATTGAAATTGCAAGAAATGGACTGAATTTGGAGTTCCTAGAATCTGATTTTAGCTTGTTGCTTAAATAGTGACATTTGATCTTGAACCTTATTCTATACTAATTACCATTTGTTGGAAGTTTATTTAAAGTCACCTGGCTTACACCTTTATTTTGCTTGTTGTTGATCTTGCTGCTATCATTGCTTCTGTGCAATCTGTTATGTTGCTTATGTGCAATCTGTTATGTTGCTTATGTGCAATCTGTTACTTACTTCATACTTAGGGAGTTGAAAATAAATAGACAAATACATGCACTCCATTTCATTTGTTGCATTTTGAATTGTTTTTTGTTGCTTCAAGATTCATTACTGCTATCATTTGGTTCTCCTTACTGTCTATTTGCACTATTGGTGTTATTTAGTGCTAAACTAAGGTTGGTCATTACCTTTGGCTAAATTCTTGACAAATTTGCTTGCACTCTACTGTAACTGGAATTACTGTCAAAGTTGTGCATTAAGCTGTCATGCATACTATCTTGAAGTCTGGGATTTAAATAAATTTCTGCATCATTATGAAGCCTTTGCTAAAATTGAGCAAATCTGTTTGGCATTTTTTGTGCATTTGATATTAATTTCTTGTCTGCTTTTTGTTTCTGCAGGTTGGGTTAGTTCAAGCATTATCTTCATCTGAGTTTTGATGTACATTCTATTGCACTGGTCTACTGTTAACATTGTCTGAACTCATTCCTAGTTTTTCCCTGTTTTTAGCCTCTGTTTGAAGTGGATGTTGTTTGAAACTTAGTGAAAATGTGCATTTGCACTTCATTTACCCTGCTGGAACAAAATTGAGTCTTTGGAAAGCTGTCATAGTAAATTAAATCTGTGAAACACTTTCCCAATATGTTGACTTAGGGACTGAAACTACAAGTGCATTTACGCTGAAATTGAGCCAATAAAGTTTGCATTACTTGCTACCATATTTTCCATACTGTACTGTAATTAAAGTGCTGCAAATGAATCATTAATGTGTGACTGGCTTGTATGAAAATTTGTTCATGCTATAGACTGCTGTTTTTGAATATTGAAATTGAAATCTGTGATTGCTCTGTACTGCTATTAAAATTGAAGCATCCACTGCGTTTATATATAAAAGAGACATTTTTTTAAAAAAATAGAAGCTTTAAGACTGGTTGTATTCACAACCGGTATTAAAAGTATTTTAAGACCGGTTGTGTGTAATACCCCGAAATTTGGGATTGAAGGCTTGGGAATAAGCCTAAATTAAGTGAACTGCTAAGCCCCAATTTAGCAGGAGCCCAAATTTATCCCCTAATGATTCTAATATCTTTGGGGTATTAAGAAAGTAAAATGATGAATTTTGGAGAAAGTAATTATGTTTTTGGTGAAATTGCCTATGAGGTAGTAAGCGTGTCATGTGATTTTGAATGGCCAAATGATAAGAAACAATTATGAAATTTTACAGGATGAAAGTAGACATCCTAAGCTTTAATTGGACATGTCATATGACTCAATTAGAGCTATACACAAAAAGATATGAATTTTTGAAGTCAGCACAGATAAACTGTGAAATTTCTGGAACAATATGCAAAGATTGAAATTCTGGGAATTTTGTGATTCCATAAAGCAAAAGTCTATATTTTTCCTTGAAACTAGACTCAATAAGGGTTCTATAGGCTTTGGAATCACCTCATTTCAATATTTCTAGAATTAGTTATGAGTTTTCAAAGTTTGGGCAGAAATCTGCCAGAATTTTGTAAAATCCGAAATTTTTGGAAAATTGGTAAATGAATATAATAGAATATATAATATGATATAAGCTCTTTATTTCTTCTTCAGCCCTGCATCTGACGCCATTTTCAGTTTTAGAGAGAGGAAGAGAAAAATTGTAGAGAGAGAAAAGGAGGAGGAAAAACTTACAAAGGTAAGTGATTTCTTCGGTAAATCGGTTCCTAATGCGTATAACTCCATTCCTAAGCTTCCTTTGCATATGATTTAAGGTTTGGAAGCTCATCTTTTGGTGTATCAAGGGTCTAGGGTTCAGCCACTTTGAGAAAAGCCAGTGGGAGCTTGAGGTAACTTCCAAACTCTTGTATATTGACTATTCTGGCTGTTGTGGACAATTTAATCGGTGAAATTTCGCCGGATTGTCATTGGTTGTAAAAATGGGAAATGGGTTTCCCTAGGGGTTATGCTGCCCAAATTGATACTAAATGGTAGTTTTAACCTAATGGAATAGTCAATAAAGTGGTTAGGAGTAGAAAGGAACGTGTTTACGGAGCCGAAACCGAAAAACCCCGATTTTCCCCTTAAAACCTATATATTTCGGCCAGCATTGTAAATAGGTCTTAGAGTTAGATTTTCAATTATTTGATGATTCCATTGGATTCAGTGGGCGAAAATAGGTGGGGTTACAGTTGGGCACTTTTTCGGAAAAAGCCCAGAAAGCATAATTACGGAAACGCCCCTAAAACCCTAAAGTAGGGCTGCCAAGGGCAATTTCGTAATTTGACATTGAATTTGATAATTCCGAGTCCGGAAATGGATTCCTTAGGTGAAAATATGTCAGGATAGCCCAGGTTAGAATTTCGAGAAAAGTACAGCCGGACCGGGTATGATGGGGCCGGGTCCCCGGGGGTATTTTAGTAATTTTTCGAGATAGACTCATATAACCCCCAAAAACACTATGGAAGTGTCTAAATAGTACATTTGACATTGTAGGATCGAATATAGAGCCCCGAGCTGTTGGCACGCATTACGAGGCACGCGTTTCGAGGCAAAAAAGGGTTAAGGTAGGGGACTTACCTTACTTGCATGTATTTGATATCTTTACTTGTGTAATGATGTATGTGATTGCTTTACTTGATTGTGTAGAGCATATTTGAATAAATGAAGCTCTGTTTCTGTTTTCGCTGTGGCCATAAGCTTGTTGTACGAAACATTGAGCATGCAGAAATGTCATTATGGGGCATACATCTAGATAAAGCTAACATGTCATACACATAGCATCAATCATGCATGCATTATGGTATCTGTTTCCTACTGAGATTCTCTCAAATCTCACCCTCCCCTACCAACAATTTAGACAGGAGAAGACAAAAGATATCTTAAGAGTAAAGAAGAGAACCGTACGAGAAGATTGCAATAGCATAACGAAGTCAGGAATATGTCTCCCTTTCACTGGGACAAGTTTTGACACCCAAGTAGCCCTGTGCGGCTACACTAATTGTAATTATCAGGTATGAACCCCTATGGGGAATTTATGTAATCATGCATATATTATCAGTATAGTTATGCTATTCCTGTGTTGCCTACCGAACCGCATATCGTTTTCCGCTAATACTCTGGTAAATGTGAAATTAAAATAAGGGCGTGACATTGTGCCTTACAACCGGTCTTAAAAAACCACCTTTAAGACCGGTTGTGACACACAACCGGTCTTAAATGTCTAATTTAATATCCCAAATTGTGATTAAGGGCTAATAACTTCAAAGTGATGTAATTAATGCTAATTAAACACTTTTGAAGTAAATAATGTGTATTGTGACAATCAGGGGCGAAATGGTAAATTTACCAACCGATTGGTCAGTTACAGGAGAGAAAACTCCTTAGTAATTAAGATCAATGGCTAGGATTGAAAGAACAAGAGGTGGAATCCTATGCATACAAGTTTATATGAAATCATAGTAGGATGAATGAGATGGTGCCAAGTGGCAAATTATGGACCATGGGATTGAAGTCAAAGATTCAACTCATTTCTCTTCCCTCCCACTCTCAAAGTTGGCTCTGTGTGTGTGTAAGGGACAAAGAGAAGCTGTTTCATCATCTCTCTCTTCATTCTTCCTCCACTTCTAGCGAACTAAGCAAGAAAGAGAAAGGAAGGGTTTGAAATTTGTGAAGGTAAATGACTTCATATGCCTAACCACCCTTCATTGATATTGTTTAAGAAGTTAAGAGGTTGACTTCTATGGTTTCAGAATTTTCATTGGTGATATTTGAGAGATTGTGAAGTTTGAGAAGTTGAGGAATCAAGGATTTGATCTTGGCCAGTTAAGAAGGTAAGCATTGGTGACCTTTTGTTATAAATGTATGACTTTTGGTTTAGTTTAGTAAATTCTGAAATTGTACCCTAAATATGATGTAAAGTGAAATGTAGGATTTGGATAAAGTGTCACTGTTCATTTGGTAGGTTGTGATACTTGGAGTTGGTTGGAATTGATTTGAAGTTGAATAAGGAACTTTGATAAAATTGTGGTTTTGTGTGCTTTTGTGAACTAGAGTTGAGAATGTGTTGATTAAGTGAAATTCAGTTGTTTTGAGGTTGCCAATGGGTTCCTTGTGGTAAAACAAGTGAGAATGAGTTGTGGTATGAGTCTTAGGACCATTGGTAGCCAATTGGTCAATTCTGGAAAACCATATCAGTTGCTGCGATTTGGCATCTGATAGGCATCACTCGAGTGAGGGAAGATCTCACTCGAGCACGATATTAATTTCTGGGAATTTTGGTTAAGTTTTTTGGCAGAAACCGCGAGCATAGTTCCTGACTTGCGAGTGAGATATGATCATGCTCGAGTGAGCATGGGCATGCTCGAGTGAGGGAATAAGTTTAAGACTTGGGAGTTTAGGGTTGCTCTCGGGTAGTCACTCGTGGTGCCTCACTTCTTGGTGCTCGAGTACATTTGAGGTCATCACTCGGGTACAGTTTCTAGTGCTCGAGTGAATGTGAGAGATCTTGTGAGGTTTGCTCTTGAGCAAACACTTTTTGTGTTTCACTCGCTAGGACTCGAGCACAACTGAGGGCATCGCTCGAGTGAGGTGGTTGTCACTCGAGTGAGGCAGCCCAAAATTAGTGTTTTGCATTCAAAAAATGTATCTTCTGGGTAATTTCTTCCAACCCTTTGGGGATATGTTTAGGCCTATTATAGCCACCTAAAGAGTCTAAATTATAACCAACATAAAGTATTACGAGATTTGAAAACTTGGAAAAAAGATTGACATATTGTCCCTATTTTTATAGGATTTGATATCTGCCGTCCTCGTGAGTCCACTAAGCCAGCAAACGTCAAGAAGGAACGAGGTAATGACTTTTCTTTCATACCATATGTGATGCATTGTATGTGTGTATTATCATTGATTCGTGATAAATTCGTATGCTGCGACATTGTGAATATGTGTAAGCACCATCATTCCGATAGTCCCTGAGTAGCTAACAATAGATCGGGTAAGGGTTGCTTGCCTTCCTGGCGGAGAAAGGGGATGAGGATGAGGTGTGACTTTGTGATTATGTGAAAACCCGAAAGGCTATTTGTGAAGGCCGACGGGCCATTTGTAAAAGTCGGATAGCTATATGAGCTATAAGGCTATGTGTATGCACTGCCACGCCAACAGTCCCTGAGTAACTAACAACGGTTCGGGTTAGGATGGTGTGCCTTCCTGGAGGAGAAAGGGGATGAGGGTAGAGTGTGATTTGTGTTGCTGCTACTATATGATGATTTGCTTACATGCTGTATGCTTATGTATGGTATAAATGTCTCGTTACTACTGGGATTCTCTCGAATCTCATTCTTCCCTTTAAACTAATCTTTCAAACAGGGCGAGTGGCTCCAAGGAGAAGCGTACGACTCGGAGTGGTTAAAGCCCTGTAGGGACATTTTCTTTGGATATGTTGGTTAATCATATTGGACAGAGATCTTGTAAATTATTTTTGGTTGCAATTAGCTGTTAAATATAGTTGTGTAATCCCCTCTATGGGAATTATAACCCTTTTTGTGAATGAATGGAACCCGGGGGTTGTCGGGATCTTTGGTTATATACTCTGATATGTATGAATGTAAATTAACTACACAGGTGATTATATTTGATAATTGAATTTGAGACCAGAATAGGAAAGAAGTTTTGAAAATTTTATAAAGTCCCTACTATTTAGTGGGTGTGTTAATGAGTTTTGAACTATCCAATGATCTCTAACCCCTTTTTACCATGCGTTATCGAATCTTAATTACGTTAATTAAGGCAAGGGGTTACATTTGACATTTAAGACCGGTTGTGTCAAAACCCGTCTTAAAGGTGAATTTTTAAGACCGGTTGTAGGCACAACCAGTCTTAAAAGGTCTGACCTTTAAGGCCAGTTGTGGGCGGAACAGGTCTTAAAGGCCGCCTTTAAGACCGGTTTTAAGAACAGCCGGTTTTAAAAGTATGACTTTTAAGACCGGTTGTAACAACCGGTCTAAAAAATAATAGACTTTTAAGATCTACTGTAACAAGACCTAATTCACAACCGGTCTAAAAAGTCTTTTTTAACCGGTCTAAAAAGTCATATTTCCACTGGTTATAGCTCCAGAATTCACCAAGACTCTATTCACGGGTAGCCACCGCCTTGTTTTTTGAGCCACTAGCCTCAGCAGTAATGTTTTACATTTTAAAAAAGGATGAGATTCGAGCGAATTTCAGTAGCAACATGCTTCTCAGACATATAAAATGTGAAAATAAATATACAATACACCATGTCATGTAAGATGATAAAATGCTACTTGAACATTGTCTAAGGGCAAACAACATGTTTGCACCCTGGCTTAACCCTACACCTCCATTGGGTCCCCAACCACAACTAGGCTAATATTCGTGTCCATGACACTATGCTCATGTTATAGAGAATGGTATACAAAAACATATAATAAGCACATAGTATATGCAAGAAAAAGTAACTACTTGACACCTTTCTCAATTTCTCAGTCGATCATAACTTTGGTTTCGGCTCGGGAAATTTCTAATTCCTATAAAAATTAAAGTTATAAGTAACTGATTATTACTTTTACCATTACTACCTTTAAATCAAATTCTACTGGCTATCTAATGCAGTTATAACAGTTTTTGTATAATACAATTCTGCACAGTGTAGTTTCATTATTTCCAAAAAACTGGCAGATTTTTCAGTCAACTTTGAAAATTCATAATTAATTCTAGAAACATCCAATTTGACTTATTTGAAAGCCTAAATGAAGCTCTTTAAATGTATTTTAATGGAAAAATACCTAAGCCTGATCACTGTACTCACATTGTTCCTAGAAGTTTGCCAAACCTGTAACACCCCAAATTTTATTCCCCAATATGCCTTATAAGTATTTGTGGCATTTAATAAAATAGAAGGGTGAATTTTGGAGAATGTGATTATTTTGCTAGTGAAAATTTCCTGTGAGACAATGAGTTTGTCATGTGATTTTGGATGACTAAATGATGACAAACAATTATGAAATTTTACAGGGTAAAAGTAGACATCCTAAGCTTTAAGTTGATAGGTATATGGATCATTTAAATCAATATACAAGGAGTTATGAATTTTTGAAATTTTCCCAGTAAAACTAGTGATTTTTAGTGGCAACATCCAAAGATTGAATTATGGGAATTTTCAACTTCTAGTTGGCTAAAGACTATATTTTTTCTTGAAACTAGACTCAATAAAGGTTTCATATCCTTTAGAATCACTCTAATACAATGTCTACAAATAAATATATGATTTTTCAAAGTTTGGGTAAAAATATCTGCCAGAACTACCATTAAATTCAAAAATGGAATAAAAATTTGATGGCAACATTGTAATTTTGAGATAAACCCATCAGCCAAGTTTGCTACTCTAATGGACCCTTAGGGTGTGTTTGGTTTAAGGGGAGGGGAGGGGAGGAGGGGTAAATTACCTTTTTGGGTTGAAGGTATTTAAATTTTGGGTGAGAATCCAAAATTTAAAAGAAATGAGAAGGCAAATTTTGGGTGGGAATCCAAAATTTAAAAAAATGAGAGAGTAAATTTTGGGTTTCTTTTGTCCAAAATTGTAATTTACCTACCCTTCCCTCGCCTACCCTCCCCTCAAACCAAACACACCCTTAGGGTGTTTGTTTGATGGACCAAGGAAGGGAAATACTAGTTACATGTTAATTGGGCTTATTGCATACTATTACATATAGATAAAGTTATGCCCCAAAAGTCAACAGTTCGGGAATTTATTTAATTAAGTTAATTAAAGGGATAAAGGAAAGACATTTAAAAACATTTTCTCTTCCTTGTTGCTCACCAAAACCGATAGCCATTAAGAGAGCTAGAGAGAGAGTGTGAGCATTTGAATTTCTAGAGAGAATGAGGAGCAAAATTGCAAAGGTTAGTTGATTTCTTTGGTACTTTGGCTTTCAATTAGTGTAATCCTTCTTCTAAGCTACTCTCCTACATGATTTAAGGTGTTTAGGAAGCTAAACTTTAGGGTTTGAGGAGCTTGAGTATTCGACCAAGTGAAAGGAAGAAGGAGAAATCAAAGGTAGCTTCTTAAACATCAAATACTACTTGTTGTTATTGTTGTTTTAATTGGTGGTTTTGTGGTTGATTTGCTGTGGATTGTAAATTTGGGTAATGATGAGCCCTAGCTATTATGCTATCCAAATTTGGTCTAAATCATGTTTAGAATATAATTAAGCGATTAATCAAGTAATTAGGAGTAGAAAGGAACAAGGATTTGAGGTTAAAATTCAAAAACCCCAATTTTTTTCGGAGTATTCCCATATTTCAGCCAGGGCTAATTGAGGGGGTAGGAGTTGGATTTCCATGAAATTGATTATTCTATTGTGTTCAAGAGGGAAAATTAGGTAGGGTTAGTGTTAAACACTTTTTCAGAAAAAAGCCCAAGAAAGTGAATGACCAAAATGCCCCCAAAACCCTAATTAAGGGCTGCCAAGGGCAAAACTATCATTTGACAGTGATTTTGAGAAAATCGAGGTAAAAAATGGATTTCTTGGATGAAAATATGTCAGAATAGCTCAGGTCAACATTTCTAGAAAAGTACGGTCAGACCTGGAACGGTAGGGCCAGGACCTAGTCCCTAGGGGCATTTTGGTAATTTTTTAATATAGACTAATATAACTATTAGAAACACTTTGGAAGTGTTTAAAATAGTACATGAACGATTTTTAACCTAATTCTTGTATGTTTGGAGTTTTAGGACAGGATTAAAAGCTCGAGTCGTCAGCATAAAGTTCGAGGAGCGATTTACAAGTTAAAATGGGGTTTAAGGTAGTAAATCTATCCTTCATATACTATGTTAATGTTTATATACTTTGTATATGTCATCTTCTGTAATATGTATGATACACAGTGCCTTCGGGTAAAATGATGAATAGTGCCTACAGGTACACTGATATGCCTAGCTGTGGTACAAAAGATGTAGTGGTTGCAACAGTGGTTGGCTCTGAACATATTTCCCACTGAACTAAGTTATATGTTAGTATAATATTGCATTATCTGGTATTTAGCATATTTATTTATTGCATCTTCTATGAATGATTGTCTATTACTACTGTGATTCCTATGAATCTCACCCTTTTCCAAATAAACAAACATTCTAGCAGATGCTAGTGGCTCCAAGGGAAAAACAGAGAATACGGGCAGTTGAGGTATGTGGATCCCGAGGTAGGAGCTGTTTGATTATATTAGTTTAATTTTGAATATTTTGGACAATTTGTATATATATTATGAAACCTTGAGGGGGAACTGGTAATGTAATCAGACCTATTATTTCAATAATATTAGTATATTTCAGCTATTCCTAGGTTGCTCACCTAACTGCGCTCCAGTACTCTGATTAATATCAATGGTAAGTGGTATAAAAGACGGGGTTTTATGAAACCTGCATTGTTCTAGATTTCTTTCCAGAAACAGGGCACAACTTTGAAAATTCATATCTCTTAATATCGTTTCCAAAAATTACAAAATACATATCGCATTAAAGCTCCAGATGTCTAATTTAATCCTGCCAAGTTTTATAAGTTTTGGACTAGATTTGACAAATGAATCTCATTGCACAACACCACTACCTCTATTGAAACTATCAAACAGCATTTACTTTGAACTTCAAGAAATTCCAGATTTGCATATAAATTTCCAAAAATCATGAAGTGTGTTTTCTTGATTTCTCCCTACGAAATCCAATGGAACTATCAGAATTTCAAAATTCTAGCTCCTTACCCCTGTTCTATCTCAAATCGAAATTTAGGTTCTCAGGAAGGAAAGTGTGTTTTCTTGATTTCTCTTGATTAATTACTTCATTTTCACTTGTACTCACAAGATTAACTACTTAAATACTAAACAAATATACTGTATGGAAATTTTGGCAACATTTCCCCTAGTGTTTCATCTTTCCAAATTTACAAACGAAGTAAAACCAAGCCAAAACCAATAACAACAACAACAACAACAACACCATCATATAGCACAGGAGGATCAAGTTCGTGAGATTACCTCTTGGATTCTCAACTTTCTCTCTCCTCAATGCCTCAGCTCTCTCTCTTCACTTTTGATTTAGCTTGCCAAGCATGAATTTCAAGAAGGATAAGAGGTTAGAGGACGTTTTAAAGACTTTGGAAGGCAAAATCACTTGAATTTCAAGCATTTACCTTTGATTTTTGCTTCTTGGAAACCCTAGCTCCCTTGTGTTTTTGAAACCTTGCAACCTCTTCTCTCTCTCTCTCTCTCTCTCTCTCTCTCTCTCTCTCTCTCTCTCTCTCTCTCTCTCTCTCTCTCTCTCTCTCTCTCTCTCTCTCTCTCTCTCTCTCTCTCTGTGTGTTTGAGTTCAGCCAAAAATGAGAAGGAAGGGAAGAGAATTTGACTTTATCATCATATTTCTCTTATCTCTCTTACTTTATGAAATATTATAGTTTAATGGTAAATGGGTCATGTGCTAATTTTACTTGGTCCTAATTCATTCCACATTGCATTATTTGTAATTAATGAACTATTTTTCTCCAATATTTCCCAAATCAACCAAAATTCATCAAGGGAAAAGGGAATTAAAAGTGCTTCATGAATTATCATATTCCCTTCTTTTTGTTAATTCACTATTCACCTTTTTACTTTTTGATTTTTCAAACTCAATTTACTTGGTCAAGAATGCTCCAAAATTGCATATTTGTCTCTAAATATATAGTTTCCCTTTATTTTCCTTAATGAACCAAAATTACTTTCAATTAATTAGTAAAATAATTAATTCTTTGTTTTATTGGCAAATTACTATTTTACCCTCATATTTTTGGATTAAGTTTGGGCCTTCTTCCACTTCTTGCTTCCATGGCCAAATTTAACCCTTAATATTGGCCTAAATATTGTGCTCTTTTATGTATCATTTTGGTCTTTAACAATGGGCTTTACTAATGGCCTTTTGGAAGACAAAAACTTAGCTTTATGTCTTGTTTCTAGCCCAATTCTCATGTAACTTCTATCAAATGTGTTCTTGTCATGCCAAATGCATCAACATTCACCATTTTATTTTCATTAAATGTCATAAATAATTACAAGGCATACTAGTGAATGGAAATGGGGATGTCACAATATATATATGTATATATATATATAGGTGGGAGAATTATTCTCGATCAAAGGTTATATGTGTATTGTTGGATTTTGGGTCCAAGTCCGCCATTGATAGGCCGGACTCACTACTATAGGTTTGAACTTTTATAACGCCTAATATATAATGGTTATAGTTAATAAATATCATGTATGTCGAGGTGGAGGTCACACAAGGATATATAATGCTTATAAGTAATGGTAAATTATGTACCCCATCATATATTAAGAGGCGAAATTTGTGAAAATACAAAAATAATGGTTGTATTTAATAAACATGATTTATTTAATAACAAAAATGATGATTCTTATGAAACAACTATTATGCAACACTTTCAAATGATTTGTCTTCATAGCATTATATCAACTATCAGCGAAAACAAATATATAATGGTTATAATTATTAACCATAAAGTATGATTCCTAAATACTTGTCTTTTCTTAAGAATATGTAATGATTAAAAATGATAAGTGTCATATATAAGAATGTAGGATTTTGAAAAAAAAAACATATTTGATAATATTTGACAGTTTTTCACAATAAACAGCTATATATTCTTTGAGAATACCTAACAAGAAAAAATTTATTTGACAATACATACGGTTCTTCCACAAATAACCGTTAAGTATTATTTAATACAAATAAAGATAAGATTCTAAATAATATCATATATAAGGAAGCACGATTTTGAAAAATATAATTTGACAATACATTACGATTCCTTACTAAGAACCGTTAAGTATTCTTTAATATAAATAAAAGTGGGATTTTGAAAGATATCATATATAAGGAAGCAAAATCTTAAAAACAATAACAATACATTATAGTTTTTCACAAAGAACCGTTAAGTATTCTTTAATATAAATTAAGGTGAGATTCTAAAAGATATCAAATATAAGGAGGCGGGATATGGAAAAAAAATATTTAACAATACATTATGGTTATTTACTAAGAACCGTTAAGTATTTTAACAATACATTACGGTTCTTCACTAAAAACCATTAAGTATTCTTTAATATAAACAAAAGCAGGATTCTGAAAGATATTAAACATCAAAAGGTGAAATTCTGAAATAAAAAATTTATTTAACAATATGTTATGATTCTTTACTAAGAATTGTTAAGTATTCTTTAGTAAAAAGGTGAAATTTTGAAAAATATCAAATACAAGAAAGCAGGATTCTAAAAAAAAATATTTAACACAACTCTTTAAACTTTTTTTCAAACATTTTTTGAGCTTTCCTAGTAGGTCTTATACTCTTTTTTACATAAGTTTTGTTTTGGCAATGTAGCTTTTTTCCTCCACCACTACCATAGGTATTCACTTTGCTGCTCCTTCCTCTTATGATTCTTCTTTGTGTCAGCTTTCATTTTTTTTAGTTAGCATTTTTAGTTTCATGTTTTTTTATATAATGAGAGCTCACTATTTGATGCTTAAGCTTGCTGGTTGAGATTACGATATCTAATACGATGATGGTCATTGGTTTAAAGAGTAAAAGAGAGAAAAAAATGTAAGAGAAAGCAAAGAACACAAAAGAACGATGAGGTAAAATGCTTAATTTTTTTTTGTTGAGTATCTTATGTTCTAAACTTTAGCAACCCAAACTATAGTTTAAAATCAAATTTGTTGAATCAGGTTCCAAGATTTGCTCAAGTTTTTATATTTGCCAATTTGTACTATTGTGATTTTTAAAGTTACATTCTGAGATTGTTTAAATTTTTATATTTGCTTATTTTTTATCATATAATTCTTATTTTTATATTTTTATTATCCTTTTGCAGTTAAAGGATATGTGATAGGAACTCTTGGAGCTCTCTGATACACACGTGATCTATAGACAATCTACAATAAAGGTGTTAGAGAATATTGTGGAATTTTTTAATTGATTTTTCTTAGAAGTCAACATTATAAGATAATGTTTTATTGTGTGAATGTTTAAGTTATTAATTTGTTTTAGATTTTATTATGTTTATGTATAATGTATTGAACTTTGAATCCTATAAATATAATTTTTTTATTTAATATTATTATCTTCTTATTATTAATTATTATATTATCTTATAAAATAAATATTAATAGTAAAAAAATAATAAAAATAACTATATATAATAAAAAAATAAAGGCAATACATTACAGTTGTTTACAAAAAAAACCTTTATATATACCCTTAATACATTTACAGTTTGGAACCGTAATGTATCTTCCTAGAGCTTTTATGGAGCCTGCATAGATGACGGTTGGGAACTGTTATGTAGGGCTCACAAAGGCAGTGGTAGCGACGATTAGGCAGAGGAGCATTTTGGAAAGGAGAAGCATAAGGAGGGTGTAGAGGTTTGGTGGGAGGAGGAAGGGAAGCAGGCAGGGATGGAGGAGGAGGAAGCAAAGCAGGCAAAGGAAGAGTAGGTTGGAAAGGCGGAGGAGGAGGTTGGGAAGGTAGGGGAAGAGAAATAGGCTGAGGAACAAGAGGTAGAGGAGTAGGTTGGGAAGGAAAGGGAAGAGAAGTAAGTGGAGGAGCAGGTTAGGGAGGAAGAATCTCTAGCATTTCATCAACGCATCGCTTGACCATGACGATGAGGAGAACAGAGGAAGTGGGTGAAGAAAATGTATGAAATTAGGGAGTTTAAATAGACTGGAAGTGAAGCATGCGATGGAAGTTGAAGAGGAATCAGTTCAAGAAATTATATACTATTATGTTTTTCCCCCGCACCATGAATTTCATGACGGTTGTTTTATAAACACTGTTATCTACTACAAATCATGACAATTATTTCACAAGAACAATTAACGAACTATTATTTATTATATTTTTTAACGGTTGTTTCATAAAAACTATGAGCATTGTTTTATTTTTTTAAAACAACATTATACTTATAAAACATAATAGTGGCAAGTTCATTAGACTACTCGTCACCAGAGGAGTGACCAAGATCATTGTCGGGATCATGGCCAATCCCATACTCATCAAGTATGAGATTGGCCTTCCTATTTATACTTGAGAGGTATCAAGAAAGCCTCTTCATGGCATGGTCAGTTTGTTCTGCATGCCGCAACATTGCCTCAAGTTGTGGAAGCATAGGATGTGGGGTTGGTGGAAGAGGAGGAGGCAGAACTGGAGCCAGAGCTAGAGGAGGAGGAGGCTGCGGTGGCTGATGTTAGGTAGGAGGAGGAGGTGGAGGATAATGTCGAGAGCTTTCTAGCAATTATTCCGCATAGTGTTTCATCTTTGAGATTGAGAGAACAAAAAGAGAAGACCATGAATAAAACATGAAAAACAAAAATAAACGTGGAGTTTAAATAGATGAAGAGTCGAAAAGAACCAGGGATGTAATGAAAGGGTACCTAGTTCTCTTAATTATCATTGGGCAATGAGGAGGCATGTAACCCCCTTCCACCATAGGTCGAGATTAGTTCGTAAAAACGTGTGATTAATGTAAAATTAGGGACCAAAGGAGATTTGGGATTTAAAAACAAAACCAAACTTCCCAAAATCAAGGTTTATAAAAACTTTTTCCAAACCCTGTTCACAATGGTCTCATATTCACAATACAATTACACAAATGGCCTGTACAATTCGATTCCATTTATACATATCAGAGTTCAATGTAAACTCCCGACATTCTTGGGTTCCATTTAATAAATAAGGGTTCTACAAGGCACAATGCCCATAATTCATTTCCCTTATATAGGGGATTACACAAACTATACCACAAATCCAATATATATAATGGTTTCCCAACAAATCATCCAAAATACAATATGCCCATAATTCATTTCACCACTTGCTTTTCCTTTGATCCTTCATCCCTGTCTAAAAATTGTTTTGGGAGAGTGAGATTCTAAGGAATTCCCGTAGTGTAAAATCACTCATAGTATGCACAACAATAAGGCATTAAAGCAAATCATAACCCACACATA
This sequence comes from Inga oerstediana, assembly GCA_963210345.1. NCBI lineage: Eukaryota > Viridiplantae > Streptophyta > Magnoliopsida > Fabales > Fabaceae > Inga > Inga oerstediana. The sequence goes on along the minus strand of OY723401.1, from coordinate 42,585,027 downwards.
GCAACTAAAACGGCAGTTATAACGACAAAGACAGGTATGACAGACGTTACCCTTACGTTTGCTCACACTGAAGTGCTCATGCTGTATTGCACCACAACACAATTCACAATAATATATTTCACCATAGCTGGAATTCATATAAAGCATTTCATACGCAAGCCATACATGCAAGATATATGACACACAGCCCACGGCTGGATTCACAACACGCCGCCCCACATGTCAGATTCACAAAGATCCATGTTAATTACAACGGTAGTTTAACGGCCGAGCAAGAGATGACCAGCGTCAATCCCTAAACGGCTCATGTTGAAGTGCTCGTGCTGTAATGGACTATGGCACATACAGTTCACAAAACTCAATGACAAGTCATGCGTACCGAAATATCATACACAACATGAGAGAAGAGTCACTACCTGGTTCGTTCCATGGGTACTCTATCACAGGTCTCTCCCAAGCAGGGCAAATATCGAATCCTATAATCCACAATTAAAGATGAAGAGTTATTCTCTATTCCAAGACTCAATTGACTTCACAACACTTAGATTTGGTTATCATTTATGTCCTTTTGGTGGCTACTAAAAGCTCAAACATATGCCTAAAGGGTTGGAAAACAACTATACCGAAAACCATCTTCGAAAGTCTAAAATGTCATTTTTGGAGGTTGGCCATGGCCAAAAATAGGTCCAAAACACTTGGGCCGCAGCCCAAAATCTACTGGTCGCGGCCAAGAAAAATCCTGTTTCTTTATTGAAATTCTAAAAATCATACCTAATTCTAGAAAAATCAAAATGAGGTGATTCCAAAGCTAAATGAAAGATATTTAAGTCCTCTTTATAGGAAAAATTTTGACCATTACTAGAAATCACCACAAAATTCCAGAATTACACAAAACTCAACACTGCTCCAAAACAGAGTCCAGTTTTAGTCCCAATTTTTGGCAAAGCATAACTTTTAGTTCACAAAACAAAATGAAATGAATTATATATCCATTTTGAAGCTCTGGATGTGAAATTTAAGATTGGAAATTTTCATAACTTTCCAACACCATTTGGTCATTCAAAACTTCGTGCAAACTGGGTGCTCAGAACAGAGTTCACACTTGACAGATTTCCAATTTTCTACCAAAGTGTTCAATAACTCCAAAGTCAATAACTAAACCTATTCCTATACAATTTCTCATAAGGAACACAATGGCAACCTCAAAATGACCAAAATCACAACCCATTTACATGCCCTGTTTTTGCCCAATACACAAAACCAACACAAAGTTGCCAAACTTTACATTTAAGCTTCAATTCAATTTTATTAATTCAAAACACCAGACAAGGCACCATTTCCATGACAACAACAAACCATACTCCCCATGACCCTAAATCACGAAAATTAGGCCAAAATTTCCAGAAATTCAAGGCCCAACTAATGGCCATAAAAATTATATGAAAATGAAGCTTTCACTTACCTCAACAACTTTCCTAAAGAAGTTCCTTAGTTCTCCAACTTCTAGATTTCCTTGTGGCCACAAAACACCACCAATGGCAAATCTAAAACCATGAAATTGAAGCTCTCAATACAAGAAACAAGTTAATAGAAGGGAGTTTTGGCATTAGAGGTCATTAGAAGAGTCAAATGGCTCACCTTAAGCAAAAACACTTCCTCCTTCTTGAGCTCCCATGGCAACACAAAAGAGAGAGGAATGAGAGAGATGAAGAGAGTGGAAAGAGATGAAAAGATGATGAAATGAACTACTCTCATCCCTCCCATACTTGTGGCAGCTGCATAGAGAGGAAAGAGGGAAGAGAAAATCATTTAAAAATGTAGCATTTGACTTTTCTACTCCTCTCTCTTCATCCTCACCTTTTGCCACATTGGCTCTCATAAAGCAAATAACTAATTAGTTACTCTAACCATTCTATTAGCCATTTAGTTATACATCTCATTTCTCTTAGTTAGCAATTAATTTCTCCATTAATCACTAACTAATTTATCAATAATTTTCCATTCTTCCACTGATTTTGGCGTATTTACTTAAATTGCCACATAACACACAATTAAATTCTTTTCCTCTTCTTTATGTGCCAATTACCCCTATTTTAGCCCAAATAATTATTTCATCACATAATTATGCTAAAACACAGGGTGTTGGGCATTTCTAGTAATAATTCGGATCTCAAATCCATTTTGATTTACAAAATTATTCACAATAATTATCATTAGCCCTTAACAAAAATTTAGGGCGTTACAAGGCACCTAGAGTCGATTAGCATGGGGAAGAGGAAAGTTTCGTTAGCTTTAGTTTACATTTATTAAGTTAGAACCATTAAGTATGTTGGTTTTATGGAGCCATGGTAAAAGAATACTTTACGGTTATTAATTACGGTCATTAGAGGAAAGAGATTGTCATGCCCCAAAAATTTAGCGATGACCAGCACGGAATGGGAGAGGATTCACATTCCTAAGCCTTAAACCGCATATAATCAAATACCTCACCAAATAATTATAATAACATTGAAAATGAATACATCACTTCTAGTTCATATATAACATCTTTATTGCAATCAAAATATTAAGCAATTTGTAGAAATTCCGATAAAGTCTCTTCTATAAGCCAGACTTTCCAAAATTTCCACCATAGCCTACAAGTCAATATATTTTACGGAGTTCCACTCTGCAACATTATATATATACATACACCTACACATACACATAGACCTCAAACTAATAAAAGAATGCAAGGATCCTGCATATAGACAACGTGGAACACCTAAACAACATTTACCAACATATACAAAAGAGTTTAAGGTTTTACATTGAATAAGGGATCATTCAAACTTTGATCTAGCAAAATATGACTTCTTTGATCACCAAGGGGAACAAATTATGCTGCACTATTTGAGGCCAAAAATATTTTCCAATGAATAACATCCCATTTATGTAAATAAATAAATAAATAAAATAATGAGGGTAATGGCATAAACAAATTTAACATTGAATAATAAAAACAATAAAATAGATTACAACTTCTAAAGCACATTATTATAATCATAAATAAAACAATATGAAGATCATTATACAAATTAAACAAAATACGCAGTAATAAATCTTGTTTAATAAGATCAATTTAAAAATATGAATCACAAATCTTATGTTTTGTAGGACTTCAACAGAACGGAATAACAAGCGTAGACACATAGTCCACGAGGGTAAGTGACCAAACAAGTGCAACACGAGGCCATTCAACATGCGCAGGTACAAGACGCACAAATAACAAGCATGAGAATGAATCCCATGAATATCAAGTATGAATATTATGCCGATGGATGTCAAGTGAGCTTGAGGTTAACTATGGCATGCCAAGGACTAACAATACTGCTGTTAGTAACTAGAGTTTTGTATTCAGCCCTCCTAGAAACATTTTCAAGCATACTTGAGGCCAATTTATCAAAGCAATGAAAAGTTCTTTTTTAACACCATAATAACTCGTATCAAATATGATACAAGAGAATACCACAGCATAAAAGTGCACGAACAAAATTTCAAAACTTTCCTTCAAGTTCAATTTGTCGGTAAAAAAAAACTGAGATAATTCTAATAAATTTTCATTGATAAAATTGCAACAAGAGAATGTGGTAATTAAATTAAAATAAAATATAAAATATAAAAATATCATTTATAAAATTTATAATGAGAAGCTATTCACTTGTTATGCTTTCAATTATACAACTCACTTCTATTTATCAACTTCAGAATTATATCTACTCCTTAGTCCCCCAGCATCCTGATAGAGCTCAATATTTATATATTTTATTAATTATTCTTAGGCTTTTATGAGACTTAATTGAATATTTTGGGCATAATCAAGTGTTAATGTGACACTTTAGTGAAAGGATAATTTGGAAATTATAGTGGTTAAATTGTTATATTTTTAATTAATATTTGTTATTCCCATTATTCTTTAATTGTGAGCAAAAGATATTACCTTTGTGAATATAATTTTGTAGGTGATGATGTGGCACAATTTTTGTCAAGTGTTCAAGGTTAAAGATGTTATTTTCGAACTTAATGAAGGACAAGAGTCGAATATCACAAGTGTAGAATTTATTTTCACATTTTTCTCTAAGAGGAGATTAAATGAACAATTGAAGAAATTGGAAAGAGGGGGGACCACATGAAATGAGAAGGCAAGAGGCGGCTGAAATTAAAGAGGAATGGACTAGCTGGACTAAAATTGATCAATTGGAGAGAAGAGGAGATGTTGGACCGAATTGAGAAATGAATGATAAAGAGGAAGTAGCTGATTTGTTGAGGCAGCACTGAATAGGAAAAAAAAAATAGAAAGGAGGAGTTGAATAAAAAAAGGAAAGGTATGGACTGAATTAAAGAGGGCTTGACCAAAGACAAAGAGGCTTACTACTACAAAACTAAAGATAAGTGGCGCACCTTTTGTGGCACTTCTTTAAGTGCCACAGCTTCTTTCTAGATTTTTAAATTTTTTTTCTAAAAAAAACACTTTAGGTGGCGCTTCCTCAAGGAAGAGCCACAGCTACTTGGTGACATAGGTGGCACTTCCTTGAAGAAGTGCCACCTAAGGTGTTTTTTTTAAACAAAATGAAGTAGCAACTATGGCGCTTGCTTAAGGAAGTGTCACAACTGCTACGTATTTTGTGTGGCACTTTGCTTAGGAAGCGCCACACAAAGTAATTTTTTTAATATTTTTTTCAAATTATTCTCTCTCCTGCAATCTGCTTCTATCACATTTATTCTCTTAGTCTCCACTCTCCATCTAACACGTGCCTCACTCCTTATCCTCTTAGTCTCCATATTTTCTCCTTCTCTTCTTTTTATCATTCAGCACCGTCTCCACTACGATCGGTACTTCACTTGTGCATGTACCAAAGATGATCAATAATATTTTTGCAAAAAGATATCACCTCAGCTTTTGGTATCTACAAAGCATTAAATTGGAGGATTTTCAAGAGTTCAACAGAGAATCTTTTCTAGATTCGAAGGCTTCTTTGCAACGAATACAATTGGATGTGAAAGCTCCAAAGGTAACACATTTAAATTTTTGTTCCCGGATTTTTTTTTCAATGGACTGTGTAGCATTCAAACTTGAATGTCAAGACATATTTTCATGCCTAAAAAATTTGTCTTGTCAAAACATGAAATTTTTAAATTTTCATACATTTTCATTCAAAAAAATTGGGTTTGCATCAACACACACACACACGCGCACATTCCTTTTCCAAATAATAATAGAATTTGTGAATCAAGTAAGTAGTGACCTTAAAAAGTTAAAAATTTCTTATATATACTTTAAAAGAAAGATGCACCGTATGTTTATCAAGTTCTAATGAATATAAGTGTAATACCCCGAATTTTGAGACTTGAGCTTAGAGATTAAGCCTAGTTAAGTGGACTGCTAAGCCCTTGTTTAGCAGGATCTCAAATTGGATTAAGAAATATGAAAATGAGTTTGATGGTGATTCCAAGGGAATTACCATAATCAGGGACAAAACGGTAAAGTTACCGACTAATTGATCGGTTGCTGAAGAGGAAACTCATTGGTAAGTTCAAGATCAATGGTTGTAATTGATTTATGTAGAGATCAAAGGGGCGGAATCCTATGTGCTTGTGTGTATGTGAGCTCATGGGAGGTGTGTTAAGATGGTGACAAGTGGCATGGTGTGGACTTTTGGATTTGGGTCAAGATTTCAACTCTTCCCTCTCTCCTCTCTCCTCTCTCCTCTCTCTTCTCAAATCGGTGGTGTGTGCTTAGGAGAGCCAAAATTTGATCTTCTTCATGCTTTTCTTTCTCTCTCTTCTTCCTCCATTTTCATTGAGCTTGAGGGAGGAAAGAGAAAGTGTAAAGGTGAGATTTGGTTAGTTTCTTGCCCTCTTTTGCTTAAATCATCTTCTTTAAAGTTGTTCATAGTGATGAGAGCTTCATTGCTATGGTTTTAGATTTGGGAAAGAAGGTGTTTTGGGAGCTTGAAGAATCTTGGAAGATGAAGAATCAAGGATTAACTTTGAGAAAGAGGAAGAGGTGAGTGATATCTCCCTTTTGATCTATTATTTGTGATATTTGGTTGAGTTTTGTGATTTGTGGTTTTTGCCCTAATTTGGTGTAATTGTGGAACGATGGAGTATTGTGGTTAAAATGGTGTATGAATGTGTAAAATGGTCTTTGGGATTGTTTGTGATCATTGGAAAGGAAATTGGTGTGATTTGGGTAATGTGTGTGATAAGTGTGACCATAGGGGAAAATGTCATTGTGGTATGATTTTGGATGTTTTGAGGTTTCCAATGTGTTCCTTGAGTGAAATTATGTGGAGATAGTCTTATGTTAGAGTTTGGGAACCATTGGAGACATATTGGTTAAGTTTGGGAGAATTCTGGTTTTTTGCGTTTTTCTGGGTTCTGATAAGCATCACTCGAGTGCAGCGTCATATTTTCCCTTTCTTCTTCAGTTTTGATTGCACTTGTTCATGGAAGAAGCAAGAGTGCGCTTCCTCACCTGCGAGTGATGTAGGTCTTTACTCGAGTGCACCATGGCTCACTCGAGTGAATGTGTGTTGTGAGCTAAGAGGTTGCTCTTGAGTTGTCACTCGCAGTTGGTTTATCAAGAGTGTGAGCTTACACTCGTGAGTTTTGTGGACTCACTCGAGTGCCAGAGCCAATGCTCGAGTACACTTCTGGCTCTGAGTTTTCTGTGGCTCTCGGGTAGTCACTTTCTAGGCTTCACTCGATGGGACTCGGGTGAGCATAAGTCTATCACTCGAGTGCTTGGTTAGTGCTCGAATGAAGTGATCACTTTCTGTCTCTGGTTGTGCTTTCAGGCAAGCACTCGCACGAGTGAGCCATTCTCACTCGGGTACGAGCCATCCATCACTCGAGTGCGCCATCCCTCAATCGAGTGATGAAGCTAAAAATGGGTTTGTGAGGTTTCAAAAGAGAACTTTAGTCAAGTTTCTCCCAATCCTTTAGATATGTGTTTAGGCTTTGAGTAGCCACCTAAAGGTTGTAGATGATAACCAAATTAAGTATTTGAAAGTTAATGAATTGGAAAAGGGATTAACCCTATATCCTTATTTTTTGTTATAGGGTTGGATGATCACCCTGATCGTGAGCAGCCAGAGCTGGAGCTTACATGTAAAGAGGGTAGGGAATTTACCTCTCCTGCATGTATTTGATAATTGTGTTAGTGTATTGATGCATATTATTGCTTTGACTGATTATGTGAAACATATATGAGTAATTGAAGCTCTATTTCAATTTATGCTATGGCCATAAGTATATTGTGTGAACATTGAGCATGCTGATATGTCATTGTGTGAACATGGATTATGTATTGCAAGCATGTCATGCATTAAACACTTATCTTGCATACATATTGGTATTGTTTACCTACTGAGATTCCCTAGAATCTCACCCTCCCCTACCAACAGTGTAGACAGGGAAAGTGGATCAAGATGGAGTAAGTAATCAAAGGCGGCAAGGACTTCCTACGGGTTGAAGCTTCGGTAGTTGGTTATCATAGTAGAGAGTATATGGATTTGAATGTGTATATATGTATGTAGATGAGGGTTGATTATGTATTTGAGATGGATTTGTGTAATCCCCATATGAGGGCTTGTAATGGGCGAATGCACCCCATAAGGCTTGAGTTAATAAATGGAATCCGGAATTGCTTGAATTATTAAATTACGTACTTTGATATATTAAATATGATTTATCTTCGTGTAATAATTGTATTCGAAATGTGAATGTGAGACCAGATTATAATGATTTTGAAAGGTATTTGTGAAAACCCCGTCTGATAGATGGGTTTATAAATGTTGTTTTTGTCTTATTGGTCTCTATTTCACTTTAATCGCATATTCCGAAGATAATTATGATGAGGGGGTTACAATAAACATTATATGATATCAAGTGTATATAATTGAGCATAACCATGCGTGCATATATGTCCTTAATTCATAAGCATTCGAGGCAACTAGAGATAAAGTTTCTCTTTTTATAAACTAATGCCTATTGAGGCATCCATTAATCATAGTATTAGGAATTTCACAATTTTTGTGAATATGATAATTTGAATTCATGCTGACATTTTGAATTGATTTATTTTTATCAAGACTTGATGAAAATCGTCTAGGATATGGAAAGGTTGACAAATCTTGAGGTAAGAGACTTCAAAATAGAAGAGGTTCTTAATTTGAAAGGAGTGGAAATAGATAGTCTAGAAGTGAGATTAATATTAGAAGAAATGTGATTGGAAAATCTATATGTGAGTTGATGAGGTACATATGGAGGGCTCCCAAAGATACTTTTAGGATCTACTATCTTTAAAATCTGAATATCAAAGCATGTAAAAAACTAAGAACAATCTTCAGTGGTGTCTCAATAGCATATAAATAAAATAATTATTTATTTTTAACACTTGTATTTTTCTTAGTAGTGATTTTGCTAATTAGTTAATTTGTTAATTTATATCATTTTAGAGTTATTTGATTGTAGTTTGCTTTTTTTCATTTTGTTTTGGATATGAAAATGTCTTCAAAGTGTGTTATCAACTATAATTATAGGATTCTTTTGATAAAAAAAATAATTATAGGGTTCTAAAAGAAAAATACGAAAATAATTTTTTTTTAAAAAAATAATACTTTAGGTGGCGCTTTTTTGAAGAAGTGCCATAGGAAGGGGCCCTCCTGTGGCGCTTGCTGGCGTAAGCGACACAAGAGGGTGTGGTCTCCTATAGCACTTCCTCCAAAAAGTGCCACAGGAGGATATTTTTTTTAAAAAAATTAAAATGTTGTGGCCCTTCTAAGTGCCACAATTTTTTTTAGTAACGTCCTGATATGTGGCACTTTTCTAGCGCCACAACTAATGCAATTATAAGCGCCACAGTTTTATTTTTTTGTAGTAGTGGTTGGACCGTGAGGGGGTAAAGAAATGAAAAAGAAATGAGCCGAAATTGTGGACCAAAAATGGGAATCGAAGAAAAAGGGACAGTAGACTGAAATGAGCAAGATGGACCAATTAATTGGAATTGAGAAGAGATTGGAGAGAAATGGGGGACCACGTAAAGAAAAAGAAGGGTTTGGCGGCTCGACTATGTTGGTGAAGAGAGCACTGAATAAAGAGGATGGCAGCTATAAGGAGAAAGATGTGAGGCTGCAGAAATAAAGAATGGAAGGGACACATCTTTGCAAGTTGCCGAAATAAAGGAGAGGAGCGTGAAGAGCAGCAGGGGAGGCGTGGCTGTGGTGAAGAATTGAAGAGCTATTTCAGTGACGTTGCTGCTGCATTTCATGGCCAATTATCCTTCATCCATCAAGCTTCATCTTTCTCTTCCATGAGTAGCTAACTTTGGTAATGTCCTTGAGTTGGGTAATAGTTTAAGCTTCTAAACTTTAATGGAATTCCTTAAGCTCTCTTTCTATTTCATAATTATATGGCTTATTAAGTGATTAATAGGATTTCTTTTTACCATATTCTTGGACCCCTTTGATTAAGTAAGTGATTATGATGTAAATTGTTCTATGCCAAGTGAATAAACTTAGTGGTTGAGCAAGGAGTTGATTAATTAAACTTTGTATGATTCAAATTAAGAGTTGGTTGAATTGTTTATTCCAACTCGGTTGAGTGGATTGTAAATGACTAAATTGAATGCTTTGAACTTTTGTAGTGGTAATTACAAGTTAGAATTGGAAGTTGATTATTCATCTCCTTGAATCTGAATTATTTAGTGGTATTCATTTAATTGCTTCAGTAGAATGAATTAAATGATTATTGCAAGTATGGAACTAGTGGTATTTTAGTTTCATCCTCTTGACTTATATTATGGAATGCATATAATTAGTAAGCAAGGAAGACTAAAACCTCAACTCAAGAGAATTTCATCTCATCATTATTCTAGTTTATTAAATTTACGTTGTTGTTATTGTTAATTTCGATTCCATTTGCTTCTTTGTTTTTTAAAACCGAAAAATACAAAATATTGAATTAAATTAGATTACTTCATTAGTTTAAAAAACAATTTCTCCAAATGATTTCTCACAACTTTAAGGTATCTATCACTTTACTATTTAGAAGTTTGAAAATTAATCTCCTCACAATAATGACCTAGGTTGAGCTACTACGCTATATTTTCAAACTTAGTTTTATTTTGATAACTCACACGACATAAGTTCATCACATCCAAGATAAATTCATTGTTATTCTGACTATAACTTGTATACATTATTCATAATATCTCATTCAATAAGATTCTTCATTCTAACATAATATACTTTATCTACACATCATTTTAGTTCAAAACAAAACCAGTGTCGTTTCTTAAATCAAACTAAACCAATCTCATAATATTCTAGTTTAAACTTATGTTCTTTCAACCATTGGTCAATAATTTGAAATAACTCAATAAACACAACACAACCAAACATCTCATAGGTATCTCATTGGCGTTAACATAAGAACATGCCAGCTCGGTCCATACATTATAAATCAAAAACCTTTTGACCAATTCATTAATTTTGTTGCCGACCTCATTGCAATAACAATCATTGTTTCTTATACTAACAAGTAATCTCAACAACAATCCCATCAAACATATAAGAGCACTTCATTCATCCTTCCATGCATGCTCCAAGATTCCATTAAACAAAAAAGTATATTTATAAAAGCATCATCTATACCTCTCTAAGCCTTAATAAATAATTTAAACCATTCTAATTCAATCAAATTATTCTCTTACACATTTTAACAAACACCTTGTGTGCAATCTTAAACAAGCAATATCATCAAGCTTCTCATTCTCCTAATCTCTTGCCCAACAATTTTCAAACACCGATATATTGATTTACTTTGTTCCACATTATCCTGAAATTATAAATTATAATGTTTCCAAATATATCACCATAGCTATCATAACAATCAGATGGATCCTCATCTATAACTTCTCGTTTCTTCAATCATTTTATCAAACACATCATGTGCGTCCATAGTCCATGAAGTTCACCAAGTTTCTTAACTTGAAACACTACTACAAAAAATACAAGCTATGACGCTTAATTTAAAGAATACTATGGTGCTTGGGAAGCACCGTAATTTCCAACACTATAAAAACAAACTATGACGCTTCTTGAATATATAGAAGCACCATAGCTTGATTATTATTTTAAAAAAAAATATAACTTCCTATGGTGCTTCCCTGGAGAAGCGCCGAAGGAAGTCTTTTATTTTTTAAAAAAATATGACTTTGTACGGCATTTCCTTGGAGAAGCACCGTAGGAAGTCTTTTATTTTTAAAATAAAATAATTTTTCATAATTATTTTATTTTCTTGATGAAAACTTCCATTTACAATCCAAAATCTACAATCCACAGTAATTTATAATACTATCCACAGCAAAATGAAATAACATAGCAAGTATCTTTTATAATATTGCGCCTTTATGTATCAAACATAAAAGAACTTCAGCATTTAAGTTGCTTAAACTTGAGCCATACATGTTACTTCTGCGGAGGATTAAAGTAAGTATTATTATATTTGTAAGCTCAAAAATTAAAAAACTTATAATGTATAAGAAGTTCAAGAAGATAGAGTTGATACTTCAAATAAATACTTGAAAAAAAAACAGTTATGAGCGCACATATACGATTCATGAAAGATTTTAACTAAAAGAAAACATGAACCAAATGTTGAAAAAGAAAAATACTTACAAGATAGGGAGCTTCTGAAGGTGGCTGAGACAAGAAAAAAAAAAAACACATGGGTGACGAAGCTTCGTACAGTAACTGAGTTTTGGGAAATGGGGGAGCTAGAGAGAAAGCAGGAAGATGAAAATGAAAACGGCGAGTTATGGAAATTAAATTACAAAGTGGGAGAAGCTACGATGCTTTTTGTCAAAACGCCAAAGCTTCTCAATTTGAAAAAAATGATGGCCAATTTAAAATAATAAATATCTTGCTCATGATTCCTGCAACAACGTAATCATATTTTAGCGACATAAATGAAGGCTAGCATTGGCAAGCATAGTGGCCTTGTCGTATGAGCAAGCAAAGGCACCTTGGCCGGCACTTGCCACAAAAGCGTCGGCCAAGGTCGGCCATAATCGGTGCTTGCATAGGAAGTGTAACATGAAAACCAAAGGCCAGAGGGGAAAATACACTAACGCACTCAAGTGATCCCATCCTCACTCGAGTGATGTTCATCCCTCACTCGAGTGAACTCACTCTCACTCGAGTGATTTTATCAAAAACCAGAAAACACAGGAAAACTGATAGCTCTTCCCAACAATTGCCCAAGTGTTTCCAATGGACTCAAAAGCTCAACCGAAGCTACTCCTACACAAAAATACCCAAGGAATCTAATGGAAACATCAGAATTATCAAAATCCTATTCCATTATCATACTTTGGTTTTGGGCAACATAAAACACTAAATTTCCAAAATCACTAAACTCAATCATTCGATCTCCAATCAATCCTATCTATCCATATATATTCCAAATATACCATTTCCATATCAATAACATACCAAATATCCAATGACTCATTTTCAAATTCAAGGCCAAAATTTCCAGAATTTCCAAACAAATTCAAAGGCCACAAAACTTATATAGAAAAGTTGGTCTCACTTACCTCTATAACTTTGCTAAAGAGATTTCTTGATTCTCTAACTCCCAACTGTCCTTATGGGCACAAACCAACACCAATGGATAAACTATAAACATAGAAATGAAGCTCTTTATTTAAGGAACAACTTTAGAGAAAATAGTTTGAACAATAAAGGTCATTTGCTTACCTAAAATGCAAGCTTTTCTTTCTCTCACTTGAGCTACAATGGAGGACAAACAAGAGAGAGAAGATGAGAGGGAAGAGTGAGGAAGAAGATGAGCAATGATCACACTCTCCTCCCCCATACTCATTCAGCGCACAAAGAGGGAAGAGAGGAGAGAGAAATGCTAAAAAAATATCTTTGACTTTTCCCATCAATTTCCCCACATGTGAGCTTGCCAAGTGTCCCATGGTCATTGGTTCCCATAAGTCAACACTCAATTAGCCTCTCTAATCTATCCATTAGCCATTTAATTACACATCTCATTTTCTCTTAACTAGTAATTAATTCCTCCTTTAATCACCAACTTATGGCCAATATTCTCATTCTTCCAATTTTTCACTAATTATGACATATTAATTAATATTGCCATAAAACACATAATACTTCCAATTAAATTCATAATTATCCACAATAATCATGATTAGCCCTTAATCAAAAATTAGGATATTACATGTTAGGCCTTGGCCGGCGCTTTCGTGACAAGCGCCATCTATGGCACCTTTACCGGAGCTTTCGTGACAAGTGCTAGCTAAGGTTGCACACCTTTGCCGGTGCTCGCCAAAGCCCGCTGCCGACACCTTGGCCAACACTTGCATTGCAAGCACCGGCCAAGGTCCTATTTTTTAAAATATTTTTTAATCTCACTCCACGATGAGATGGTTGAGTTTGAAGTTGCTCATCTCCCCCATTCTAGCTCACACATCCTTAGGAATATAATGTATGGATGAGCACCCCTTTTTATGGAAATCATTGAGGAATGAAAGATTCTTATCAACCTAAATATAAGAACATTAGTAAAAATGGATTATAGAAACGAAAACAAAATTTAAACATAATAATATAAATTGATCCAAAGTCCAAAATTCATCATAGTATAAAGAGAGATGTGAGGGCTTTTGATGCAAACAAAAACTACAATGCAAAGAAAGTTGTTAACAAGCAACTGGGTGAAGGATTTTATTATTTTGGAAGTAGGAGAAAATAAAATTAATCAAGTGAATAATTAGCAAACTTCATATTTGAAATAATTTTTTTTTTTGTGTGAAATAAGACGAATATAATGGATAATTAATTCTTAGCAAGATCCTTTGTGACTTACTACAATAAGAGATTCTAAACAATAATGCATTATAATAACTGTCATGCTTCAAACTTATACGACACTTTATTCTTAAGCGCCAGATAAGCTTTTTTTCAAATAAAAAAAAATGCTAAAAAATTATACTAGCTACAGCACTTTCTTGAGAAGCGTTGTAGCTTTGGCTTTCATTTTTTTAAAAAAATAAATGTTTTGTATGACGCTTGTTTAAGAAAGTGCCGCATAAACCAAGTACTAAGCTACGGTGCTTATATTAGGAAGCGTGTCATAGCTTGCGCCCCCTGCAATCGATCGATACCCCTCGATGGGGCTGGGGGGAAACTGGACTCAATTGAATATCCTCGCTCCCCAAGTGAGTTTCTTTCGCCTCCCCATGTCTCAAACCCTCACCCTACGGGGTAAGTATGAGAGTTTGGCGAGACGTGGTACCATTGAGCTGCCTTTTTATTGTGACAGCCCGTACCCCCCCACGATCGATCGATACCCCTCAATGGGACTAAGGGGAAACTGGACTCAATCGAATATCCTCGCTCCCGAAGCAAGTTTCTTTGGCCTCCCCACATCTTGAACCCTCACCCTGGGGGTAAGTATGAGAGTTTGGCGAGACGTGGTACAATTAAGCTAGTAGCTCAATAGTACCACATCTCGCCAAAATCTCATACTAACCCCCAGGGTGAGGGTTAGAGATGTGCGGTAGCTTAATAGTACCACGTCTCGCCAAACTCTTATACTTACCCCCAGGATGAGGGTTTTAGACATGAAGAGGCAAAAGAACTCGCTTGGGGAGAGAGGATATTCAATTGAGTCCAGTTTTCCCCAGCCCTATCGAGGGGTATCAATCAATCGTAAGGGGTGCAGGCTGTGACAAAGCGCAATAGCTTCTAAACCTTTTTTGAAAAAAAACCTATTATCAACGGCAGTTCTTCAAAGAAGCCTGTTAAATCCCTCTTTTGTAATAGTGAAATTTTAACTTATATAAACCTTCATCCTCTCACATATATCAGATCATACATGTGTGTGTATGTGTGTATTTATCAGCAAATGCCTAATACAACTATAACATAAAGTTTTAAAACTACTCTTCCCAACACAGTTGCCAAACTTTATACATTCTCTTGGAAATCAGCAAGTTAAATCCCATGATTTTAGCTCTAGCAATCCCATGATCTTAGCCATATCATATCCCTGATTCTAGCAATAAGTTATATAGGAAAGATTGTGATTGTATTTTTAATTCTCTCATTATGGTTTACCGATAATTGCTCTATGTTCAACCTATATTTACTGTATGCATTCACTGATATGAATAATATAGAGTGTATTGGTTCCTCTGATTTAAGATGGTATAAAAGCCTTTGGTTTTGTTCCGTAGCCAGAGAGAATACCCGCAGACATGAGAGATAGTAAGGAGAGAGCGAAACACGAGAGAGAGACAGAGACAGAGGACTCACAGCTTGTTGAGATCTCAGCACTGGCAACATGTGTAAGTACACCGCCACCATAAGAAGGGTCAGACGGCGCCGATCAGCGCATCCTAAAAGAATGGATGGCATATGATGGGCGAGTGGCTCCTAAGCCACCACTTTCTTGGCACGTGAACCCAACGTACCGTTACTCACGACGGTTTCCTGTGATGCTCTTTCTAGAAATATGGATCCCTCTGAATTCCCTCCCCTTTTCAACTCTATTCCTGGAAATGCAACCAAAACCAGGGCCACTCTAATGGCATTCATGTCCGGTACAACTTCTGAAGTTGAAAATTCCTTTTCTTCCTCAACTCATCAATTACCAATACATAGTGATGGCTCCAGAATTCTCTAATAGTCAAATTATGGCCATTAACTATAGGTTCAATAGAAGAAACTATTCTGAGGCATATATGTGGCAAGCAAAAGGAGAAATACATCAATAGGACAACACCTCAACCATCCCCAAATTACCCAAATTTGGATACGTGGTTTGCTGAAAATAATCAAGTTATGACTTGGTTATGCAATTCTATAACTGTGTACATCAGTCAAGGTTATCTCCTAGCAAATAATGCAAAAGAGATCTGGGATAAGGCACGAAGAACCTACTCTTCTCTCAACAACGCCGCTGCCTTAATCCACTTGAAATGGCAACTTCAAGATTTAAGACAAGGAAACATGACAGTGACTGACTATTATAATGCCTTGCTGAAACTTTGGCAACAATATGACCTATTTGAGGTACATCCATGAAAGAATGTCGAGGATGCTTAGTTATACAGGAAGATAGTGGAAGAAGGAAGAGTATATGATTTTCTCCTTAAACTCAACGATTCCTTTGAGGAGATAAGAGGTCGAATCATGGGGATAAAACCCTTGCCACACCTATTTGATGTTGTCAACCATGTATAGTTCAAAGAAAGCAGGAAACTCTTGAATCAAAGTAGCCTAAGTCCAATTGAGAGTTCGGCTCTTACAGTAAAAGGGCCACAAGACGAACGAAGGAATAACAAATGGTGCAATTATTGTAAGAAGAAGGGTCAAATCAAGGAGGAATGTTGGAAACTACATGGCAAGTTATCAACCAACAAACACCACCTGCCTCCTAATGTCAACCTCACTACAGCTGAGAAAAAAGCTGAAGATGTTGATTCCCTAAGTCAGGAGGAACTTTGATGCTTTGCAAGATACTAAACAAATAGAACAAGTCCCACTCTATGCCTAGTGTCAACCTGGTACAGTCAGGTAATTCTATTATAGCTCTTAATGCTACATGGGCTAGTAAGAATACATGGATTGTTGATTCAAGAGCAACAGATCACATGACAGGTGATCGCACGTTATTTGTAGCTCTTAAATTGTGCCTTGAGAATCTTCAAGTCAAAGTTGCTAATGGTGTGTACACCAAGGTTGAAGGCATAGGCACAGTCATGCTATCTCAGTCATTGAGTATTCACAATGTTCTATTTGTGCCCACACTTATCTGCAACCTGATATCTGTGAGTAAAGTAACCAAAGGTTGTATATGCCGAGTAATATTTGATGATGATTGTTGTCGCTTTTAGGATTTAAACTCAGGAAAGACAATTAGGACTTCTAGAGAGTGGGATGGACTTTCTTACATGGAAAGATCGGAGTTGCAGAATAAAGATACTTGGAATACACATAAAGCAATGATTAGCTCAAGTTCCCGAGATAAAGATGTACTTTTATGGTATTGTCGCTCAGGACATCCTAGTTTTGATTACATAAAGCATATGTTTCCAAGTTTATTTAATAAAAATTTTGTTCCTTTACAATGTGAGACATGTCAATATACTAAACAAACTCGGTCTTCCTACTCAAAATAGCCATACAAACCTTCTGCTCCTTTCCAACTCATACACAGTGACATTTGGGGTCCGGCAAGGACAAAAACCCTAACTAATGAAAAATGGTTTGTTACCTACATTGATGATCATACCAGAATCACATGGGTTTACTTAATGAAGGACAAATATAAGGTAGCCCAAGTTTTTCAACGTTTCTATATCTTTGTGAAAAACCAATTTCAAATTTCCCTCAAAGTCCTCCTAAGTGACAATGCTAGAGCATATCTAAGTGGCACCTTTAAAGGATTTCTTGATCAGCAAGGAATCCATCATCAAACCTCTTGTCCTTACACACCTCAACAAAATGGGGTTGCTAAAAGAAAGAACCGTCACTTATTAGAGGTAACCAGAACGTTACTAATGGAACAAAATGTCCCCACGGTGTTCTGGGGTTACGCAGTCCTAACTGCCACTTATCTCATCAACTAAATGCCTTCTAAAGTCCTCAAATATGCCACTTTCATCCAAATGTTCCTTGACACTTTTCCTAATTGTCCTCTCATCAATCCGTTACCCCAGAAAGTGTTCAGATGCGTTGCCTTTGTCCATACAAATGATGGAAGCAAATTTGATACTCGTGCCCAGAAGTGTATATTCCTCGGCTACTCCTCTACCCAAAAAGGATACAGGTGCTATTGCCCTACCTCCAAGAAACTGTTTGTCTCCAAAGATATCATATTCTATGAGGAGGATGCCTATTAACCCAAATTACCCATTGATAAAGCTCAATATTTATATATTTTTATTAATTAATCTTAGGCTTTGTGGGGGAGCAAAATACTGAGCTTCCTTTTGATTTTCCTATCTAACTACAAGCCACCATGATTACACGATTGTCTCTTTCCTTACCTTGTTCCTTGTTTTATTTGATGATATATGCTATTGAACAAGTATGGGGGAGGGACTTATCAGTAATAAAAAGTAGTTTGTTTGTTTGTTTGTATTTTCCAATTGAATAAACTCCATTTTAAATCATACTCTTGTGCTTAGTCTTATCCTCCACTACCCTTTTCTCCATATCCTTGTGCCTAATTTCTACGAACTATTTCCACTTTTGTCTTGTCTCTCTCTACTTGTGACAATAATATGTCGTACTTCAATCTTGAATTGGACTTCACAACATTCACTTCACCCAAGAGATAAGTGCATCTAATTTCTTTGTTTTTTGTGAATTACATTGACAGCAATGTAAGGATTGAGTGTGGGGGAGTGTGTATATTCTCATGATGAATTTCATTGTGACATCATATGCATCTGCCTACTGCTTTTATCCTCTGTTGATTTACGTCCAATTCATTAAGATTTTTTAGGACTTTAGTCATGATCAAGTATCTCAATTCCTCTTAATTCATGGTTGAAACTTGCTTTAAATTAGTGAATTGCTACAAAATTCAAGTGTTTTATTGATGTATGTCTTAATTTTGACGAGTTTGTTAGTGAACAAAAAGCCTAATTGGAAGGTGTTTTGGCCTAATTGTTCATTTCATTGTGTGATTTATCCACTTAGATTATTGCTCTCTAGAACTTATTTTGTTTCTTGCTTGAGGCTACATTTTGTAATAGTATGGATAGAGATAATATTGGCATTTATTTTTAAACCTTCTAACCTAAACACAAATCATTCATCATTCACTTTTGATTATTTAACTAAGTATGATTCTTGAAGCTTGATCTTGCCTATTCTTTCAACTTTCAGCCTTCTTTGCCTAGTGTTGAGCTTAATGTTTTGCTCAGGAGTGCAAAAGCTTAAGTGTAAGGGAATTAATAGAACTCAATATTTATATATTTTTATTAATTAATCTTAAACTTTTGTCGGACTTATTTTAATATTTTGGGCATAATCAAGTATTAATGTAAGATTTTAGTGAAAAAATAATTTAGGAATTATAGTGGTTAAATTGTTATATTTTTAATTAATATTTGTTATTCTCATTATTCTTTAATTGTGAGAAAAAGATATCACCTTTGTGAATTTAATTTTGTAGGTGATGATGTGGCATAACTTGAGTGGTCAAGGTCAAAGATCTCATTTTGGAGCTCAATGAAAGACAAGAGTGAAACATCACAAGTACAGAATTTATTTTCACATTTTTTCTAAGAGGAGGTTAAATGAGCTAGGGTCTTAGTTGATAGTTGTAATTTTATGCCTAATGTTAAAACAGATTTTTACCTCTTATCCAAACATACCTTAACTCACTTTTAACTTAAAAACAATTCAAGAATTAAAAGAGGTGGCGGCTGAATTATTTGGGGCTGTTGAACCGAATTGAAGAATTAAAAGGGAGCAGCCGAAATGAATTAAAGAGAAGGGAGCCGACATTGTGGACTGAAATTGGAACTGGAGAAAAATGAGAGGGGTCTACGTGAATTAAAAAAAAAAAGAGAGCTGAATTAATTGGAGCAAGCTGAACCGAATAGAAAGGGCGGAGAGTTGCTGGACCGAGATGGATATAGAGGATTGAAGGAAAAGGGATTAGCGGCTGTGATCAAAAGTAAAGGAAAAGTTTCAGCCGACATTGGGAAAAGGAAATAGATTAATTAAAGAAAAAGGAATAGGAGTGGGAGGGCGTGAAGTGTGGCGGCTTTGTAGTGGAGAATGGAGAGCGAAATGAAGAAAAGGAGATGCAGCCGAAATTGAAGAAAGGAAAAAGGGAAGACGTTGACGTTGTAATTACCATGGCCAATTATCCCTTCATTTATTTATTAAGCTTCATCTTCTTACTCTATAAACAGTTAATTCTTGGTGATTTTTTTGAATTGGATAATAGTTTGAGCTTCTAAATTTTAATAGAATTCCTTAAACTCTCTTTCTTGTTCATAATTGTATGGCTTGGTTAAGTATATCGCTGTGATCTTGATTATTTTATACCAAGTGAATAAACTTGGTGGTTGAGTTAGGAGTTGATTAATTAAGCTTTATATGATTTAAATTAGGAGTAGGTTGAGTTGTTTATTCCGAATCGGTTGAGTGGATTGAAAATAACTAAACTGAATGTTTTTGAATTTTATAATAGTAATTACAAGTTAGAATTAGAAGTTAATTATTCATCTTCTTAAATCTGAATTATTTGATGCTATTCATTTAATTGCTTCAGTAGAATGAATTAAATGAGTATTGCAAGTATGAATTTAGTGGTAGCTTAGATCCATCCTCTTGACTCATATTATGGAATTCATATCATTAGCAATGAAGGAAGACTAAAACCTCAACTCAAGGAAATCTTGTTTCATCATTATACTAGTTGATTGAATTTACCTTTTTATTGTTAATTTCGAGTCCATTTGCTTCTTTGTCTTGAAAACCGAAAAATACAAATTTGCATTAGCTTATATTACTTCATTAGTTTAAAAAACAATTTCTTAAAATGATTTCTCACAACTATAAGGTATTTATCACTTTACTATTTAGAAACATAAAAATTAATCTTCTCAAAAGAATGATCTAGGTTGAGCTACTACTCTACATTTTAAAACCTAATTTTATTTTGAGAACGCACACAACATGGGTTTATCACCCATTCAGGGAGAACGCTCGAATATTGAATGGCTAATTTCACATAAACCATCACCCACTTCTCCTGCCAACAACGCCTTACCAATCTCGGATACATTACTCTCACCTACACCTAATCAGCCTGTCTCTTATACACTATCCTCATCCCCACCTGATCAGCCTACTGTTCCCATCAATCACATTGAATCTACACCTAATATAACCAACCAACTTGAAACTACACCTAATGAACTAGAAACACAGGTTGAAATCAACTCTGGGGTGGATAGAAGAGGCAGATCAGATGGAGAGGACTAACAGTACTGCTGTTAGTAACCAGCGTTCTGTATTCAGTCCTCTAAAACACGTTGTCAAGTATGCTTCAGGTCAATTTATCAAAGCAATGAAAAGTTCTTTTTTCAATACCATAATAACTCGTATCAAGTATGATATAAGAGAATACCCTAGCATGAAAGTTCACAAACAAAATTTCAAAACTTCCCTTCAAATTCAATCTGTTGGCAAAAAAAAAACAGAGAGATAATTCTAATAAATTTTCATTGATAAAATTGCAACCAGAGAATGTGTTAATTAAATTAAAATAAACTATAACAAATAAAAATATCATTTATAAAATTTATAATGGGACGCTATTCACTTACCTATTATGCTTTCAATTATACAACTCACTTCTATTCATCAACTTTAGAATTATATCTACTCCTTAGTCCCCCAGTATCCAAAACAAATTCATTGTTATTCTAACTATAACTTATATCCATTATTCATAATTTCTTATTCAATAAGATTCTTCATTCTAACATAATATACTTGATCTACATATCATTTTAGTTCAAAACAAAACCAATGTCGTCACTTAAATCAAACTTATAAAACCAATTCTCCTATATATGAACCAATCTCATAATATTCTAGTTTAAACTTATGTTCTTTCAACCATTGGCCAATAATTTGTAACAACTCAATAAACACAAAACAGCACAACCAAACATCTCATAGGTATCTCATAGGCGCCAACATAAAAACATGCCAGCTTGGTCCATACATTATAAATCAAACACCTTTTCACTAATTCATTGCTTTTATTGCCAACCCCATTGCAATAATAATCATTGTTTCTTATACTAACAAGTAATCTCAACGACAATCCCACTAAACATATAAGAGAACTTCATTCTTCCTTCCACACATGCTCCAATATTCCATTAATAATTCAAATTTCACTGTCAAAACAAAAAGTATATTTATAAAAGTGTCATCTATACCTCTGTAAGCTTTAATAAAGAATTTAAACCATTCTAGTTCAATCAAATTACTCTCTTGCACATTTTAACAAACACCTTGTGTGCAATCTTAAACAAGAAATATCATCAAGCTTCCCATTCTCCTAATCTCTTGCCCAACAATTTTCAAACATCGATATATTGATTTACTTTGTTCCACATTATCCTGAAATTATAAATTATAAAGTTTCCAAATATATCAGTCACCATAGCTATCATAACAATCATGTGCATCCTCATCTATAACTTCTCTTTTTCTTCAATCATTTTATCAAACACATCATGTGCGTCCGTAGTCCATGAAGTTCACCAAGTTTCTTAACTTGAAATTTCAACTTAAATAAACCTTCATCCTCTCACATCTATCAGATCATACATGTGTGTATGTGTATATTTATCAGCAAATGCCTACTACACCAATAACATAAAGTTTCAAAACTACTCTTCCCAACACAACTCCCAAACTTTATACATTCCAACAATAAACCCAAGACTATTTAATCATCAATCCTTGCTATTGCTCAAATCGAGGTCCAATTTAAAAGAAAAACTGCAATTCCCAAACCCAATAGCACGACATAACAGACCGTAAAAAGGCCAAGTTCCACACACATTAAAAAAAATGGAAGCATTGTAAAGATAGAGAAAAAAGAAGATCTTTGAACATACCCCAACCCACCTACGCACAAGAGGAGGAGGAGGAAACGGATGACATTCTCACGCATACACAGCATCAACGACCAGAAAAGGGAAGAAGAACAAGAGTTCTCTCTCACACAGAGGAATCCTAGAACCAAACGGAAGAACAGGAAGAACAGGAAGGAAGGAATCCGGCAACCACCCACCGATGACGCCAAGAAACAGAACGGGGATGGAGAACTTCTCCAGATTCAAAGGTTCTCAAGGCTTCTTCCCATTCTTCACACTGAAAACGTTCAGCAATTGAAAAAGGAAAAAAAAAAAAAATCTACGGAACTTTTTTTTTAGCTTAAATGACCAAAAGCCCATGTTGTAGGGTATATTTAGATTAGTTTTGAAGAGGTCCGTTCACGTGAATCGAAGTAAAATTTCTATCATATAATTACCTCATACACTGTAGATCACATCAAAAAAGTAACTTCTACCACCAACCCAAACCAAACAGATACTTAACAAAAGAAAAGAGGGGTACTATGATAATTTCAATTAAGGAAGGATATTATATAAAAAAACTAGTTTCCCTTGCCCTCAACGACAATTAACATAATTTTCTCTGGTCCCTAATTCCTTTTCAGGCATCTAATTCAATTTTTGAATATTTAACATAATGAGCAACATTATTACTTCCTACTTAACTCATACTTCCATATTATTAATATAATTAGTTTGATTTAAATTTTGGGTCATTATAGAGATGTTAATTATAATTATTTCTCTCTCTGTTTTTTTTTTTCATTTCATAGTTAATTTGAAAATTCAAATTTATACACACACTTAAAAAATATATCTGACTTCTCTTTTACAATCAATCAAAAATTTTAAATATAGATATGAGATATGCACGCAATCCAATTATGTTATTATTAATTCTTATACTACTATTAGTATAGTTGCTGCCTTCAACTATACCCATTATTTCTTATCCCTTTCTCTTCCTTTTTTTTTTAAAAAAAAAATTATTAACATCATCATTTAATCAATTACTGTTCACTTAAGAATTCTTAAGTAATTATTGGGTCATTACAGAGATGAAAGGTCTGATTGCATGTCATATTCAACCTTATTGTGATGAAACATGAGGTTTAACTTCTTATTCAGTCTGTTGGTGTATGCTGTAAGACGCCTTGGGTGGCGGTCAAGGTTTGCCAACAATTGCGTCAGAGCCTCAATTTCAAGAGGAGGTGGAGGAGGAGCAGCTTCCTAGGATATGAACATTATGGAGGAAAAGAGGAGGCCGATAAAAAAAAAAAGTAGTAAAAATCATAAGGAATATATGAGTTTAAATATAAGTCTAACAAATGTTATGAAGGGTTATAACTTATGAAAGTCTGACAACATTACGAAAGGTTATGACCAATGAACTAGTACTTGGGAAAGCCAGATCGTTTGAAAGTGTTACATGATAATTGTTTCTGAAGACCTTTATGTGTTGTTTTCACTGATATAAGAGGCTGGAAGTCAAATCATTTGTAAGTGTTACATGACGGTTTTTTTCGAAAGAACTATTAGTTTTGTCACTAAATAAATGACAGTTATTAAATATAACTGTTATTTTAGTGTTTCACAAATTCCCCCTTCTAATACATGACAGTATACATAATTAACCGTTACGTTTAAGCGTTATATATCCTTACGCGTTATAAAAGGCCAAATCTGTAGTAGTGTGTGAGAGCTCTGCTTACCCAAATTTGACTACCCGACCCAATATGCTCATCACTTCCTCTCTCTCTTATTATTTTCTAACATGTATAGTGTGTGTGTGTATATATATTGGTGAGACGGTTATTCCTCACTGAGAGCATATGGTATATGAAATAGAATAAAGGTGGGACGATTATTTCCCACCATGAGTTATATGATGATGACATACAAAATATGGAATATGATATAGGTGAGGCAGTTATTCCCCATCAGGATTGATATTGAATGATTGTGTTGATTGAAAGATTGTGGTTGAATATTTGATTTTAATTATTTTTTTATTTATTGAGATACGGATTTAGTGAACCTTTACCCTCATTTTTTTTTAGTTTTCAACTCAATATTTGAATTTTGTTACATTTACTTTTTGAGGAAAACTGTTTGCGAAAAACTCTGTGCACATTTGCTTCCTTTCCGTACACTTTGTTAATTATGTTCTCACTAAGTCAGTGATAGGCTCATTCCTCTCTCTATGTATAAATATGCTAAAAGGGATTTATAAATAAAAGAGAAAATCCTAAATAAATACCATTTAAAAATGTAAAACCCTAAAAAGTTTATTAGCAAAAGATTTAGAGGCACCAAGTACTAAATTGAGTTTTTCAAGTTTTGACACATTTATCATTTTACCCGTCAAATTTTTTTTTTTTAAATAATAATGGTGCCCCCGCCGGAGCACCACCGCCGCCTGGTGGTTGGAGCTCCGGTCACCGGTAATAGGAGCTCCGGCCGATGGAAGCTTTTTTGGTGGGGAGGGGTTTTTTTTTTTGAAAAAATTTGTAGAGAAATGACAAGGGATGAGATCGAACCCATCCCACCCTTTTAGAAAAGAAGCATGGTAGCCACTGGGCCACCAAAGCTTCTTTGATATATATATATATATATATGTATTATTAAATATGTATAATATAATTAAACGTGTAGTAGCTTTGACAAAATCAGTAATGACGTTGACAAATTCAATAATGGAAATAACAAAATTTGTAATGGTATTGATAAAACCGTTTGCTGATGAACCTTGACTTGCATGTTTTCATCAGCATTTTTGTACAAAACGTTTTTGTCAAAATCATTACAATTTTTGTCAAAATCATTACTAAACTTGTTAATCTCATTACTAAATTTGTTAAAATCATTTTATTTATATTATGAATGTTTTCATAATAGAATCTCATAATGGGATTGTCAAAACCATTACTAAACTTGTCAATCTCATTACTGAATTTGTCAAAATCCTTTTATTTATATTATGAATGTTTTCATAATGGAATCTCATAATGGGATTGTCAAAACTATTACAATTTTTGTCAATCTCATTACTAAACTTGTTAATATAAATAAAAGGATTTTAACAAGTTTAGTAATGAGATTGACAAGAATTGTAATGGTTTTGACAATTCCATTATGAGATTCCATTATGAAAACATTCATAATATAAATAAAATGATTTTGACAAATTCAGTAATGAGATTGACAAGAATTGTAATGGTTTTGACAATCCCATTATGAGATTCCATTATGAAAACATTCATAATATAAATAAAATGATTTTAACAAATTCAGTAATGAGATTGACAAGAATTATAATGGTTTTGACAATCCTATTATGAGATTCCATTATGAAAACATTAATAATATAAATAAAAGGATTTTAACAAATTCAATAATGAGATTGACAAGTTTGGTGGCCCAGTGGCCACCATGCTTCTTTTCTAAAGGGGTGGGATGGGTTCGATCCCACCCCTTGCCATTTTTTTACAAATTTTTTTCCAAAAAAAAAAACCCCTCCCTACCAAAAATGCTTCCACCGGCCAGAACTCCTATCGCTAGTGATCGGAGCTCCGGCCATCGGGGGTCCCGGTCGGCCGGCCACCAGGGGCGGCGGCGGTGCTCCGGCTGGGGCATCACTATTATTTTAAAAATAAGTTGAGGGGTAAAATGGTAAATATGTCAAAACTTGAAATCCTCAATTTGATACTTGGTACCTCTAAGTCTTTTTAAAGTATTAATAGACTTTTTAGGGTTTTACATTTTCAAATAGTATTTATTTAGGATTTTACCTAAATAAAATCAGATAGCTTGGGCTGGTAATGCAATTATTGCATACAGTGTAAGTGTGTTGGTAATGAAATCAATGCACAAAATTATGAGGTATTGATTTTTTTTTTTTTTTTGGAATGAGGAGGTTTCAAATTTTTGTATGTCTGCCATGGTAAGTGAAATTGATTGTTAGCTTTAATGTTAGTGAGAAATGATTAGTTTCACATTTGTGTTTTAAAAAATATTCATTTCTATTGGAAAAAGTTTCATATACTTATTTATTTGATTAATGAAACAATTAATCAACATGAATTTTTTTTTTTTTTTGTATTCATAACGAAGTGTTCAAACTAAATTTTAATTATAGGATATTTTATCTAACTCACATTGATTATGAAAAAAAATTAAATATTAATTTTTTGGGGTAAAATAATAACATAGATAAAGGTGGATGATGTTTTGTTTTTTTGGATAACAAGGTCGATGATGTTTTACAACAAGGGCCAAATCAAAATTCTCAATGAGCTGATACATTTTGCTAGGATTGGAAGGAATAATTGCTATTCTAAAATTATGGCGTTGCTTGATTGTGGGTAAATAGGAAAGGACATTTAAGGGCTTGTGTGATTTTATTCCTATTTTTTTGTTAGATCTATTGGTCACCGAAGAGAGGGTGGATTGGGTGATACAATGCTTTTGTACTTTAATGCACGTTGAAGAATGCACTCATAGTAATGCACTCAGGGATGAAAGAGGAGAAAGAGATGAGGAAGAAGAAGAGCAATACACAAGCTAGCTGGCCTACATCCAAACCCTAAGTTACCTGCTTGAGTTTTTCTACAAGATTGATCTAGATAGACGCTTCTGAGAGAGGTTTGGGGTATATTAGACATAAAATTTTCAAAAACACTTTGGCATGTTTTAAAATTATATTGTTTGAATAATATTCAAGTCAAATATTATCTTGCTGTCACATAAATAATCTCTCTAAATTCAAGCCTAGCTAAGAACTTCAATCTTGATCTTTTTCTTTTTCTCTTTTTTTTTTTTTAAATTTTAGCTCACAATGTCTCATCCATCTTTTTTTTTTTTTTGCCTGCAAAGAAAATTAATAATATTGAAATCAACTGAAGTTACAATGTCCTAGAAATAAAATGAAACAACCAACAAAATGGAAATACATAATAAACTTCAAACAACCAAATTAAAACTAGAAGCACAATCCAAAATAAGGTCTTCAATGTGGATATAACATAAAGCATGATCAGAAGAAACATCCTAAATGCTAGACACCCAAAGGGCCTAGTGCTGAGGAGATCAAGGAGCTCAATCCAAAGGGCACGACCATCCAATGAAGCTTTGGTAATCCGTCCTGCTACCAATTCTGCTTCGATGGGAATCCATAACCAAGAATGGTTCCTGATAAATTTTCTTGAGACAATAAAGAACTCAAGGAGGGCAACAATCATATTAATAATGAATAAAGCACAATCAGTTCAACAATAGAGGATAGAATCACAACCCAACCCAATAGTGGACAATGTTGCTATACTCACTGAGCAGCCACATGTCTAGCCCGAAGATGAACAGTGATGACATTCCCACTGAACAGGCACATGTTTTGCCGACCAAGAACAGTGTGTACAAGCTCACTAAACAGACTGAATTTGCTAATTCTTAAAGGGTCAATTATCAACCATACATTACAATTTAGGCCAACAAAATACCTTTTCTCCCTCCTATAGTCAATTCCCTTGAAGCAATCAGATCTATTTTTAAAAAAGGACACAATGGCCCAATTTTTAGCACGATAATCACCCACTCCTACTCTTCTCCACCCAACAACCTTCACCATTAATATGTTCTTGTGATTTGTTCTTCCCTGAGGATAAATACAAAAAGCCTCCCTATTCTTCCTAATTAGTCTATTTTCAACTGGTATAAAACCTTCAAGGCAATTATCAGATCTCATCCTAATCCATCAACAAACTCATTGCACATGGCTCGTATAGGAAAAGAAGGATTAGCAGAAATCTCAGTAGAACATGTGGCACATCGAAAGTGGATATGAATGTGATTAGGGATATGCTTCTTGAACAATTGACAATAAACATAGTTCCGAAAACTATTAATACATAGTTTCGAAAACTATTAATAATGATTTTAAGCAGTTTCGGTAAATAAGCCTTTGGTATCCTTGTCTCTATTAAAAAATCCCAAACTCTACCCATTGACATACTATACCTAGCGATATTGTCCATTCCTCTGAGATTTCATCAAAGCACCCCCACTTCGAACCATACAATACCATCGAGAGCCCTGGGGTCACCCACCGGAGATCATAATCAGATAGTTTCACACAAAATCGATGACTACAATCCTTCAGATGTCCATCCACCCTGCCTCTCCGACTACAACCATCTGAGAAACCATTTGACATTGGGCCATTGAAAGACCATTCCACAATAGAACAACCAAAAGGCACCGCCGGACAGGGAGAAAAGACCCCGAAGGATAGAGGTTCTAACAGATCCCTGGCTCTGTAGCATGATGATACAAGAGAAGAATCCCTAGAAGAGGGACCCAAACCCTCAAGATCACCAATGGCAAAGCTACTCCTCTCACTCAGCAATTTCTCCACCTATGTTGTCCTTCTGATCTCAATTCAGGAGAACCCCCACCTTAACCCATAGATCGTCACCGAAAGCCCTAGAGGCACCCATCGAAGATCAACATAAGAGATTCTCATAACCTTTCAAGGAGTACAAGCCTCCACGGGTTGATCCCTGCTTCTTCCTTGCTTGTAGCCTTCAGAGAACATACGCACAATCAAAACAAGCGGAGGCGACACCGCAAGGACAGACTCAAAGACCTCCACCAGAGAAGTAAGAGAGACCCTCAGAGGAGAAGAAATCGGCATCAGCGCCGAAAGGAAAACCCTAACAGAGGGAAAACGAACAGGAGTATCCTCGATTTCAATGTCTCATCCATCTACCTACATATGTGTAATACATGCCATGTCCTTTATGTGTAGACCATGGACATGAACGAAAGAAAACATCGTTGTATCACATCAACCTATATATATTCGTAATTTTCTTTTTTTTCCCCCTCGTCGGAACAATAATCTTCGTTTCACCGTACAGTTGATAAAACTTGACGAACATCATTCTGTTAGGACCCACCAGAAGTTCTACTAGATTAGAGCTATATAAAGAATAGACTTGCACAATATGAAAATTTAACCAAAATTACATCACTCGGCGCGATATACTACAGTCACTAATGACACTGTAAGAACACTGTAAAAGGAAGGAAAATGATTACACTTTCATATTCTAACACAACAAGAAGGATACTACCCACGCATAATGACGTTAAAACCTCACAATGACATCAATAGGTGATCTATACCTTGGTGAAACTAACTTGACTTTCTTCCACGTCCGTCATTTCTATTAACAGAGCCCTTTCTTCCTTTCGTTTTCCTTCAGTTTCCTCTAAACTTTCTTGTAGCTGCAACGCAAACTCTAGGCCCCACTCAACTTCACTCATCGATGGTCGTTCATTCGGGTCATCTTCCAAACAATTAAGCGCCATGTCGCTGAATGCTTTAAGGCTCTCTGGTGTGATACTTTCTGTCAGGAACGGATCAACAGTTTGATGAATCGCACACTCGTGATGGCATTTTCTGACCCATTCCACTAAGCTTGCCTTCTCCTTCTCTACCGCACGTAAGAATGGTGGCCTACCACATAATACTTCAAGCAGCACCACACCGAACGAGTAAACGTCAGACTTTAGAGTCAGTCTTTGGCGCTTATAGTATTCTAGATCCAAATAACCAATGCTTCCTTTCACCACAGTGGTAATGTGAGACTTTGAGATCCCTGTGGGTCCTATTTTTGATAATCCAAAGTCAGAGAACTTGGCGACCCATTTCTCGTCCAGTAAAATGTTTGTCGTCTTCACGTCGCGGTGAATGATATTTTGGATTGCACCTGTATGGAGATAATGCAGTCCACGCGCCGCACACAGGCAAATCTCTAGCCTTTGCTTCCATGAAAGGGGATGGTTATTAGAATTATTGTAAAGATGCTCTTGGAGGGTCCCACGAGCCATGAACTCGTAGACAAGGATCATCTCGCTGCCTTCGTTGCAATAGCCGATGAGAGATACCAAGTGACAGTGATGAAGTTGTGACAGCATTTCAATCTCTGTTAGGAACTCGTGGAGCCCTTGCTTCGACCCTTGCCTGAGCCGTTTGATTGCGACCGTAGTTTGACCTTCGTCAATGTACCCTTTGTACACGTTGCCAAATCCTCCAACGCTGATGATACAGAGTTCGTCGAAGTTGTTGGTGGCGGCTTTGATCTCGGCCATGTAAAAGTGGCGGCACAATTTTGTTGGTAGTATTGAGCCATCAGTAATACTCGTTGATTTGGTGGTAGTGAATTGAGCACACTTAATAGTGTCGTTGTTCAGCTTGACATTCTTCCCACGGGTGATGAGGTAGGATGAGGCATTGAAAAGCAAAATGGCGACCAAAGCTACGGCGCCAACCATGAAACCGATTTTAATCTTGCTTCTGCTTCCTCTTTTATTTTCTTGGGGTAGCTCATTAGAATTGGGTGATGAATGTGGAGGAAGATCAGGGTTGGGTCCGGCAAGATTATCGTTACTGATTTTGAAAATCTCAAGTCCATTCAAGAATGCGTCACTGTACTCAACTATCGATTCTGAGGCAGGGTGCATTTTGAGAGAAAGAGAAGCTGGTTTTCCATCACCTGGAACAATTACGGCATAGTCTTTATATACCGGAGTTGCTTTTACCTTGGCCCACAACAAAACATTTGCACCAGCCTCAGCTAACTGGTCGGCTATGTAGATATCAAAAGCTCTGTTGTAGGTATCGTTGATATCAGGATTAAGCTCACAAAAATGGAGTCTCAGCATGTAGGTAAAGCCAGAATCGACAGGAAACTCCCAAGTAAGGTTAGTATTCATGTTCCTTGTTTTATTCATTCCCATATCACGTTCTGTTCGATAGACTCGCTCAGGTGCTGTATAATTAGGAACTTGACTGAATATCAGGGGTCTTTTCTCTCGTTCAAAATCAGCAGGTAAACATGAATCTCTAACAAAGTAAATGTCATCGTAGTCCCAATATCGGAGCAACCCGGAGTCGTCGATTGCTGAGATTTGGCTTCCACCTACGTTTAGCCTGTACTCTGTCTGGAGAGCAACGTTGCTGGGAATGTAAAACCCAACCTCCGAACCAATTAATTTGAATACAAAGCCCGCGGGACTGGTGTAATAGAGATACTCAGGCATAGAGACAACCTCGATTCCATTGACAAATGCATAAGAATGTGGGTTTGTTGAGTTTGGAGTGAAAGTTAAGTTGAGCCTTTCACCATAGCCAACGTTGACACAGTATTCTCTGAAGATGGTATCATCATGGTCAGCATCAGCTATGACCGAAGCATTGAAGTCCTTAAGGAGTGTGAACTGACCAGATTTGACAGTGAAGAAGGCATTCGAACGATCAAATCCGGGGTATGAAGCTGGGTAGAAGAAGAGGCGGAGGAATTTCGGGCCTGGAGAGACATGAAATGAATAGGTGAACTGAGAGCGAGAGAGACGAGCTGTGGCATAAGGGACTTGTTGAGCAGAAGGAGATTGAGTAAGTGCTGCAGCTGCAACAGATCCATCTTGTTTGGATAAGAACTTTGAGTCAATATCTCCAGTCCATGTCCGATTTTTTCCAGATGACTTGCCGGAGTCGCCGGAGGTGATGCTTAAATGATCGACGGGATTGTAAAAAGAAGCAAGTATGGAAGGGAAAAGCAGGAGAAAACAGAGGAAGAAGATGGTCCAGGATGATGATGCAGAAGTTATGGTATGATTCAAGCTCATGTTTGGATAAAGATAATGAAGTTTGATCTTCATGGAGGTTAGTTCAGCAGAGCCAATGTTTAAATCAAACGAAGATAAGGAAAAGTAGTAGCCATGTATGGTAGTAGTTTCCAGGAAGCCCCCTGTGAGAGTAAACGTTCAAGTCTACGCAAAAGAACAAAGCGCTTAACAGTTAAGACATGACCTGATGGGCATTTGTAACAAAAATCTATTGGGGCATAGGAGAGCGTTCAGATTATGTTGGGTCCTAAATAGATTTGCTGCTAAGATTATTGAGTGCTGAGCGATCAGATTATATTGTAATATACATCTGTTGGGACCTATGAGTGCTCTATTACAATGTTCTCTAGCTTGTATTGCTAGTGTATGAAAAAATAAGGAGAGAGAATAGATTAGTGTATCGGGATGAATCCATGTTTGGATCCGGGTTAAAACTCAAATGCTTTATAACTCGAACATAATGGTGCCCAAATAATTATTAAACTACTAAAGCCTAATTAGGATTGACACAACAGATCACTAGAACAAGAAAGATGGTAGGGGAGAAAAGAAATTGCTAGATAACTCAATAGCAGGGTTGGTTATAACTGAAGGAGGTACATCCTATTGATAGTGATTTAAAATGGCCACTAATTAGGAAATAATGTGTAGCCTTCTTACCTTCCGAGTTAATAATTAAGAAAATTAATTATCAATTAAAAAAGAATGTGTACCCCTTCTTACTTCCGAGTTCATTTCAATTTCGGTAGTTCATTTCAATTTCGGTGAACAGCTCACCCTTTTCCTTCAATTATCCCCTTTCAGTTCAGCCCATCTCCAATGCTTTAGCTTGCTTCTTCAAATCCTGGTCAACAATTTCGGCTCCCCTTTTCCTTTGACATTCGGTGCTTCCTTTCTCTATAGCCCCCTCCTTCCTTGTTTTATTCATTTCCGGTCTGCTCTTCCTATATGCTTCCTTTCTTTTTCATTCTTTTACTCGGTTCAGCCCTCTCTCAATTCATTCCTTCTTGTATCTTCGGTCCAGCGGTTTCTCTTCTCTTTTATTCTTCAAATCTCTATTCACTCGGTCAGCTCTCCTTGATATTAATTCGGTCCAATTGGTTCTTTTCATTCAACCATTTCGGCTCCTTGTATTTTCCAATCAGCTACCTCTTCAATACAAAACCCATGGTCCCCACTTATTGCCTCCTCTTCTCTTCTTCAATTCATTTCCATCCAACTCTGTCCAGCCCCCCTAAATTCTTTATTTTGGTTCAGCTTTCCTTCTTTTATTCACTTCAATCCCCTCTCAAATCAATTCGGTTCACTCTCCAATTTCGGTTCAGCATCTATTTTCCTTTCTTTATTCAATGTTGTTCTCTTTCTCATTTAACCAGCCGGCACCTCCTTCTTAATCGATGGTCGCCACTTCCTTTTCTTTCTTCAATTCACTAGGTTAAATAAGTTATGTCATGTTTGGATGAGGTGATGAAAATATGTTTTATGATAGGTACAAAATTACAACCACCAAACAAGGCCCTTACTCATTTAACCTCCTCTTAGAAAAAATATGAAAATAAATTCTACACTTGTGATGTTCCACTTTTGTCCTTCATTAAGCTCCAAAATAATATATTCGACCTTGACCACTCAAATTGTGCCACATCATCACCAATAAAATTATATTCACAAAGGTAATATCTTTTGCTCATAATTAAAGAATAATGGGAATAAAAATATTGATTAAAAATATAACAATTTAACTACTTTAATTCCCAAATTATTCTTTTACTAAAATCTCACATTAACACATGATTATGCCTAAAATATTCAATTAAGTCCCACAAAAGCCTAAGATTAATTAATAAAAAGATATAAATATTGTGCTCTATCACGGGTCTAACTCTTCCCAATCCTTTTAGGCTTTTGTTTGGGCTTCTCATAGCTATCTAAGGGACTCAAATGATAACCAATCCCAAGTGTTTTGGAGTTATTTAAGAATTGAAATAGGTAATAACTCATCGTCCTTAATTTTGATTTATAGGATTTGACATCTGCCCGAGCGTAGGAAACTTGTGCTCGAGCAAGAGCGGAAAGAGTAAGGTAGTGACTCTTTCTCTTATATCATGTATAATGCCTTGTATGTATGTACTTATCATTAAATTGTGACGAATGTTACGAATGTGAATGCTCTATTGTGAATGTCACGAATGATGACGAATGTCACGAATATAAATGGTACTGTGAATGTCACGAATGGTGACGAATGTAATGAATATGAATGTTGCTGTGAATGTCACGAACTGTGACGAATGTCACAAATGTGAATGTTGCTGTGAATGCTATGGTGAATGCTGCTTCGTGATAATTGCTTACATGCTTTGTTAAATTATATATCATATGAGTGAAATGTTACTACTAAGATTCATATGAATCTCACTCTTTCCAATGACTAACCTACAGCCTGAGCAAGCAGATCAAAGGAGAAGTAGGTAAACAAGGGAGGCTAGTGCTTAAGGGTAGGAGATTTGAGTTTTGTGTTGGTTTTCAACTTTTGGATAAATATATATGATGTAAATATAAGATCAATATAGTAGAGGTAGACGTATCTACCACAAACTTGTGTATTGGTATGTAATCCTTGGTATGGTAACTAAGACAGGCATTTATGCCCTGAAACCCTACTAGTTATTGAATATAACCCGAAAGTCCATCAGGAAATTTTGTTAAGTACTATGATATTATTGAATAGAACAGTACCGAATAGGCCAAATATATTCAAAAAGTGGAAGTGAGACCTCATTTAACAAGTTTTGAAAACCCACTTTATCATAGGACCGAATCCTGTCTTCAAGTCGGGACCTTTAATGAGTTTTAAATTATCCTTTGGTCTCCAGTTTAACTTAATGACATGTTATCAAACTATAATCATGGCTTTCAAGTAAGGGGGTTACAGGCCCAACCTGTTTTACTAGCTCTACCCGGGGCTGACACTGTAGTGATCTAGGGACTTTTCACCTACATCCCATGTTGCAGTCTAACTTTCAAGTACATGCAGTATGAATTGCATGCTATAGTGAATGGTTTGTGGTGTATGTCGATTTCTTTCTCTTTCATCGTACAGAAATGAGTTCTACAATGTACTCAACATTCAAACTAGAACTTTCTTTTTTACAATATCTCTTTTACAATCTCATTTCTGAAAAGAGTTCTTTGCTTGGCTACAGGTCTGTATTCATGTTTCGATCCATTTTTTGTGTATATACATACGTATGGATCTCATCTCAGTTTGACTGAGATGACTCGAATGCAAAGATTCTTCTTAACCATTTCATGGTGATCATTTGCTCATTTTACCCTCCCATGCCCCTACAAAACATGGTTCATGTGAGTGAACCAACCTCTTCTAACTTGTATAACATACAAAATTGTATACCTTAGATGTACTTACTCATAACATACATACTATTTCTTTTATCTTTATATAAAAGAAGTTCAAGACGTTATATTTTATTTGTGCCCTAAGATCTCTACTGACTCAATGAATATCAAGCTACGAACTAAGTAAGCGAATCTACCAACATTTCGTTAGCAGAAGGTCATTGAATTATTGCTTTCCTTCTCTGAAAGCATATTTCTCATAGAGATACATCAAATGTATGTTTCACCTTGCTGTGATACTTAGGATCCACATAATAAGATGTTATTGTTTGGATCCTTCTATTCACCATTCATTCCCAATTACTCATAGGAATTTCTCTAGCTATATGGCACCTTGAATGATGGTAAAACACGCTCTGTGTTCTAATTCCATTGATAACAGAAATACTTTGTATATTTCTTTACTCCATTATCATTTGCCTAGGCCTTGTATTGGAGTATCCTTCCAAAGCTAAGTTGTTGCCTTGACAATTAAATCCATGGTTATTCTCATAATCTTTTTCACAGCAAATTGCTTCCAAGTTTGACCAAAAACATTTTGCTTTATATACACCAATGTGTATATTCATATTACAAACCATATTCTTACTATGAGACTCTATCCACTTTTTTTATATTGGATTCCTCGTAGGACATGTAACCTCTATAGGTTTGTGCCCTTGACTTTACGGGTATCCATGGGTTTACAGTTTGGCATACTAAGATGCCTAAGGATCACACTTGTACTATCTTAGGTAGAAAAGACTGTATCTTCTTTGTTCAATCTCCGTTTACCTTGTCATTCAAGATATTATCTATTCAACCCATGATTTTTCAACTCAGAATTTAAGGATTCTCTGATCCTTTATTCCTTTAACTCCCTTGACACTTGTTTCAGCTAAACATGTCATTTGACAAGGGATGACTTCACAAAGAATCATCTCAAGACCGTTTGGCACTCATGTAGTATTCTTTGATTATCTCGAAGTAGGTGAGGCTTTCTCCTTGTGAAACCTCATATACAACTACCTGGGTGATTGTTTCTCCAAAGCCCTTAAACTATTTCATGTAGAGTTCATCATCCAATTTCCAAATTGGAAAGCGGTCATCACATTATCTTGATATAATTTCAAGACTAAGCTTGTTGTCATCGCCAAAATTGGCTGTTCAGAGTTAAAATGCACAACAGGCAATCTTCCTGTTGTTGTACCCCTTAGCCACTAAATGTTTTAAGTTTTATATGCCCCTTATAGATTTGAGAGTACAAAATAAAAGAAAAATAATTAAATATGAATGTATCAAACATCAGGATTACCTTGTCTTTATTTCTTGTCAAGCAAAAATGGTTCATACACAAAAATTGATCATTCAAGATAATTAATTGTACTTCTTCATTTATAGACAATTTTAGAGTACAAATATTTACTGAATTCAAATAAAGCACAACATGCATGTATTTGCAAACATATTTAGGAACTTCCAAAAATTTAGAGCATCCCACAAAATCCACTTGACTCTCATTAGTAAGACTCAACACTTCAATAAGAGAGACATGAATAACAGCTTTTGGAACATCCACATTAGTTTCAACATGAAAATGACAGAAATTAGGTTCCACAACGGAACCTCTTCTAGACTGCACCTACTATTCTCTCCAAAAATGATTTCAAGTTCCTTATTACTTTCCACAAGAGCTAAGGTTTCATTCAATTCCACATCCTCAATTTTCTCAAAATAATCATCATCAACACAAGAAGTGATAATCATGCTTAAAGAATTATCTTGCCTCATAGTTTCAAGTGACAAAATAATTTGACTCACATATATTCTAATATTTTGGAAACTTGACTTAACACTAGTGACAAATTCCTTTTGCTCTCTACTAAACTCCTCACTTAATCTTTCTAAATCAGATTTTTCCTTATACTCAAGAGTTTGTTCTTCAATATGTGAATAAGATTAGAAAGGAGGATTAGGGCAATACCTGACATATGGATCCAAAGACTCTTGTTGCTCTAAAATTCCACCAAGATAAAAGGAATGATCAAAACAAGTTTGGTTCATAGTGAAATCATCTCTCATATAATGACTGGTATTGCTATATGGATAATGCTCATAAGAATGACACTCTCCACAATAAGCACAAGAAAAACAATTATAAGGAGAAGAATTTTCAATCCAACCAGCATTTATATTTTCTTGTCTTATTCCATCCACATGCATTCCAGAAAAAGAACCAAGATATGTCAATTTATCACTAATTAAATCAAATGAATGCTGTGAATAACCTTTTTTTTTTTTTAAATTTTTACATGAAGATTAAATTAGTATTAAAATTACTTGGTATTGATATTAATAAGAATAATCCCTGGCAATGGTGCCAAAAACTTGTTACAAGTGTAGATGGTGTATTAAATAGTGTAAATGTACACTGTCGCAATCAAGTAATACAGAAGTGAGTAGAGTATCATTCCTACAAGGATTGATCACTAAGTACCAAAATGGGCAATTTTAATTCTATTTAGTCGATAGATTAGTTGGTGATTGAGAGTACAAAATAAAAGAAAAACAATTAAATATGAGTGTAGATAATATGAAAGCAAATATGAGAAAAAGCCCTAGGGATTAGATTTCACTTAACAAATTCCGGATTAAATCACTTATCTATTCTAGCCCAATTTACTCCATATGATTAATAGTCGAGTTTTCCTCATTTAATTACTAGCCTCTTTCAAAGTCAAGAAATTCTATAATTAATTGCTAATCCAATATATTCCTATATAAATTTAAGCAATTAATTATGCATTAAGATTTATGGAACTCAATAATACTACACAACTCATATGAATATATTTCTATTTCATATGCAAGTTATAGTTTTAATTATAGGGTCTATACACATGTATCTCCTTCCGGTCTCAACATACATATTGAAATCATTCAAAAGATGGCCAATCAAATAAAAGCATTAAGAATAATAATTAAAACTCAATCATGAAAGAAAAATGAAAACTAGATTTAATAAGTTAAGATTCAGTCCGTCATTAGTAAGCTACATCATCACCCTAGGAAAATGGAAATTTAGTTCATGATGAAATTATAAATAAAACCAAAATAAATTGAAAAATTCATAAATATTGCATAAAGCTTGAATGAAAACCTCAAAAATACTGCATAAAACTTGAATATTAAATTCTGAAATATAAACATACAACCAAAAAATGCATGAAAAATGGAGAAATATAGCCATCCATTTAGGAGGTAAAACCTTCTATGTAGGTGGCGACCTATACCATCCATATAGGAGGACTACGTATACCATCCATGTAGGAGGTCTACAAAAAGTAATACAATGCATGAAATTAAATATAAGATATAATACAATGTCCTCTTCC
Source organism: Inga oerstediana (assembly GCA_963210345.1). NCBI lineage: Eukaryota > Viridiplantae > Streptophyta > Magnoliopsida > Fabales > Fabaceae > Inga > Inga oerstediana. Next base: position 42,545,796 of record OY723401.1, on the reverse strand, counting down.
TTTCAAAGGAGGACAACACACACACACACTATCAAAGAAATATTTTTGTTCCTGTCTGTCTTCTCTTCTCCTCCCTAACTTTGCAAAGAGGCACATCTATATATAGGCAGGCAAAGTATTCGAAATCATTTCACGAGTGCCATAGTGTTTAGTGCTTCTTTTCAAGTGTGAACAGTGACTTGTCGGCAGAATTGCGTGTTTTTCCACGACTGCTATAGTGTTTTGTCGCCTGCTACAATTCTTCCATCCACTACAGTCACCTCTGTATGCTACAGTGATTTTGTCATGAATAGTGACCCTGGTGAATAGTACCCCCGATGCTATAGTAATTGACCTTTTTCAATCCTATTAGTCCAATTTTTGTCTTCTTTCTCCTCTTATTGTGTGGCGATCAAAAGAGAAAACAAGTAAATATTATAATAGTAATAAAAATATTTATGCCAAAATCATCCTATATTTATCAATTACACCTAAATTTATTACATTAATCTCAAATATCATCCATAAGATCAACATATCAGGGAAAATAAATATGAAATTATTTTACTTATCAATCATCATCACCTTCTAAAGGATGAAGAAAACATTCAATCTATTAGGGAATCTATTCCCTTATAGTCATTTGCTAGATGACAATTTACTCCGAGGTAGATTTCATAGGATTCATTTCCTATATATGGATGAGATAATCTTCTCGTAACTTACTTCTTACCTCTTTCGTTGTGAAAATGGTCTTAACCTTCCCACTCAGATCAGTAAACTTAGGAACACTTGGTTATTCCTATCACTGTTAACCTTTTAGAGAAATTTAGTATGAGTAATACTCATTTCCTGCTAGGAAATTTAAGTTCTATGAACGTTATGTCCCTTAGTTCTCTCTCAGTCACTGAGCCGTCATCATTTTCACTAATGAAGACATATCATTTCAAATTCTTAGGTTATCTCACAAAGATATACCTTGGCCTTAATCTTTCATACTCATAGGAAGAATTATGGATATGAAGTTGCTGACCGTTATGGTTTTAACGAGCTTCGGCCTGTTCTAAGGCTCATCCATGATTCACAGGGTAAGGTCATGACTGACTTAGAGGGCATTTGGTCAAATATGAAGATAACAGTTGTGAATTTACATGCTAATATATGGCTGATAGTTTCACTTATGCTATTATTTACTCAACTATGTGAAGGAGAGGTTTTATCTCTCTATTTCAACAATCCTATTATGTTGAAGGGTTCTAGGTATTGATAGTTGCCTAACAATCCCTTTGTACATAAAACATCTTAAACTGATCACATGGGTGTTCTTAACCCTTGTTAGATCAAAAGGTCTTATCTTTTTAGTTTAATTGATTCCTGACTACATTTAGCCATTATCTAATAGCTTGACAATTGCCTAAAATCAAGTAAACATAACTGTATTTTGAGTAAACGTCAATGATGTTAATGAAATACCAAGCTCTATGTTTTGCCCTCACGTTCATTAGTTCATAAACATCATAGTTTGCTAATTGTAAGGGATATTTTCTCATAATGTTTCCTTATGTTTCTTGCCAGTTAGACTAAGTTCTCAACTATTCATAAGGGTATTAACCCTTTAGCATACATTATTTAGTAAATTCTATTTTGCTAGTTTGATCATTTCTTTTTTATCAATGTGTGCATGTGGCAAGAAATGGAATTATTATCCCCAAAAGGAAACATCAAATCCAACAAAGGATTGAGAGTCATAGTCCAATCGATATTTAACTAAAGCGATAGAAAAGATGTGATTTTGTCGATTACAATTACATGGAGTGAATCATAGTGGTTTATCTATGTAGAGTTAACGTGCAACTTCTAATCCTTTGATTCTTTCTCTTTCTTGCTTTATATCCGACATGAAGCCATATGCTTCTGTGAAACATCCACTACTTATGTGGATAGTTTCTTCTAAATCCCTTAAAGGATTATTAATGTAGCCTTTCATCTTTGTAGAAACCAATGACCTTCTCTAAATCAAGTTTACCTCACAGGTTTCTTGCTCTTAAGCTTAGAAGATGAATCCTCCTACTCTTTAGCTAAGTTCATCTGACTGATGGATCTTGGATCCTTCAGTCTTTCATACTTAAGTTCAATGTGGTGAATCATATTGCTGAAGGTCACAATATGCATATCAAGAGTAGAATTTGCTTTCATATATGCCTATTCACTGGAAGACATGACTTACTCCCACTCACTGGAGGCATAGCTTACTCCCACTCACTGGGAGATGTCTTGTCGCAACATATACTTGTTGTTTGCTCGAAAGAACTTGGCATTTTATTGTCTCAACTTCTTGGTTTGATATTTGCCTCAAGTGTTGCCTAAACGACATATTAGGACTTAGTACACTATGTTAAAACTTATCTTAATTTTAACTTTATGGAAGAAGATCATCAATTCCACTATCTTCCTACACTATCCACACAGCTTGGATAAAGTTATATTGCTCATACCATCAAAAATCTGAGCAATCTTGTTCTTTTTATGCTTGATAGCATAAACTTTTTGTATCCTTTGGTTGCTTCAACCTCTAGATGCTAAAGATTAGTTGGTATGATGTCCTTGACATCTAATTCTTCTCGAATGCAAAAGATTTGGGAGTTTCTAACTCCATAGATATCTCTATTAAGCATGTTTTTTCAAGCTCAGTCAAATAGACTTAATCATAATTTGGTCACTAAAACTATTATGATATACAAAACATATTCATTTGTTCAAATAAGACATAAGATAATTAGATAATAAGTTTACTAGTTTCATGTTTAGGAGACAACTATGTTGACTTTCATCCCTCTCATGCAAGTTAGCTCATCACCCTTTTAATCATGGTCTTTATTGAACACATTCCCCTTTGGATTTCTATTTACGTTCCAGAAACTCCCACCCAAACAAAGCAGTTATAATAACAAGATAATAACATAATATCATCTATATAACAACATGAATGTTAATGAAAACAAGAGAATATGCTTAATTTAGTTCTAAAAAAGAAAAGAATTTGATCATAAAGTCAATGAAGAAGGAACATTCAAAATTAGCCTGATATTATTGTCTCTTAACTAGGTTATCCCTCTCACAGGGCCTTTCTGACCATATGAACTTGTGTAGCATCTCGCTACAATGCTCAACTCCTCTGAGTCATGTTCACATCCACTTATTTATATGCATTTGTAGCATACCTCCCACTTGATGAGATGATTCCTAAATCTCTATCTGTCTTGTCCTTTGTCACAACACTTGTGAAAAAGGGTTGACTTAGAAGTCACTCCTTTAATCCCAATTGATTTAATATGGGAATAATTTCAAGTTGCTGTAAGTTTCAAGATTTATCTCAAAAAATTTGAGTCAAGGTTGGATAGGATCTTATATTCAAAAATTATTTGAATAATTCCTTATTTTTAAAAAATCTTTCAACATTAACCTTATGTTTCAGCTGAAATACTCTTAATAAGTAAACCAACTTATTTTAAAAATAATGGAATCAATATAGACTCAATTTCAACTTTTTTGGAAATCTCTAAGTGCATAGAAACACCTTTTTGACTCAAATAATATCCACACATGCTTCAAATATATGCAAATTATATATCAAATTGAAGCTCTCAAATTTAGAGATTTTTAGCAACAAATCGTGTCTCAATGCAAATTATCATCCACATGTGTAACCCCTGTAACCCCCTTCGATAATCAGGCCGGGATTAGTGTTTAATCACATTTAATAATCGAATGAGAAATCTGGAACAATTAAAAACTTTTTGCGGAAACTGTACAACTGGATCTCCATTCATTTCATTCATTAAAACAAATGGCCTATTTGATCTGTTACATATACAATATTAGAGTATTAGCACAATTCCCGACGTTCACCCGGGATAATAACGATTAATCCAAAATATTATTCAGGGCATCATCGCCCATCTCAGTATCCATACCAGGGATTACACAAAACCATAGTACTATGATCTATACAATATATTTACATTGATCCAAAATGATAACCAATTCGATATAAAACCAAAATATCTTACTAAGACTACCGCTGGCAGCCCTAATCGCCCTTATCCACTTGCTTGCTTTTCGATCCACTTGCCCTGCCTAAAAATGTTATTTGGAAAGAATGAGATTCTAGAGAATCCCAGTAGCAACAGTTTATTTATATAATGCATATATACAAAGCAAGTCACATATATCACAATGCAACAATCAATATTCGAAACCGGGCTTTCGCCACGTTCCCTTCACTATATACAAGGTCGGGCTTACGCCACGCCCCCTTCACTTTATCTATATTTGAGTCCGGGCTTTCACCACGTCCCCTTCACTTTCACTGTAATCGAGTCCTGGCTTTCGCCACGTCCCCTTCACTTTCACTGTAATCGATGACTAATGCAAACAAGGAATGCAATACACATGATATAGGATAAAGTGTCACTACCTTATTCTTTCCGTTCTTTCTTAGGCGTATGCCTTCTATGTTCCGGGCAAATAACAAATCCTATAATCATTAAGGACGATAGGTTATTACTTATTCCAATACTCAAATGACTTCAAAACACTTAGTTTTGGTTATCATTAAAGTCCCTTAAGTAGCTATAAAAGTCTCTAATAATCGCCTAAAAGGATTGGGAAACACTGGGTTGGAAACCACTTTTCAAAATCCTAAGGTGCTGAAAACAGGGGGTTGGCTGTAGCCAAGAAACCTCTGGCTGCGGCCAAAACACGCACAGAAGGTTTCTGGCTGCGGCCAAAACGCTCACAGAAACTTTTGCGCTGTAGCCAAGAATTTCTGCTGCAGCCAAGGCAACTTCGAAAATTCATAATTAATTGTAGAAAAATCGAAATAAGGTGATCCTAAAGCCCATTGAAAGCTATTTTAGTCCTCTTCACTAGAAAAATATGGACCAACACTGGAAATCACTACACAAATACAGAATTTAAGAAATGTCCAAACTGTTCCAGAATTGTTCCCAGATTTAACATCAAACTTTGGACAATCATATCTCCCAGAATACTAAACTAAATGACACAAAATATGGGTCCATTTTGAAGCTTGGGATGTGAAATTTAAGACTGGAAAGTTTCACAATTTTCTGAAATCATTTGTTCATTGAAAACGCCAATACAAACAGACTGCCCAGAATAGACTTTCAATGGCAGCATTTCCAATTTTCTACCAAAGTGACCAATGGCTCCAAAATCAACAATCAAGCCTATTCCTTACACTAAAACACACAAGGAATCCAATAAAATCATTTAAACAACCTAATTTCCACTACATTAGTATGCTTTGGTCCATGGCCACACTAAACACTAACTTTCCAATCTCACTCATTTCTTTCCCAATCAATCCTATCTATCCATACACATTCCAAATATACCATTTCTATACCTTTAACATGCCAAATGACCAATGACACTCATTTTCGAAAATGGCCAATAAATCCCAGAAATTCAAAGCTACCTCAAATGGCACAAAACTTAGATGGGTAGATAGGTTTCACTTACCTCTTTAACTTTCTCAAAGTGACTTTTCAATTCTCCAACTTTCACAATCTCTTGAGGTCACAAACTAACACCAATGAACACATTACAACCATCAAATTGAAGCTCTTCACTCAAGGATCAATATTAGAGAAGGAAGTTTGAGCATTTGGAGACATTTCCCTTACCTTTTTGAAAGCTTTTCCTTCTCCTAGCTTCTTCAAAAATGGCGCAGAAATGGAGTGAAGAGAGAGATGAGATGAGTGTGTGAGGAAGAAGAAATGATGATTCCTTCTCCAAGCCCATGCTTCATCCAACGAAAAGGAGGGAGGGAGAGAGAGAAAACATTAAACAATTGGGGGGTTTTGACTTTTCTCTACCTCTCTCATACTCTCATCTTGACACATGTCAATTCTTCATTGGCTCCCATGAAGGTAAACACCAATTAGCTACTTTAATCCCTCCATTAGCCATTTAATCACACTTCTCATTTTCCTATAGTTAGTAATTAATTTCCTATTAATCACCAACTTAAGGCTAATAATCCCATTCTATAAATTTTCCATCAATTATGACATATTAGATAATATTGTCACCAATACACATTAATTCCACTTTAATCCGATAATTATCCTCAATAATTATCATTAGGCCTTAATTGAAAATTGGGGCGTTACAACCCCCTACCTTATAAACCATAATTATAATTCAAAAATGTGTAATTACGATGAATTAGAGACCATCAGATGTTAAAAGACTTATTTCCAATCTTATCCGCAAGATAGGGTTTTCAAAAAATTCTTTCAAAACATGTTTAATTCGGCCTCATACTCACATTTTGAATATAATTAACCTGCGCAGTGCAATTGCATTTATACATATCAGAGTACACACCACAATTCTCGGCAACCCCTGGGTTTCATATAATATCTTAAGGGTTTACAGGCATTACCGCCCTAACAATTTCCCAACTAGGGGATTACATAACATCATACAAATATTTACATCCATAATATGTACAATAATCCCAACCAAAATTTAACAACCAACTATCAAATCATATTCCTAAAAGAGTCCTAGCCGCCCTTTGTTGTTTGTTTCCCCTTCGAGCCACTTACCTTGTCTGTAGGTTAGTCAATGGAAAGAATGAGATTCAAGAGAATCCTAGTAGTAACAAATCACTCATACAATATATAATCACATAGCATGTAAGCAAATAATCAATCAACACAATAGCAACGATCACAATATACACATTGCCTCAACGACATACACATAGTTTGCGCAACATACACATAGCCTTACGGCTTTCACATCCACAAGCTTTTCAACCTTCGAAATCATCATAATTCAATGAAAATAAGGGAAATCATTACTACCTTATTCTTTTAGGGTGAGCTCTGGCACATGTTGCTCACATTCAGGGCAAATATCAAATCCTATCAATCAAAATCAAGGACATAGCATTATTCCCCTTTCCAATTCCGTAACTTTAAAACACTTAAAGTTGGTTGTCATTCAAGTCCCTTAGGTGGCTATGATAAGCTCAACAAAAGCCTAAAATGTTTGGGAAGAAGCATTTGGCTGTGGCCAAAAACAGCTTAGAAAGTTTTTGGCTACGGTAAGAGATTTTGGCTGCGGCCAAAGAGAGGTCAGTAAGTTTTTGGCTGTGGCCAAAAGTAGGTTTGAAACTTTTGAGCTGCGGCTAAGAAAATATTGTTTCTTGGCTGAATTTCAAAAAATCATAACTAATTCTAGAAAAATTGAAATGAGGTGATCCCAAAGCCACCACCACCAAATACAAAATTACACAAAATTCCATACTGCTCCAAAACAAATTCCAGTTTCAATCTCAAAAATTTTGGAAAATCATAATTCTCAGCACACAAATCGAAATGACACACATCATTTGTCCATTTTGAGCTTGGCATATGAAATATTAAACTGGAAAGTTTCAGAATTTTTAGACACCATTTGCCCATTCAAAACTTCCATGCAACCTGACTGCCCTACACAGAGTTTACACTTGGTAGAATTTCACATTTTCAACCAATGTGTCCAGTGGCTCCGAAATCAACAACCAACCCTATTCCCACACAAATTTTCACAAGGAACCCTTAGAAACACCAAAACAGCCAAATTCACATCACATAGACATATTCCATATTGGCCACAACATATCAACACAATATCTTACACAAGTCTCAACATTGCAATCCTTTCCATTCCAAGTTCTAAACCAATTCCATTGTTCCAATGACACAATATGACAGCAATTCTGTAATACCCCAAATTTTGAGACTTGAGGCTAGAGAATAAGCCTGAGATTAGTAGATTGCTAAGCCCCAGTTTAGTAAGATCCCAAATTGTGATTAAGGGTTAATGACTTCAAAAGTGGATATGGTTAGTGATAAATAACCCTTTTGGAGAATATGATGTAATTTGGCACTCGAATGTGATTCGTGTGTGTTGTGAGCAGCGTCGAAACCCTGTATTGAGTTCAATTGTGGATTAACATCCAAATTGACTTAGAATAGAGGAAATAATTGAATGGGGTATTGTGTTGGAAATGGTGTCATAGTGTGTTTTGATGTCATTGAAATTGGTTTGGAACTTTGGAATGGAAAAGCTGTAATGTTAGGTTTTGAAATGTGAATTGTGTTGACATGTTGAGATTGTTGTGAAAACATGTCAATGAGATGTGAATTTGATTGATTTGGTGTTTCCAATGGATTCCTTGTGAAAATTTATGTGGGAATGATGTTTGGTATGAAAATGGAACCATTGGAAGCAAAGATGCAAAATCTGAAATTCTGTCCAGTGAAACTCTATTATGGGAAGTCAGTTTGTGTGAACGTTTTGAATGACCAAATGGTGTCTACAAATTTTGAAACTTTCCATTCTTATAGTTCACATCTCAAGCTTCAAAATGGACATATAATTTGTGCCATTTCATTTTGGGAACTGGGAGATATGACTGTCCAAAGTTTGAGGTCGGAAATGGACTCTGTTTTGGGGCAGTGATGAAATTTGTGTAATTATGGAATCTTTTGGTTATTTATGATAATGGCTCATATTTGTTCAATGAAGAGAACTTAAATACATTTCATTTGGCTTTGGAATCACCTCATTTTGATTTTTCTAGAATTAGTTATAATTTTTCAAAGTTTGGGCAGAAAATCTGCCAGAAAATCCGAAAATGGGAATTATGACATCATCTCAATAAAAGATGACATCACCATGGAATTAAATATGTTCTCATCTTCTTCAGCTCTCATTTTCTGTAGTGCTAAACCAGCTAAAACTAGTGAGAGAAAGTTGAGAGCTCTTAGAGAGAGAAAGAGGAGACATCTCACAAGGTAAGCCGATTTCTCCGACGATCTAGCTCCTAACGCGTATAACCTTGCTTCTAAGCTTCTCTTTCATGTTCTTTAAGGTGTTGGAAGCTCAATTTTCAAGGTTTAAAAGGGGCTAGGGTTCAGCCATATTGAGTAAAAGCCAGAGGGAGCTTGAGGTAACTTCCGAAACTTCAATCTTTGATTATTCTGGCTGCTGTGGTTGATTTAATCGGTGAAATTTCACCGGATTGTCTTTGTTTGTAAATTTGGAAAATGGGTTGGCCTAGGTGTTATGCTGCCCAAATTGATACTAAATGGTAGTTCTAACTCAATGTAATGGTCAATAAAGTGGTTAGGAGTAGAAAGGAACGCGTTTACGGAGCCGAAACCAAAAAACCCCAATTTTTCCTGGGGAATTGAGAATTTTGGCCAAGCCTAGTTTGGAGGGGTTAGAGATGGATTTTCAATGATTGGATGATTCTATTGAGTTCAGGAGCGAAAATTAGGTGGGGTTACAGTTGGTCACTTTTTCAGAAAAGGCCGAAAAAGCATAATTACGAAAACACCCCTAAAACCCTTAAAGTGGGGCTGCCAAGGGTAAATTTTGTAAATTGACATTGAATTTGATAATTTTGAGTCTGGAAATGGATTCCTTGGGCAAAAGTATGTCAGAATAGCCCATATCAAAATTTCAAGAAAAGTACAGTCGGACCGGGTACAGCCAGGCCGGGCCGGGTCCCCGGGGGTATTTTACTAAATTTTAAATATAGCCTCATATAACCCCCCCAGAAACACTATGGAAGTGTCTAAATAGTACATTTGACATTGTAGGATCGAATGTGAAGCCCCGAGTTGCTGTCACGCAAATCGAGGAGAAAAGACTGGAGGTAGGGAACTTATCTCTCCTGCATGCTCTGATAATTGTATTAATTTGTTGATGCATGTTATTGCTTTGCTTGATTATGTGGAACATGTATGAATGATTTGAAGCTATGTTTCAATATATGCTATGGCCATATGTGTATCGTTCGAAGCATTGAGCTTGTAGATTTGTCATTGTATGTGTGCATGAGTTATGTGATGCAAGCATGTCATGCATTAAACACTTATCTTGCCTGCATATTGATAATGTTTCCCTACTGAGGTTCTCTCGAATCTCACCTTCCCCTACCAACAATTTAGATAGGGCAAGTGGCTCGTGGAGGGAGCGGCTAGGACTACTTCGAGATGAGAATTGGTAGTTGGTTATCAATGAGTTGTGAAGACTGTATATGATTTGGTTGAATATAGGGTTATGAATTTGAGATGAGATTGTGTAATCCCCATTTGAAGAATTGTAATGGGCAATTGTGCCCTGTGTATCTTTAGCGAAGGTATGTACCTGGGATTGCCGGGATGATTATGTTGTGCACTCTGACATTTATATGAATGTGATTTATCTTCGCATAGTAATTGTATTCGAAATGTAAATATGAGACTAAGTTTATAAATGATTTCAAAAGGTATTTATGAAAACCCCGTCATGTGATGGGTTAGTAAATGTTATTTGATTATTATTGGTCTCTATTTCATTTTAATCGCTTATTTCGGATATAACTACAAAGGGGGTTACAAATTCTACTACAATACACTAGGCAATTCATTCATTCCAAAATCACACTAAAATCAAAGCAAAATTCATAAATTCCAAAACTGAACCAATGACTACAATAGATATGTCAAAAAGAAGCTATTACTCACCTCTTCTTCTTTCTCAAGCTTGGTTTTTGATTCCTCAACTTTCAGGTTTCCTCAAGCACTCAAACACCTTCTTTCAAAAATCTAAAATCATAGAGAGGAAGCTCTCATCAAGGTGAAAAACATTAAAGAAGATTATTTGAGCCAAAGAGATCATCTACAAAGCCAAAATCTCACCTTTTACTTTCTCTTTCTTCCTTGAGCAAGACAAAAATAGAGAATGGGAGAGAGAAAAGATGAGATGAAGATGGAGCAGATTTTTGAGCTCCCAAGGGCCCCTTGGACGACCTAAATGAGAGAGAGAGGGAAGAGTTTGTGTTGAATTTTTGACCATGATCCCATGTTGCCAAGTGTCAAGATCTTGAGCCTCCTCTCAACTCTTTTCATGCACATGCAAACATGGGATGTTCCCATCTATAATACTTAAACAATTGTCACACTTCTTAATCTCTTATGTTACTAATAAGTTCCTTCTTTAGTTGCTGACTATTTGGTTGACAACTTTTCTTTTTCCCACTTCACCCCTAACTATGGGAATTCCGGTTGAATCACCGCTTAGCACATTCTATCTTTCCATTACACCTTACCATGCGACCTCCCTCTAACTTAATTCAATTTAGATATTAATCCACAATTGAACTTAAATATACGGTTTAGGCACTGATTATAATACATTCAGATCACAATTCACATCATATTCTTCAGAAGTGTTTATTTAACATTAATTACATTCACTTTTGAAGTCATTAGCCCTTAATCACATTTTGGGGTATTACAACATGTGTCCTTAGAAGGTATCCACATAAAAAAATCCTGAAAAATTAGAAAATTCCAAGAAGCCCGCTCTCAGTGGAGGCACTTGTACCACACACGCTGCCCTATGGTCATCAGCCGAAGACATGCGCCAGCATCCCTAATTCCATGTGCCGTCCTCCATCCGACGGTGCCCACCATGTGTCAAACAGTGGCCCCTATGGGCCCTATGCGCCACATGTTTATTATTTCTAGGATATTTTTTAAAATACAATAGTCAATGCTTGATTGAGAACAAAATGACATGGCGCTGACGTGTCTCGGAATGCTGACGTGGGACTCTCTCATTGGTGCCACATGGCTTGGTTGATCAATGATGTGGCAAGTTGACTGCCACGTCCTCATCTTCAACCTCTAGTTGGGTCAACTTGACCTGGTTAAAGCTCCGAAGGGTTATCGTGACCCGTAAACTTCAGAAGGCCATATCTCTCTCATTTTAGCTTCGTTTTTCACATTCTTGGTGTCGTTGAAATCATCATTGAATGAACTACAAATCCATGGCTTTTTATTTTATCCAAAAAATCCTTTTCAAAGATCAATTCGTGAGTTAATTGGCGGCAGAAATAATGTGACCCACCAACTTCTCTCACCCATATCTCCCTCATCCGAACTCTGTTTGACACGCTCTAAGTGCCATTAGAATTGTCTCTTTGAGCTATACACACCTAAGGCCTCACCTTAGGAAAAAATACTCAGTTTTGAGAACCCAATTTTTCACCGACATCGACGACACTTCCTTAACATGTTTTGGATGTGTATTCTTTTTGTTTATGTGATCTGTTACTTATAAGGGGTCCAAGCAACTTCATTTTGAATACCTAAAAATTCAAAAATACTCATTCTAAATCAAAAACAAAAAGAACAAGAGAAGAAGAAATACGATAAGATATACGGGTATATAAACATGATGTCTAGAAACTCATGATGTTTAAAGAATAGATGGAAGATTAAGGAGAAGAGATGGTGAAGCAGGCTCAAGCGCTAATCAGTAATAGGGGAACTAAAAAAGAGCAATGCAATATTACAGGATTCATATACTGATGAATATGAGTTCATGCATGTAAAAAACAAAAAAAAATGCCACAGACTCACATAACCCATGACAACTTATTCAACATCATGATTTTCAGTATTGTGCATTTAAGAAACAAAAAAAGGCATGCAAATATTTTATCATCATATATTCATATATATACGATTGCACAGCGGAATAAAAATTATTATGGGGATATAAATAAATTATATCACATGTTTATTCACAAAGAATAATCACAGCCTCAAGGATCAACTAGTTCTGATGCCAATGTAGGAAAAAATAAGGAGAGAGAATAGATTAACGTACTGGGGTGAATCCATGTTTGGATTCGGGTCAAAGCTCTAATACTCCATAACTCGAACATAATGGTGCCCACACAATTATTAGACTACTAGGGCCTAATTAGGATTGGCACAGCAGATCACCAGAACAAGAAAGATGGTAGGAGAGAAGAGAGATTGTCAGATAGCTCAATGGCAGGGGTGGTTATAACTAAAGGAGGCACATTCTATTTATAGTGGTTTAGGGTGGCCACTAATTAGGAAATAATATGCACCCTTCTTACCTTCCAAGTTAGTAATCAGGAGAATTAATTCTCAATTAATTTCCTGAGTTATGATGACTTGTTTCTCAATTAACAATCTCATAATTAATGCTAACTTATTTCCCAATCCATAATTAATGATGATTTGTTTGTTATTTGATTAGGCTACTTGTATCCTAATCAAATAGTCCAGCTTATCAAGGGCGGACTTAGACCTAAAGTCCAACAGTTAGCTTGTGAACAAAAAGTGACCTTTTCAAAATTTCATTGTTATTGCTCTCTTACAAAGTTCTCTTTACCAAACCTACCATTGATGCTTGTGCTAGTAATTATTTAATAGAATTCTCTTAGCATAGTGAGTGATAGTGAGGAGGGATTTGGATTACCACACTTAATGAGTGATTATGCATGATGCAACCATTCAATCATAGGTATTCACTTAATCCATCTTTTCATAACTTTACACATGGCACTATATTGTCATAAAAGGAGAATAAATAAATAAAACCATTATACTAACAAGACAAAGACAAAGGGGTAGAGCCTTCAACCCTCCGCCCTTGAAATGCTCTGTATGGTATAGTGGCACTGGGGGCATGGAATTGGAATTGAAATTGAATTCCAAGTTGATTGCACGTTTGGTACAAAGAAATGGCTATGGGATTAAATTTCATGTGGAAGCCAACTAGGCTAATTCCATTAAAATGAATTCCATAAAAAAAGTTAAAATTTGCAATTCCATGTCCTAATTTCCTCATTACCATCTTTGCCTTTTCAATTATTATCCATACCTAGACTCACCATGCTTGACTGCTGGCAACTCACCAGCCTCACCCCACTATTGACAATGACAGCGGTTCCACCAATCCAAGTGAATGACAACGACTATGGCCTCCAACAACTGCCACGATGTTTACCCCTTCTTCATCCCCTTCGATCTAGGTTGACATGAACTCCATCAGGCTTAACCACAACAGATAGAATAAGGGCAAATAACTTGTTGGGATCTAGGTCGATGGCGGATAGCTCATGGCGAATAACTTGCCAGGATTTGGGTCGACCTGTAGAGAGCTATCTTATTTGATTTGAGCTGGTCACTGACGCCTTGGTGGTGGTCAACGATGCCGAAGAGTTTGCGATTGTAGAAGAGGATCAAAGTATTGTGGGTAGTGGTTCTTTGCGTCCTTTCTAACAACATCAAGCACGATTCGATCTTAGTAAACCGTCAAGCAAGATCTGAAATCTTGCCGACGATGGTTTGTACTTGACCTCAAGATTGAAGTTACTAAGATCTCTAGCAGTGTTTTGTGTTCATAGATATGAAATCTTGCCTAGAAAATTTGAACAACACGAGTTGAATTTTGCAGGAGGAAGGGGATGAAGCTGGAGGAAGATGTTTTTTAAAAAAATTAGAAGGGCATTTTGGCCTTTTTCACAAAAAATTATGTCTCATTTCCATGACAAATCAAACGTACTTTTAAACCTCATTTCATTCTTTATATTTATCTCCATTTCTATATCAACTTTCATTTTTATTTTCATTTTCATTAAAATCAATTCCAGTATAAGAAGTGACCCCTAAAAAATGCACTCCAATTCTCAAGTGGGAAGGATGGAGAAAACTAATAAATTTCCATTCTCTTGATGACAAATAGTTTAAATTTTTACAGATTAGAATTCACACAATAATTCAACTGATTAGACTCTCAGTCAAAAATGTTAACATCATAATTAAATAAAAATTTAATTAAACATAATTATATTTATATATAATAATATATAAGAAATAAATTCATAACATATAAATCTAATTGTCAACATAATAACACCACAGTACATGAAGTTTTGAATGAAGTAATATGGTATGGCTACAAATGATCTGAAACAACATATTTAACTCTTTGATTGTGCCATTTTTTTTATAATTTTTATAGTTTGTTTAATCAATCCAGAAAACTGATTTTCTAAACACTATTCAGATTCTTGGTCTAATTCCACGTTCCAAATCAATGCTAGCTTGACTCTGGCTCCAGCCCAACTCAACTATAAAAATGATTTTATGATTCAAACCAAGTCTCAGCGAGGCTAGGCTGTCTAAGTACTTGTTTGGATTGGTAGTAGAAGCCATTTTTCTAATGTGATTTATAGTGTACGATGTAAGTATATGAGAAGAGTTTTGTCTCGACTTATGTGAACATACTTTTCCAATGCTAACCCAAACATGCCCTATAAGAGAGCGTATTTGATTCATTAGAATATTCAACTAATGCACGACCAAGGAAAATAAAGTGTAATAATCAAAACACAAATTATCTTAAACGAAAAGCCCCACATACATGGTCTTGCCTCACAACTAGCCCAAAGGTGCCAATCACGCTATGGCCGGAATTAGTGAATCATGCGAGATGAAAAACGTGGTCCCGGTAGGGTCATCCACATGCATACTTGTAGACATTACACATTATGCTGGTAATAAAATTAATGAGTATAGAAAATTATGAGGTATTTATTTTTGTTTTCTTTTTTCGAATGAGGCTCGAAATTTTGTATGTCTCCTGTGGCAAGTGAAATTGACTATTATAATTTTAATATTAGTGAGAAATAATTAGTTTCACATTTGTGTTTTTAAACATAGTCGTTTTTACTACAGAATTCATATACTAATTTATTTTATTAATGAATAATTAAGTTGTAAAATTAATTACAAGAAAATTTTGCATTTATCAAGTGTTCAAATTAATTTCTAATTATATGATTTATTTATCTAACTCACAAAGGTTAACGAAAAATTAGTTTTTTTCAATCAATGTGTCAAAAAATTTTAGTTTTCCAGAAATATCCTTGGAATCACAATCACTTAAATTTGGGAAATATAATGTGCATTTAACAAGATTATTCAAGGAAAAATAATCAATATCATGGATAATAGTGGATAGCTATTACATAATGGCCCAATCAACACACACAACAAGCATTTAAGACGTACGGGAGGAACTAGTTGCTATTCTAAGACTAAGAGGTTGCTTGATTATGGGTAAATACATAGAAAAGGAAATTCATATTTCTTTTGTATGAAGACATTTTTATTGTGACAGGTATATTTGAAAATCTTATTGAGTCTGTTTTCAATCGAAATAAGTTTCATATCAATCAAAGAATTTGTGGTTTCTAAGAAATAGATTGAAGTTTAAAACTTAATTACATGAACAAAGCCAATTACTAGAGTAATTAAAGCCGTAAATTTGAGTTTCTTATTGTCGATTTCAAGTAAAGAGAGCAAGCACGATTATAAGAGGAACATACACAAAAATACTTTCTGAAACATAAAAATTAGAGGATAAGGGAATATTGGACTTAAAATTTTTTAAAACATTTTGAGATATTCTAAAATTGTTTGAAAAACATTATTTTTAAAAAAATCATATTTGAACTATTTACACGATGTCCTTTATATATCAACTAAGGACATGAACGAAGGTAAACATTGTCATATCGCATTAACCTATATATCTTCATTTTTTATCTCTTGTATTTTTTTCCTAACGGAATGGTAATCTTCATTTCGTAGGATGGTTGGATGATCAACTTGGCGAACATCATTCCAAGGAGCAAAACTGATCTCTACATCAGAGAAACCAACTTATTACTTTCTTCCACGTCGGTCCCTTCTGTTAAAGGGCCCTTTCTTCCTCACTTTTACCAACAATTTCCTCTAAGATTTCTTGTAGCTGCAACGCAAACTCTAGACCCCACTCAACTCCACACATTGATGGTCGTTCATTCGGGTCGTCTTCCAGCCACATAAGCGCCATGTCGCTGAATGTTTTAAGGCTCTCTGGTGTGATATTTTCTATCAGAAACGGATCAACAGTTTGATGAATCACACCCTCGTGATGGCATTTTCTGACCCATTCACTAAGCTTGCCTTCTCCTTCTCCACCGTACGTAAGAATGGTGGCCTACCACATAATACTTCAAGTAACACCACACCAAACGAGTAAACATCAGACTTTAAAGTCAGTCTTTGGCGCTTATAGTATTCTAGATCCAAATAACCAATGCTTCCTTTCACCACTGTGCTAATGTGAGACTTTGAGATCCCTGTGGGTTCTATTTTGGATAATCCAAAGTCAGATAACTTGGTGACCCATTTCTCATCCAGTAAAATGTTCATCATCTTCATGTCGTGATGAATGATACACTAGTACAAAAAAGGCCTTTTAGACCTGTACATTTAGACCGGTTATAGCAGATAAGGTCTAAAAGGTATAAGCGATGTCAGTTTCGTAATTATGCAAAACTTGTGAGACCGGTTCCCCTAATATAAGGTCTAAAATATATTATTTAGACTGGTTATATTAAGAACCAGTATAAAAAGAAATAACATAACAAAATATATATATATATATATATATATGCAATACATTTTCTAGATCAGTTGTACTACAATAGGTCTAATATATGTTCTGAATTCAAAAAAATAAAATATTCATTATTTTTTAGACTAGTTGTCGCTCAAAACCGGTCTAAAATATGAAACTTTTTAGACCGGTTGTTAATAAGAACCAGTCTAAAAAGTTGAGTGGTAAAAAAATAAAATATTGTTTAACTTTAATGACCAGTTATGATGAACAACTGGTCTAAAAAGTTTGATATTTTAGACCGGTTGTTATTAAGAACTGGTCTAAATAGTTTAGCATTAAAAAAAATATTGCCTACTTTTAAGATCGGTTATTGGGAACAACTGGTCTAAAATCTAACCTTTTTAGACCAGTTGTTCCCTTGAATCGATCTAAAATAGGTTACCATATGCCTTTCAGAGATCTCCCTCGCTCTTGCGTTTTTTCAAACTTGAATATGAAACTCCTTCCTTCTTCTTCTAAACTCCTCCGTTGCTGCCTAGTTGGTGGATGCAAAGCGACGTTAGATTGCATTACGGTGCTCTTCACCGTTTCTTCGTCGGTGTCTTCCTGAAGCTTAGACTACAGGTAATTAGAAGATACATTGGGTTTTTTTCTTTGATAAATTGGTCAAAGGCATTGTTCTCCTTTTTCCCCTTCTTCTTCTTAGTTTCGTTATCTGAATTTGAGATACATATGCATGAAAAATGCTGAAACCTAACTATTAGTGAAATTTCTGATGAACTTGGTGTTAGCGAACTATGATTTTTGGTTGTTTATAAGTAGCATTGTATCGTGAATCACCTCCTAGAACTGAATCGCATGTGAATCACCTCCATAAAACTATTTTTCATGTTGTCCTGTTTCAGCCTCATTCCTATTTCGGCTTCATTTGTGCCGTTTCAGTGTTATATGCTTTTGTTATTTAGGCAATTTCTTCTGTTATTGTTTTCCCTTTTGTTTACTATGCTTTCTTCCTTTCCTCTGCCGTTAAAAGTCTATTGAATCATGTTCTGTGGCTCTGTAATTTAAATCCAGAGCCAAAGGGAACAATAAATCCAGCACCAACAATTTTGCATCTAAAAAACTGTTCAAATTAAGGACCGAAGGTAGTGCATTCTAACTGTTCAAATTTTAAAATGACTTTCTCGAAAAGCAATTTACATTCAATTATGATCCTATTAAGATGATTAACGTCCAAAGAAATCAGCACCATCCTCTACATTGTCTGTTCTAATGCTTCCACTTTGTGCCATTAGAATCCTATATACTGTCTTGGAACATACTTCACTAACCTTCTGTCACCACCAATTAAACCTTCTATCACCACCAATTAAACCTTCTGTTTTAAGTATTTGAGAAGAAATTCCTTTTCATGTTCTTGACCATGCCATGATATTTAAAAAAATAATTATTTAATACACAAATTCTATCATGAAAAAAAGGTGAATATAACCAAGACAAAAAATTTCAACATGGCCAATCGGGAAGATCAAATCATCGAAGTGGAGAAAGGCAGTAACACATATTGATTTATTTGGATCCATATAAACACTCAACAGAGACTTCATGGTTTACTGTCTTGCTCTTGTGAAGAAGTACACCTGTCTGGGTGTTTACTAATAAAGTATCATTGGTGAAGACTGATTTGTTTGCAACCCACATATTTTGTATTTAGGAAATCGATTGCTACTTTTGTGCCTTCTCCTTTCTTTGTTGCTCTGCATTGTTTCCTTTCTTAGCTGTACAATTATGCTTGCTTTCTAAAACGTAGTGTTCGTGAACTATTGTTGCTTTTGTGACTTCACCAACTTTTGCTGTAGCAACTTGCTTGAGAATTGTAAGAAATTGCTATTTACTATTTCGTTTAAGAGACATAATTCATGATATATAGAAAGTTTCTGCTGTCTTGACCTTTTATAAATCGCTCATTTAAAGTACCTATTACTGAGCATTTTTTACTGGTGTGTGAATTTGTCAAACTTTATCCAGTTTTCTCTTGCCGTTTTATTGGCATCTTCCTTGCTTTACATGTGATGAAAGTCCAACTTTTCTATTATTGCTGCTGAGGCTGATTTTGCATTTGGTTATTGTTTTTTAGTTTCCGGTCTTCAAAGCTTCCAGCGTGCAATCCACCCCATCATACCAAACTGATCTATCTTTGGTTTGGAGTTTACGGTCTTCAAAGCCTTTCTTCAAGTGATTGACAGGTAATTTAATTAGTTTTTAGCATTGATTAATTGAAATGATGCCTACCAAACTAATCTGTGCTATATAAATGCATTAGGATATAAAAGTTGCTTTGTACTTGTTCATTAGACTTGTAGTTAAACTAGGTACTTGAGTGTAATGAATGCATGCTGTCATCATACTCCAGCCTTTTCCAGGGGAAAAAATATAAAAGAGGAAAAAAAGGTGTTGAAATATATGGATAATAGTTGTATAAAAGCTAAATGGACGAGTATTGAATATGGTAATGGGGTAAGGGATTTTTTAGACTTTGCTAGAAGAAATGGCGATGATGACAGTTGGATGTTTTATTGCCCTTATGTAGAATGTTTGAATGAGAAACGACTAAGTGCTGCAGATATATATACATATTTAATTTGTGAAGGATTTTGTAAGAGTTATATAATATGGTTATGGCATGGTGAAGAATTAGAAATGTGAAGTACATCTCAACAGTGGGGAGTAGCCTCTGATGATGGCACGGATCTGGATAATCGGATAGAGGATATTATTCGTGATGTAAGAGAAGAGGCTTTTGAGCAATCACATGCATATGGTAATATGTGCAATGGATAGAGCAACAAGAGTTTTTCAGAAATGCTTGAGGCCTTTAAAGACATGCTTCCAGATGATAACGTGTTGCCTTGTTGATACTATGATGCTAAGAAAATATTGTGTCCACTAGGGATGAAGTATAAAATGATCCACGCATACCCTAATGATTGTATATTGTAAGAAAAGAGCATGAAGAGAAAGAGCAATGTCTGATATGTGAAACTCTGAGGTATAAATCAAATAAGGCCCCTGCAAAAGTGTTGTGGTATCTTCCAATCATACCAAGGTTCAAGCACTTGTTTGCCAATGAAATTGATGCCAAAAATTTGAGATGGCATGCGAATAAGAGGATTTCTGATGGAAAGCTTCGACATCCAGCTGATTCTTCTCAATGGAAGAAAATCGATCAATTATTTCCTAGCTTTGGTGAAGAACCTAGGAATCTTAGGCTTGGGCTTAGAACAGACGGTATGAAACCTTATAGTAGCCTAAGCAGTATACATAGTTCATGGCCTGTTCTGTTGGTAATTTACAACTTATCTCCTTTGTTATGCATGAAACGAAAGTACATTATGTTGTCTATGTTGATTTCAGGACCAACTCGAAAATGACATTGATGTTTACCTAGAACCCTTGATCGAAGATTTGAAAGAGTTATGGGACAAAAGTATCAATGTTTTTTATGCAAACAAGAAGGAGATTCTTAAAATGCTAGCCATAATCTTTTGTACTATAAATGACTTCCCTGCATATGAAAACTTGTCAGGATATAGCGTTAAAGGACACAAAGCATGTCCGATTTGTGAAGAAGGCATATGCTACCATCAACTTTAACATGGAAGAAATACGGTTTATCTTGGCCATAGAAGATTTCTTAGACTGAGCCACCCATATTGTAGATTAAACAAAGCTTTTTTTGGTGGCCAAGAGTTTGAAGATGCTTCGGAGGCATTGACTGGGGAGAAAGTTTATGAAAAGGTGAAAAATATCAATACTATCTTTGGTAAGACTACACAGAGTAGAAATGAGAAAAATATATGGAAAAAAGGTCTATCTTCTTCGATCTTCCATATTGGCGTAATCTTGATGTGAGACACTCTATTAATTTCATGTATGTGAAGAAAAACATATGTGATAGTGTAACCCCCTTCCACCATAGGCCGAGATTTAGTTCATAAACACGTAATTAATGTAGAATTAGAGACCTTAGGTGATTTGGGACTTATATAAAATAAAATTTCCCAAAAATCAGGGTTTACAAAAACCTTTCAAAAACCTGATGACAAGGTATCACATTCACATTACAATTACAATATGGCCTGTACAGGTTGATTTCATTCATACATATCAGAATACACCATAAATTCCTGACACACTCGGGTTCCGTTAATTCATAAAAGGGTTCTTACAAGGCATAATGCCCATAACTTCTTTCCTTTTACTTGGAAATTACACAAAACTATACAACATATCCCAATATATATATACAATTGATCCAAAAAGAGATATTCAATGGATTTTACGTGATAACCAACAACCAAATAGTCAAAATGAACTCCTACAATAGAGCTCTAGCCGATCTTCGTCACTCGTTTTCCCTTCGATCCTTCTGCCCTGTCTAAAACATGGTTTTTGGGAGAGTGAGATTCTAAGGAATCCTCGTAGTGTCAAATCAATCATAGTATGCACAACAATAAGGCATGAAAGCAAATCATCACACACACATCGCAACTACAACAGCAGTTACAGCGGCAAGGGTAGGTATGACTCTTGTCACCCTTACGTTTGCTCACGCTGAATTGCTCACGCTATATTGTGTCACAACAATCCATACATTATATTTCACCATAGCTGGGATTCATATAAAGCATTTCATAATGTAAGCCATACAGGCAAGATACAAACACACAGCCCATGGCTGGATTCACAAACGCCGCCCCACGGGTCGGATTCACAAAGATCCATGTCGATTACAACAAGACTACAACGGCCGAGCTAGATATTACCAACGTCAATCCCTAAACGGCTCACACTGCATTGCTCGCGCTGTAATGGACCATAGTACACACAGTTCACAAACCCAATGACAAGTCATGCATACCAAAACATCATACACAATAAGAGAGAAGAGTCACTGATTGAACCATATTTTTATATGAATTTTCCATGATTAAATTGGGATTTTAATGTATTTCCTAGGACATTATTGCATTATTAAGCATTAATTTTGGTTAGGGACAATTATTTTGAATTAATGGGAATTAGGGACAAAATGGTCAAAATTCATTAATTATCATATTTTTTATTGTCTCTTAAACTTTTGATACTAGGTTGTGCTTAATTTTGCATTGTTGGTGTTAAAGAACAAATTAATTATTTTGTGGGTGATTTGGGCCAAGTGGAAAGAGGGCTGAAGAAAAGAAAAAAATGGTGACTTGGGCTGCTTTTGGCCTGCTGAAATAATAAAAAAAAAGAGAAATAGGCCCAAGAAGTTGAGGCCCAGAATGCATATCAACTGAGAAAAAAAAAAGAGCTGAAGGCCCAACTGGATGCACAGACCCGACCCAAAAGCAAGAAAAGAAACAAAAACGGAGGAGGCAACAGCTGGGCCCAGACCTGGTGGATATGCCAAATGGATATAGCAGGACCCGAGACGGAGCTAAACACAGACAAGCTGAGAGTGAGAATATATACAGAGAGGCGCCGCACAAGAAGGGGGATCGAGCTTCATCATCATCATAGACACACATCGCATCTTCACCTTCAACCTTTGCCTTCTTCTTCCTCTCTCTCTTGCCGGCGGCTCATCCACCACCACAAGCCGCCGGCGAGCATCATTCCACTGCCAAGTTCGAGCTGCAGCGAAGGGATAGCAGAGCGGACCTGAGGAAGAGAGTTAAGGGACGGGAGCTGAGAGTTGAGAGTATCTGTTCTAGACTTGTCCCAGCCGTCGGTGTCCTTTGCTTCTAAATTATCACAGCCCTAATTGGTGAATTGATTCAATGTGTTACATGGCTGAAACTGTGAATATATTTGGGGATTTTGTGATGACAAATTGCAGTGGCTGATTCTCAAATCCTCTAGAGTAGTGGTGATGGCTTGAGCTTGCAGCTTAAAGGGGAGTGTCTTACCATTTAATTTCTATCTTTAATCCTTTGTATTAATTCAATTCTAGGTTTAGAGTTTAATTAATTATTGGACTGAGATTTTGTAATGGGGTTCCATGCAATTTATGAGATTAAATGTGTATTTGGATTTAATTGTGTGCATTTGATACCTTGGACTTCATTAGTATCAATTTCATGCAATTGACTTGGTATAGCTTTTGCTTGAGGTTGTTATGAACATTTAATTGTGATTGTAATGTAAGGGTTCTTGGTTACTTGTGTCATTGCATTTCATTGATTCAAATTGCTAGTGTTTAAATTGGGTTTCGGTTAGAGGGACTAATTTCTACCCGGTGTGGAGGAATTAATTTACCTAACTCAAGCTAGCTCAAAGGGTCTTTTGAGCAAATTTGTCGAACTAGCATACTCCCAAATTAATTGAAGCAAGGATAGCTTGGATCATTGCGCTAGAGGATTATCATCTTATATTTATCACTTGCATTTTTAACCAATTTCCATTCCATATCAATTTTATTCCAAAAATCCAAAAATATTAGTTTTAAAAGCATTTTAGTTTAATTGCAATTTAGTTGTTAGATAAAAAGCTCAAAGATCATTTTTAACTCACTTCATGTCAATCATTGCACTTAGTTCCTAGGTAATTAATAAAAGGCTCTTCGAGAGACGATCCGGGATTGCACCCTATATTTCAATCCTTGGTTATTTTTGAAGAGTTTACCAAGGCATAAATCTGACAAAGCCTTAATTCTTCAAGTGGCGTCGTTGCCGGGGAGCCAAGTAATTGGTTCCTTAGTAGTTAAGTGTCAATCTTTGATTAATTGGTACCTTGAGCCTTTAGGTTGCATTTTAGTTAGTTTAGGTAGTTTTGCATGTTTTTCAAAGCATATTGCATCTTTTGTCATTATGAAATCCTTTTTCCCTTTTTTTTTCCTTCATTTGCATTTGTGTTCTCTTAGATTTTTTCCCCCTAGTTTTTATAGCTTTCTGTTAGATAATCCTCTTTGTGGTTCATTGGAATTTATTGTGATTGGATTTCATGGCTTGGTTTAATGGTAATCAAGGTTTATCCTTTCAATCTCACTTTTATGCAGGAGATTCAACTGGAAGGAAAGAATCTATCTCTGAAAGCATCCATGCCATTCAACAAACATTGCAGCTTCTTCAAGCCAAGTTGGGATATCAAGATAGTCCAATTGGTCAAGAATGCCAAGGTCCATTCCACCTTCCATACCATGAACCCTACCAACAACCTTCATTTCAACCTTCATTCTAATCTCATTACCCATCACACCCACCCTATAGATCATACCATGAATCTTCTCCGCCACCATACAACCCATATCATGAGCCTCACTCTAATCCTCCATCATATAACCACATGCCATATCATGATCCTTCTCCTTCATTCCATTCCACTTTCCAACCATGCCATCCACCTCATGAGCCTCTATTCCCACCATTTCAACCATCTTATGGACATCATTCTCAACCATGTGTGCCTCTCCAAGAACCTTCTATTGGTGGAGTTATTGGAGAATTCCAGAAACCAATGACTTGTACTATAAATGAGGAGCAGTCACACAAGGACATCTTTTTCAATTGCATGGCCTCTATAATGAGATCAATGGAGCAAAGAGATAAATAGCGTGCAAGTTTGGCCAAGGACTTGTGAAAATGTTGAATCTTGTGTGGTTGCTAATATGGTTGTTGTGAATGAGATAGACCATTGCCTAGAAAAGGATCTTTATCTTGATTCCAATGAATTACATGATAGCTTCATATGGAAAGATTCAAATGATTTAATTGATGATTTTACAAATGAAAATGAATCTTTCCATATGATTCTTTCTTGTGATTTGCCACCTGATATAGAAAAGGAAAATGATTCTTTTAAAAGTTCAAAAGTTTTGGGTGGTAATAATTTGAAAAATTCTCCTTCTTCTTCCACTCTTTTCCCTTCCATCCCTTGTGATTGCAATGATGATGTGGTGTACCCCAACACTAAGTTGGATTCCGCACCTTCCACTTTGCAAACACAAGAGAATTTAACTGTTTGTTTGACTCCTACTGATGGGAGTACCATTGATTTCCTTGGATGTGATAGTTACTTGGAGAGTTTGGAACTTAATATGCCTTTACTTCACTTGCAATCTCTCCATGTTTCTATTTTTAGATGGGATACTGCTGGTTGCTTGTCTCCTTTACAGACACATTCTTGGAAAGGTCATCGGAGGAGCCAACATCCACCATACATCCTTGGACCTCTTTCGATTTATCCTGAGCCACCTCAACCAAGGAATTTCAATGCGGGAGAAGATGTTTTCAATGATATAAGCATGATTCTCATCAAAGATGAGAACTTCTTCTTCAAGCGACTGAAGATTCTCTAACACAGGTTGTCTCTTTCCTCACTTGTTTTCTTTCTAATTCCTATGATTCTTTGAGCTTAATTGTTGTGTGAGGAAGATAAGTGTGGGGGAGGGACACAAACCAGTAGAAAAAGGTAGAAGTTGCTTACCATTGTGCCTTGAAATTCTATTTGCTAAGCGCTCTCTTTAGAATTGCTTTACACATTGAGGACAATATGTTGATTAAGTGTAGGGAAGGGAAATACATTTTAAATCCCATGAATTGGTTGTTTTCATTGGTTGTTTTCAAATGAGAAATGCCTTAAACTAGAAAATTTTTCAAAATTTTTTTCAAAAATGACTTGCTTTGATGCATGTCCTAAGTGGTGAAGGGTCGCATTTGCCACTTTGGAATATGATTTGTGAGAAATTCTTTGAGCTTTTATGAGATCTAGTGTTTTGGCAACTTTTTAAAATCATATTTTTCTTTTCAAATGAATGGGAAGAGAAATGAACCCACAATGGATTTTTGTTTACTTCTCTTGTTTTGAGAAAAGAAAGCTTTTACATTATTAGTGCATTTAAGAGTTGAGCATCACTATCATTGATTGCAATGTTTTGATTGATTATGTTTGTAAGGTTAGCATTAGGAATAGTGAAGTAAATGCATTGTGGTTAGCTTCCTATGCAATTGATTGTGTTGGAGTGAGCATTACAGAGAAACCTTGTTGGAAGGTTAATTGAGCTTTGAATTCTTTCCATGTGTGATGTTCACTTAGTCTTTCACCTTCTAGAACTTGTCTCCACTCTTTTTCAAAATAGCATTTGCATTAGTGTGATGGAAATGAAAGAGGCATTTGTTCTAAACCCTTTCACCCAAACACAAGCCCTCATTCATCACCATTTGCTTACCCCTTTGAGTCATTCTTAAGTTGTATGCATGTCATTTTCTCATAATTTTCACAGTACTCTAAAATCAAAGTGGTTTGCCAAATATAAAGTTGAGCAATGTATATATTGAAATGCTATGTATATAGAAAGGAGAAGTAGAAGAGAATTGAAAAAGAAGAGAAAAAGTAAAAAAGAAAAAAAAGAAAGGTGTTGAAAAAAAAAAGAGAAAAGAAAGAAAGAAAAGAAGGAGAGAGTCTAGTTTTAAAAAAAATGAAAAAAAAATGTATATAGATTGAAAAAAAACAGAGAGAAAAAGAGAGAGAGAGAGAGAGAGAAAAAAAGAATATATATGTATTAAAAAAAACCATGAAGGCACTTGTTCATAACTTTGAAAAAACATTGGCAAGAATTTTAAAGTTATTCAGGTGCTATGAGCTTATTTTATAATTTTGACTTGCATAAGCAACTATTTCCTTTATCTAATTAATCCATTCTATCTAGCCTTCATCCATCATTACAAGCCTTTTAAGTCCTCTTGATTCATTGCATTTATTACTATTAGTTGTGGAGATATTAGAGTTGTTACAAGCCTATGGTAAGGTGTTGATTAAGTGAACTAGAGAGAAATTATCCCAATGAGGTGAGATGAATTAAACACTAATACCTTGGTAACCTCTTTAGTCACTACCTGAGTCCTTCCGTGTACGCTCTGGCACTGGTCGCTCCCGAGGAGGGCAAATATCGTATCCTATAATTACAATCAATGACGAAGAGTTATTTCCTTATTCCAATTCTCAATAGCTTTTTAACACTTAATTGGTTATCATTATTGATCTTTTAGTCTCAAGAATACCTCTAACAATAGCCCTAAGGGGTTGGAAGAACTATCCCAAAGATCCCCTTTTGGAAGTACAAAAGCTGAGTTTTCACTGCTGCACTTTGAGTGAAAATAGTCTCACTCGAGTGTTGGTATGGTTACTCGAGTAATGGTATGGACTGCACCTCAAGTGCTAGAAAGTGAGGACAGAAAGTGTTTGCCCGAGAGCAGAAGAACTTTCAAGGAAGAGGATCACTCGAGTGAAGAAGACCTTGCTCGAGTGAGAACTTAACACTCGCAAGTGTTAAAGCGCACTCTTGAATTTTGGACACGAGTGACAACCCGAGACAATAGATCAGCTGACAAATACACCCACACTCGAGTGAGAGGAGGCTCACTCGAGTGAGAACTGTAACCCCCTCCGTAATTATATCCGAAATACGCGATTAAAATGAAATAGAGACCAATAATAATCAAATAACATTTACTAACCCATCACATGACGGGGTTTTCACGAATACTTTTTGAAATCATTTATAAGCTTGGTCTCATATTCACATTTCGAATACAATTACTACGTGAAGATAAATCACATTCATATAAATATCAGAGTGCACAACATAATCATCTCGGCAATCTCGGGTACATACCTTTGCTAAAGATATACAGGGCACAATTGCCCATTACAATTCTTCAAATGGGGATTACACAATCTCATCTCGAATGAGTCCTGTCGCTCCCTCCACGAGCCACTTGCCCTGTCTAAATTGTTGGTAAGGGAGGGTGAGATTCGAGAGAATCTCAGTAGGGAAACATTATCAATATGCAGGCAAGATAAGTGTTTAATGCATGACATGCTTGCATCACATAACTCATGCACACATACAATGACAAATCTATAAGCTCAATGCTTCGAACGATACACATATGGCCATAGCATATATTGAAACATAGCTTCAAATCATTCATACATGTTCCACATAATCAAGCAAAGCAATAACATGCATCAACACATTAATACAGTTATCAGAGCATGCAGGAGAGATAAGTTCCCTACCTCCAGTCTTTTCTCCTCGATTTGCGTGCCAGTAACTCGGGGCTTTACATTCGATCCTACAATGTCAAATGTACCATTTAGACAGTTCCATAGTGTTTCTGGGGGTTATATGAGGCTATATTGAAAATTTACTAAAATACCCCCGGGGACCCGGCCCGGCCCCGCCGTACCCGGCCCGGCTGTACTTTTCTTAAAATTTTGACATGGGCTATTCTGACATATTTTTGCCCAAGGAATCCATTTCCAGACTCAGAATTATCAAATTCAATATCAAATTACGAAATTGCCCTTGGCAGCCCTACTTTTAGGGTTTTAAGGGCGTTTCTGTAATTATGCTTTCTAGGCCTTTTCCGAAAAAGTGCCCAACTGTAACCCCACCTATTTTCGCCCACTTAATCCAATGGAATCGTTAAATCATTGAAAATCCAACTCTAAGACCCATTTACAATGCTGGCCGAAATATATGGGTTTTAAGGGGAAAATTGGGGTTTTTCGGTTTCGGCTCCGTAAACACGTTCCTTTCTACTCCTAACCACTTTATTAACCATTCCATTAGGTTACAACTACCATTTAGTATCAATTTGGGCAGCATAACCCCTAGGGAAACCCATTTCCAAAAATTAAAACCAATGGCAATCCGGCGAAATTTCACCGCTTAAATTGCCCACAGCAGCTAGAATAGTCAATACACAAGAGTTTGGAAGTTACCTCAAGCTCCCACTAGCTTTTCCTTGTCTTGGCTGAAACCCTAGCCCCTTTTAAACAGAAAAATTAAGCTTCAAATACCTTAATCCATGTAGAAGAGAAGCTTAGGAAAAGGATCATACGCGTTAGGTACGAATTCACCGAAGAAATCGATCTACCTCGCGAGTTTTCTCCTTCCTTCTCCCTATTTTCTCCAAGCTCTCTCTCACGTTTTTCTTTCTCAAATGGCGTCAGGAAATGGCTGATGAAGATGAAGGAATTGCTTTTAATTCCATGCTGATGTCATCTTTAATTATGATGATGTCATAATTCCAAAATTGGCATTTTCGGATTTTCTGGCAGATTTTCTGCCCAATCTTTGAAAAATCATAACTAATTCTAGAAAAATCAAAATGAGGTGATCCCAAAGCCAAATGAAAGGTATTTAAGTCCTCTTTATTGGAAAAATATCATCTATTACTAGAAATCACCACAAAATTCCAGAATTACACAAATTTCATCACTGCCCCAAAACAGAGTCCATTTTCGACCTCAAACTTTGGACAGTCATATCTCCCAGTTCCCAAAACGAAATGGCACAAATTATATGTCCATTTTAAAGCTTGGGATGTGAACTTCAAGACTGGAAAGTGTCATAATTTTCTGACATCATTTGCCTAGTCAAAACATCCACACGAGAAGATTGCCCAGACAGAATTCACAATGGACAGCATTTCCAGTTTTGCAACCAATGTGTCCAATCCAATTTAAATCAATTCCAATGATTAAATACCACAACATGACACCATTTCCATCACAATACCCCATTCAATTCTTCCCTCTATTCTAAGTCAATTTGGATGTTAATCCACAATTGAACTCAAATACAGGGTTTTGGCGTTGCTCATAACACAAGCGACTACAATCCTCTTTATATTCTCTAAAAGGGTTCATTAATCACTAACCACGTCCACTTTTGTAGTTATTAACCCCTAATCACAATTTGGGATCTTGCTAAACCGGGGCTTAGCAATCCACTAATCTCAGGCTTATTCTCTAGCCTCGAGTCTCAAAATTCGGGGTATTACAAGAACCCACAATACTTGCAAGTGAGGCAACACTCTTTCCTCTCACGCAGAATTGCAACATGAAAACTGAAGGAAGAAAGGGAAATTGCACTACCTTACTTGAGTGAACCCATCCTCACTTGAGCGATGTTCATCCCTCACTCGAGTGATTTTATCATAAGCCAGAAAATGTAGGAAAACTGACAGCTCTTCCCAACAATTGCCCAATTGATCCCAATGGACCCAAAACTTCTACCAAAGCTACTCCCACACAAAAATACCCAAGGAATTCAATGGAATCATCAGAATTTTCCAAATCCTGCTCCATTATCATACTTTGGTTTTGGGCAACATAATCATCCAAATTCCAAAATCATACAAACATACCATTTCAATTCCAAATCAATCTATCTATCCAAAACTCATACCAACATACCCTTACTATACCAAAAACATGCTAAAAGCCCAATGACTCTCATTTTCGGATTAAAGGTCACAATTTCCAGAAATTTCAAACTAACCCATTTGGCATAAAACTTAGATAGATATATTAGTCTCACTTACCTCTTTCACTTTGCCAAAGAGATTTCTTGATTCTCTAACTCCCAACTTTCGTTGTGGGCACAAATCAACACCAATGGCCAAACTATAAACATAGAAATGAAGCTCTCACTCTAAGGAACAACATTATTGAAGTAAGTTTAAGCAATAGAGGCCATTTGCTTACCTTAATCACAAGCTTTTTCTTTCTCTCTCCTAAGTTCCAATGGCGCCGGAAATGGAAGAAGAAAGAGAGAGAGAAGAGTGTGAGAGATGAATGAGAAATGATGATGATGGTACTCACTCCATGTCCAGCCGAAAAGAGGGAGAGAAAGAGAAGAGAAAATCATTAAAATATTACCCATTTGACTTTCTCAACTCCTTTACCATCACACCAACTTTTGCCACATGTTACCTCTTTATTGGTTCTTATAAAGTAAACCACTAATTAATCACTTAATCCCTTCATTAGCCATTTTGTTACACCTCTCATTTTTCCTCTTAGTTAGTAATTAATTTCTCCCTTAATTACCAACTCATGGTCAATAATTCAATTCTTCCAATTTTTCTACCAATTATGACATATTAATAAATATTGTCATAAAACACATAATAATTCCTATTAAATTCATAATTATCCACAATAATCATGATTAGCCCTTAATCAAAAATTGGGATATTACAATTCTCCCCCTGTTCAATAAATTTCGCCCTCGAAATTTGTTACACATCTTGGGGCATAAAATCAGGAAATCGCTTCTCCATGTCTGTTTCAGCCTCCCAAGTGGCTTCCCTTGGAGGCATTCCCTTCCAAACTACCTTCACAAACGGTAAGCTGCGGTGCCTGAGCCTCCGCTCTTCTCGATTGATGATACGCTCTGGCTCTACCGCATAAGTGAGTTATCCTATAATTCAACTTCTTCATACTTAATGATATGCTCAGGGTTTGGTTGGTACTTCTTGAGCTGCGAGACATGGAACACATCATGCAGTCGACTCAAACTCGGGGGTAGGGCTACCCGATATGCCACCGGCCCGATTCTCGCCAGCATCTTAAATGAACCAATGTACCTTAAACTCAGCTTCTTCCGCTTGATTGCTCTCCTGATGCCTGTAACCAGAGATACTCTCAAGAAAACATGATCCCCCACTTCAAACTCTAGAGGTCTTCCCCTCTTGTTAGCATAGCTCTTCTGACGACTCTGAGCTACAAGGAGCCTCTTTCTGATAATTCAGATCTGCTCAGCGGTTTGGTCAACAAGATTCTGCCCATACAACTTCCTCTCAAACAACTCATTCCAGCACAACGGTGACTAGCACTTTCTCCCATATAGTGCCTCATACGGAGCCATCTGAATACTCGCATGGTAACGTTGTTGTATGCAAACTCAGCCAATAGAAGATAGTAATCCTATTTTCCCTTGAAGTCAAGGACACATGCTCTCAGCATATCTTCAAGAGTCTGGATAGTCCTTTCTGACTGTTCGTCTATCTGAGGATGGTAGGCCGTACTAAACCTCAATTGAGTACCCATAGCTTCATGCAAAGCCCTCCAAAATCTTGAAGTAAACCGAGGATCTCTATTGAAGATAATATTCTTCAGTGTACTATGGAGTCCCACTATCTCTTTGATGTATATCTCAGCTAGCCTATCAGGAGAATAGCTAGCGTTGATAGGTATGAAGTGCACAGACTTCGTGAGTCACTGAAGAATCTCCCAAATCACATCATAATTCTTGATTTTAGGCAGACCCACCACTAAATCCATGGTCACATTCTCCCACTTCTATTCTAGAATTTTTGGACTCTGAAGCAACCCTGGCGGTCTCTAGTGTTCAATCTTCACCTTTTGACAGGTAAGACACCGCGCC
Organism: Inga oerstediana; assembly: GCA_963210345.1. Classification (NCBI taxonomy): domain Eukaryota; kingdom Viridiplantae; phylum Streptophyta; class Magnoliopsida; order Fabales; family Fabaceae; genus Inga; species Inga oerstediana. The sequence continues at coordinate 42,513,239 of OY723401.1, read as the reverse complement.
ACATACTTAGTCACATCACTCTTCAACCCTGCCACCAATACATAGACTTCAAGTTGTGATACATCTTTGTCATACCGGGGTGAAGAATATACTGACTCTTATGAGCCTCATCAAGAATTCTCAAACTCAAGTCAGCCTTCAGTGGAACATAGATTCTCTTCTGGTAACGCACCAGCCTATTAGGTGACAAATCACAATCCCGAGTCTCTACTCGCTCAATTATAGCTCAGATTGACTGGGCCTGCTCATCACGCATCTGAGCCTCTTCAAGTTCTGTCCTCAGGTCATTCTCCCCTTGGACCACACCATAACTGGCACATAGGATATCATTCGAGAGGTTCAAATCCTGAAAATCCTCTATCAATTTCTTCTCTTGGATCATCATCATTGCCACTAGCACCGCCTTCAGACTCAAAGCATCCTGATAACGTTAGCCTTACCCGGATGATATTTGATCTCCAGATTATAATCTTTCAGCAACTCCATCCACCGACGCTATATCATGTTCAACTCTTTCTGATCATATAGATATTTGAAACTTTTGTGGTCATAGTACAGTTCCATAGTCACACCATACAGGTAATGAAGCCAAATTTTCAATGCAAACACTATTGCCGTAAGCTCTAGATCATGAGTAGGGTAGTTCATCTCATGCGGTTTCAGCTGTCGAGAGGCATAGGCCACCACTCTTCCCTGCTGCATCAGGACACACCCTAACCCCTGCCTACTCGTATCACTGTACACGACATAAGCCTCACTAGGATCACGTATAATAACACTGGTGCCGTAGTCAACCTCTCCTTCAGCTCAGTGAAACTCTACTCACAACGTTCATCCCACAAAAATGGTTGATCCTTCCTTGTGAGCTTGGTCATCAGCAATGCAATACGCGAGAAGTTCTGGATGAACCTCCGGTAATAACCAGCAAGACCCAGAAAACTACGAATCTCAAAAATAGTTTCTAGCCTTTTCCAATCAAGTACTGCTTCCACTTTACTGGGATCCACTGATACCCCATCTCATGAGATCACATGGCCAAGGAACTTTACTTCCGTAAGCCAAAACTCACACTTGCTCAGCTTGGCATGGAGTTGCTTTTCTCTCAAAAGTCCCAACACAATTCTCAGATGCTGCTCGTGATCCTTCCTACTCTTGGAATAGATCAAGATGTTGTCGATAAAAACAACTACAAACTGGTCAAGACACTGTCGGAAGATGTGATTCATATAATCCATGAATATCGCTAGTGCATTCGTCAAACCGAAGGGCATCACAAGGAACTCATAGTGCCTATATCTCGTTCTGAAAGCAGTCTTCGAAATATCCACTGCCTTTACACGTAACTGATGATACCCCAACCTTAGATCAATCTTGGATAATACATAAGAACCAGACATTGATCTAACAGGTCATCAATCCTTGGGAGTAGATACTTGTTCTTCATAGTTACCTTGTTGAGTTCTCGATAATTGATACAAAGCCTCAAGCTTCCATCTTTCTTTTTAACAAACAATATTAGAGCTCCCCACGATGATACACTAGGTCGAATGAACCCTTTCTCAAGCAATTCCTCAATTAGCTTCTTCAACTCCGCCATTTCATTCAGGGCCATACGATATGGGGCTTTTGATATCAAACCAGCTCCAGGCATAATCTCAATTGGGAATTCTACTTCCCTTTCCAGAGGCAATCCGCTAAGATCTTCCGGAAATACCTCAGGGAATTCTCTTACAATAGGTATACTCTCTAGAGCTTCACTTGACTTTCCCTGAAAAGAGAAGAACACCATATACCCTTGGCATCCTTTCTCAAGATATCTTTCTGCTTTAGCCATCGAAAGCAAATTTAAACTGGCATTTACATCATTCCCCCATTGTACATTACGAAAAGTGATCTTCTTATTATTGTAATCCAGCAGTACAACATTCATTGTCAACCAGTCGAAACCCAAGATAACTTCTAGTTGTTGAAGTGGCAAACAGATCAAATCTACTATAGACTCCCACCCTCAACAACTATTACACAATTTAAGCAGGCTTCAGCCGTCACAACCTTGACACCCATCGGCGTCAACACAACCAAATCCAATGGTAGTCTATGCACATGCAATCCCAGGTGCTTTACACATTCATAGGCAATAAAAGAGTGACTTGCACCTGAATCAAACAAAGCATCTAATTCAATACCACCAAGAAGAATTTTACCTTGGATCAGCTCAGGCAACTTCCGGACCTCCTCATGTGTCATGGCAAATACTCGACCATGATTCTTGGGCCTTTGCTCTACCGGCTAATATGGGCACTTAGTAGAGATGTGAACCACTTGTTTGCAGTTGAAGCAAATCACCTCTCCCGTACAAGTTCTACCTGAATGGTACTTTCTACATTGGTTGCATATTGGTCCCGCTGGAGGCCTTTGATCACTACGACCCCTAGATTGGTAGGGCTTCTTGTTATAACCTCCAGATGAGGACCCTTGCCCCTTCCGCTTCTAAGAAGTATTGGCCTTACTAGGCTAATTCCGGCTACTACTACCTTTAGATGGGTACAACTCCCTCAAGTTATACTCTCAACAATTCTACACTCTTCCACTGCTTTATTGAAGTTAGTAAACTGATGAGTAGCTAACCTCTTCTTCAATTCGCACCTCAATCTCCAGATTAACATAGCAGAGCTCCACTCCTTATTATTTCTCTCCCGAAGATAGGCAGAATACCATGACAATCGAGCAAAACGAGAAAGATATTCGTCAAAGCTCTCTGTATCTCCCTGTTCGTCTTAAGCCTCACCAACTTGGGGAAATACTTCTCATTGAATTGTTCTTGAAATACCTCCCAAGTCAATGGTATATTTTGGTTTTTCATTAAAGTGGCATTGTTCCTCCACCACCGGTCGGCGTCCCCCTCTAATTTATGCACAGCTAATTTTGCCTTCACCTCTGTAAGGCACTCGAGAACTTCGTAAATCTTCTCTAACCGGTTCAACCAGTCCTCTGCAGCTTGGGAATCAAACCTCCCCCTGAACATTGGAGGCATATGCGTGCAAAACTTGGAGACCCAAGAATGCAAGTCTCTTCCCTCAAGAACCGGCACCCCTTGAGACTCTTGATTAGGCACTGTGTGAGGTAGGGATTAATGAGATCCATTTGACTCCTCCGCCGTCTCCTCATGATGAGTCTCTGGTTGAGTCTCCTCATGAGTTGACTGGGCCCTTCCCTCATTTCGCTTGGCCCTTTCCTCTCTGAGCTCTTCCCTCAACTCAGCTATCATATCTCTTTGTTCCCGTAGGAGATACATCATCTCTCGCATCGGATCTAGAGGATTGTCATTCAACTCCTCCACCTCTGTATTCAGTCTGGGTCGATGGCGAACCATTTTGTCTCTTTAACTCTCTACAATGATTCACCACGTCAGTACCATAACAATGTATGCACACAGTCCATAATAATCCATGTATATCTATAAACAGTAGAAATACTCATCTGTATACACAAACAAGCACTTATCAATCATCAAGCTACCCTAAAATCAAAGGATTAAGGTTAACTAAGGAGCTATCCTAGCAAATTCTCACCTTTCTAGGAACTACAGCTCTGATACCACAAATGTAACCCCCTTCCACCATAGGCCGAGATTTAGTTCATAAACACGTAATTAATGTAGAATTAGAGACCTTAGGTGATTTGGGACTTATACAAAATAAAATTTCCCAAAAATCAGAGTTTACAAAAACCTTCAAAAACTTGTTTAGAAGGTCTCACATTCACATTACAATTACAATATGGCCTGTACAGGTTGATTTCATTCATACATATTAGAGTACAGCATAAATTCCCAACACACTCGGGTTTCGTTAATTCATAAAAGGGTTCTTACAAGTCATAATGCCCATAACTTCGTTCCCTTTACTTGGGGATTACACAAAACTATACAACATATTCCAATATATATATACAATTGGTCCAAAAAGAGATATGCAATGGATTTTACATGATAACCAACAACCAAATAGTCAAAATGAACTCCTACAACAGAGCTCTAGCCGCTCTTCATCACCTATTTTCCCTTCGATCTTTCTGCCCTGTCTAAAACATGGCTTTTGGGAGAGTGAGATTCTAAGGAATCCCCGTAGTGTCAAATCAATCATAGTATGCACAACAATAAGGCATGAAAGCAAATCATCACACACACATCGCAACTACAGCGGCAAGGGCAGGTATGACTCATGTCACCCTTACGTTTGCTCACGTTAAATTGATCACGCTGCATTACGTAAGAACAATCCATACAATATATTTCACCATAGCTGGGATTCATATAAAGTATTTCAAAACGCAAGCCATACAGGCAAGATACAAACACACAGCCCATTGCTGGATACACAAACGCCGCCCCACGGGTCAGATTCACAAAGATCCATGTCGATTACAACAACACTACAACGGCTGATATAGATATTACTAGCGTCAATCCCTAAACGGCTCACGCTGCATTGCTCGCGCTGTAATGGACCATGGTACACACAATTCACAAACCCAATGACAAGTCATGCATACCAAATCATCATACACAACATGAGAGAAGAGTCACTACCTGAGTACTTTCGTGCACGCTCTGACACTGGTCACTCCCGAGGAGGGCAAATATCGTATCCTATAATTATAATAAGTGACGAAGAGTTATTTCCCTATTCCAATTCTCAATAGCTTCTTAACACTTAATTGGTTATCATTATTACTCGTTTAGTACTCAAGAATACCTCTAACAATAGCCCTAAGGGGTTGGAAGAATTATCCTAAAGATCCCCTTTTAGAAGCACAAAAACTGATTTTTCACTGCTGCACCTCGAGTGAAAATGGTCTCACTCGAATGTTGGTACGGTCACTCAAGTGAAGAAGGCCTCACTCGAGTGATTGTACGGACTACACCTCAAGTACTAGAAAGTGAGGACAGAAAGTGTTTGCCCAAGAGCAGAGGAACTTTCAAAGAAGAGGATCACTTGAGTGAAGAAGACCTCACTCAAGTGAGAACTTAACACTCACAAGTGTTAAAGGGCACTCTTGAATTTTGGACGCGAGTGACAACCCGAGACGATAGATCAGCTGACAAATACACCAGCACTCGAGTGAGAGGGGGCTCACTCGAGTGAGAACCCACAACACTTGCAAGTGAGGCAACACTCTTGCCTCTCACGAGGAAGTGCAACATGAAAACTAAAGGAAGAAAGGGAAATTGCACTACCTCACTCGAGTGATGTTTATCCTTCACTCAAGTTATGTTCATCCCTCACTCGAGTGATTTTATTAGAAACCAGAAAACACAGGAAAACTGACAGCTCTTCCCAACAATTGCCCAATTGATCCCAATGGACCCAAAACTTCTACCAAAGCTACTCCCACACAAAAACACCCAAGGAATTCAATAGAATTATCAGAATTTTCCAAATCCTGCTCCATTATCATACTTTAGTTTAAGGCAACATAATTATCCAAATTCCAAAATCATACAAACATACCATTTCAATTCCAAATCAATCTATCTATCCAAAACTCATACCAACATACCCTTACTATATCAAAAACATGCCAAAAGCCCAATGACTCTCATTTTCGGATTAAAGGTCACAATTTCCAGAAATTTCAAACTAACCCATTTGGCATAAAACTTAGATAGATAAATTAGTCTCACTTACCTCTTTCACTTTGCCAAAGAGATTTCTTGATTCTCTAACTCCCAACTTTCCTTGTGGGCACAAATCAACACCAATGGCTAAACTATAAACATAGAAATGAAGCTCTCACTCCAAGGGACAACATTAATGATGTGAGTTTAAGTAACAGAGGCCATTTGCTTACCTTAATCACTAGCTTTTTCTTTCTCTCTCCTAAGCTCCAATGGCACCGGAAATGGAAGAAGAGAGAGAGAGAGAAGAGTGTGAGAGATGAATGATCAATGATGATGATGGTACTCCCTCCATGTCTATCCGAAAAGAGAGGGAGAGAGAGAAGAGAAAATCATTAAAATATTACCCATTTGACTTTCTCAACTCCTCAATCCTCACACCAACTTTTGCCATATGTCACCTCTTTATTAGTTCTTATAAAGTAAACCACCAATTAATCACTTAATCCCTCCATTAGCCATTTTGTTACACCTCTCATTTTTCCTCTTAGTTAGTAATTAATTTCTCCCTTAATTACCAACTCTTGGCCAATAATTCCATTCTTCCAATTTTTCCACCAATTATGACATATTAATAAATATTGTCATAAAACACATAATAATTCTAATTAAATTCATAATTTTCCACAATAATCATGATTAGCCCTTAATCAAAAATTGGGATATTACAGACAGTATTGTTGGGACACTGCTCAACATACAAGGAAGTTCTAAGGATGACGTGAAGCCAAGATTAGATTTGTAAACAATGGGAATACGAGAAGACTTGCATCCAATGCCATATGGTAAGAGAACTTTTTGTTCTCCAGCAACTCATACTCTGTCTAAGGATGAGAAAAGTAGTTTTTGTGAGTGTTTACATGACATCAAATTTCCCTCAGGGTATTCTTCAAATTTTAAGAAGCTGGTATCGATGAAAGACTTGAAGTTAGTAGGGCTAAAGTCTCATGATTGTCATGTCTTAATGCAACAACTACTCCCAATACCTATTCGAGGCATTGTCGAACATGATCTGCAATACATATTGACAAGACTTTGTTTCTTCTTTAATGCTATTTGTAGTAAAGTCATTGAGACAGAAAAATTGGATGAATTGGAAAATAAAGAATATATGATCTTATGCTAACTTGAGAAGCTTTTGCTTCCTTCTTTTTTTTGACATCATGGTACATCTGATTGTTCATCTAGTGAGGATATATGTTCGTGACATAAAAGACCCTACATGGATCATGCCAAAGGTTAGTACATATTGGTTTGTTTAAAAAATGTATTCAATAAGCCATGCTTTTATACTTGTTTTAATAATAATATCATGTTCTATTTCAGAGTCGTAGGCAACCATAGGGGTCCAACTTATGTGGTTTTTATGTTTTGAGACAGATTTACAACATTATCACTCTAGGCATGACTGATTTTACTAAAGAGGTAAATGTATATTTTAGAACTTTTGTATTACTCCTATTGTTTTTAAGTTACCAAGTGAATGTCTTATTTGGCTTTAGTGTTTCAGATGTTTGATCTTGTTGATCCCTTTCTTGAAGAAGATATTGATTTCATCTGTAGATGTTATGCTGAATTCATCTATGAGCTTTTCCAAAAATAGTGAGTTTTTGAATCCAATGTTACATTGTTCTCATAGATATTGCTTCTGTTGTTTGAATTATAAAGTGTTGCTGTAATTGCAATTACATGTTGTGTGTTAGATTAATGTGTTGTTGTGTGCAATTCCATTTCAATGCAATTACATGATGTGTGCAATTATAAAGTGTTGTGGTTTATAATGCAATTACATGTTGTGTGCAATTATATGTTGTTTAATTACATGCTGGATTATTGTGTTGCTATGTGCAATTATAAAGTATTGTGGTTTTCATATCTAACTGGGTTTATGTCTCTGTATAGGACATTTTCTGGGATATGGGTGATACAGGTCTGATGTTGCTACAAGTATGGGATTTGAGGAATTGACCTCTGTATTTTTCTTTCCCTTTGTTTTTATGTAAAACAGATGATTTTTTTGTACATACTGAGGACTTTGTCTTCCCTCTACTTTTCTTTAGAAGTTTTGGAATAGAAAGTGCATAAAGCTGAGATTTTACTGCTGTCATTGTTAAACTATGGGTCATTATTACCTCGGTAGACTCAAATTGTGTTTTAAAATGCTCAATGATAATGTGTTGATATTGTTACTGAGAACATGGGTAGGAATAATGATGATAATGTATTGATTTTCAATGCTTTAATTTTATTGTTGTTGCTTTTGTGAAATCTGGGGTGTAGTAACGCTCCAGTCATTGCTTCTGATTATTTATTGTTGCTTCTATGGAAATGGCTTGAAATGGAATGTGTGTTGTTGTTTCTTTGTCTTGCTGCTGTCATTGCTTCTGTGAAATTTGTGTTGTTGCTTTTATGGAATCTGAGATTTGTTGAAATGGCTTGATGGGTAGAGTTTAATTGTAAGAGGTTCATTTTAAAAAAATGGAAATTTTTAAGACCGGTTAGCCACAACTAGTCTAAAAAGGATTCTTCCCATAACTAGTCTAAAACTTTGCTTTTTAAGACCGGTTGTGACCACAACCGGTCAAAAAATCATGCTTTTTTCTACCGCTGGTGGGCACAACCGATCTACAAAGTAACAGACTTTTTAGATCAGCTCTACAAGACCTAATCCACAACCAATCTAAAAATTCTTTTTTAACTGGTCTAAAAAGTCATTTTTCCACTAGTGATATTTCAGATTGCACCTCTATGAAGATAACGCAGTCCACACGCTGCACACAGACAAATCTCTAGCCTTTGCTTCCATGAAAGGGGATGGTTATTGGAATTATTGTAAAGATGCTCTTGGAGGGTCCCACGAGCCATGAACTCGTAGGCAAGGATCATCTCGTTGCCCTCATTGTAATAACCAATGAGAAATACCAAGTGAGTGTGATGAAGTTGGGATAGCATTTTTATCTCTGTTCTGAACTCGCGGAGCCCATATTGTGACCCTTGTTTGAGTCGTTTGATAGCAACAGGAGTTTGACCATCGTCAATGTACCCTTTGTGCATGTTGCCAAATCCTCTAACGCCGATGATGAAGAGTTCGTTGAAGTTGTTGGTGGCAGCTTTGATCTCAGCCATGGAAAAGTGACGGCACAGTTCTGTCGGTAAAATTTATTCATTAGTAATACTCGCTGATTTGGTGGTAGTATATCGAACGTAGTTAAAAGTTTCATCGCTGGACTAGATGTTCTTTCTATGAGTGATGAGGTGGAATGCAACAATGAAAATCAAAACGATGATGGTAGCTACAGTACAAACCACGACCCCAATTGTAATATTGCTTATGGTTTGTATTGCATGTTTTTGGGGTGAATCATTAGGATTGGGACGAGGTGGTGGAAGAGGATCAGGGTTAGGTCTGGTGAGATTACTTTGTGTAATATCCTAAATTGTAATTAAGGATTAATAACTTCAAAGTGATGTAATTAATGATAATTAAGCACTTTTGAAGTATATGTTGTGCAAAGTGATATAAAGGTGCTTAGTGATGGTTTAGTAAGCATTGTGACAATCAGGGGCAAAATGGTAACTTTACCAACCGACTGGTCGGTTGCCGAAGAGGAAACTCCTTGGTAATTGAGATCAATAGCTAGGATTGAAAGAACAATAGGTGGAATCCTATGCATGCAAGTCCATGTGAAATCATGGTAAGAAGAATAAGATGGTGCTAAGTGGCAAAATATGAACCATAGATGAGGTCAAATTTTCAAACACTCTTCCCTCTCTCTCTCAAGCCAGTGAAGAAGCATGAGAAATGGGAAAAGGAGATCATCTTCATCAACTCATCTCTCTCTCACCATTCTCCATTTCCGACGGAACCAAGGAGGAAAGAGAAAGGAAGGGTTTGAATTTTAGGTGAGTATTTGACTCTAAATGCTTACTTCACCTTCATTGATTTTATTCAAGAGGTCAAGAGCTTCATTCCAATGTTTTCATATTTTTGATTTGTGGTGTGTGGAAACTTGAGGAAATGTGAAAGTGGAAGAATTAAGGTTTTGATTACAGCAAGCTTAAGAGGTAAGCTTTTGATGAATTTTGGTATATATGTTATGACTTTTGGTTAAGTTTTGTAAATTCTGGAATTTTTCCCTAATTTCATGAGAATTGAATAATGAAAGAGTTTGGTATGGTAATGTATAGGAAATGGTGTTAAGATATGTTATAATGTCATTAGGTTTGATTTGAAGATAAGTGAGGAAGTTTGGCAAATTGTGGTTTTGGGTGATCTTGTGATCTAGAGATGAGAATGTGTTGCATGAGTGGGAGTTTAGTTATTTTGAGGTTACCAATAGGTTCCTTGTGTTAAAATAAATGAGAATGAGTTTTAGCATAAGTTTTAGGACCATTGGTAGCAAATTGGTCAATTCTGGAAAACTATATCAATTGCTGCGATTTAAGCATCACTCGAATGAGGAAGGGTCTCACTCAAGTGCGGTATTAAATTCTGGGTATTTTGGTTGAGTCTTTAGGCAGAAATCGTGAGTGCACTTTCGTTTCCATGAGTAACATAGGTTATCACTCGAGTGCAGCTCCCTGTGCTCGAGTGAGGGAGTAAGTTTGAGACTTTGGAGATTATGGTTGCTCTCGGGTAGTCACTCGCTGAGCCTCACTTCTTGGTGCTCGAGTGCATTTAAGGTTATCACTCGAGTGCGGCTTCCTGTGCTCGAGTGAGTGTGAGAGATATTTTGAGGTTTGCTCTCGGGCAAACACTTCCTGTGTCTCACTCACTGGGACTCGAGCACGGGTAAGGGCAACACTCGAGTGAGACCTTCTTCACTAGAGTGAGGCAGCCCAAAATCTGTGTGCTTTACCCGAAAAAGGTATCTTCAAGGTAGTTTCTCCCAACCCTTTGGGGATATGTTTAGGCCTATAATAGCACCCTAAAGAGTCTAAATGATAACCAACATAAAGTACTACGAAATTGGAAAACTTGGAAAAGAGATTGACGGGTTGTCCCTGATTTGGTTTATAGGATTTGATATTTGCCGCCCTCGAGAGCCCACGGTGTAAAAGAACGTCAGGAAAGGATAAGGTAGTGACTCTTTCTCTTTTACTTTGTGTGAAACATTATATGTATGTTTGTCGTGCATTGAGAATACCTTGTGACATTGTGATGCTTTGTGATCGCAGTGAAAGCTGACGCCTAGTGATACTTTGTGTGAATACTTTGTGAATACATTATGATCACAGCGAAAGCTGACGCTTAGAGTTTACAGCTATGAGTGCTGTCGTTTGTGGTGTAAACCACGTTACATTGTGATGCTGCTAACATGACCTTATATGCTTTGTGTTTATTCACTGTATGAGTGATTTTTTACTACTGGGATTCTCTTGAATCTTATTCTTTCCAATGACTAACATTTCAGATAGAGCAAGTGGCTCCAAGGAGAGGCGGGCAACCCAAAGCAATTAGGACCCTTCAGGGTATATTTGGTTTTGGGGAAATGTTGGTTATTCATTTTGAACTTGGGATTACTATATATTTTGAGATGTCGATATTATATTTGATTTTGGTTATGTAATCCCCTCGAGGAAACCTGTAACCCTCAGATTATATACGTATAGGACCCGGGAGTTGCCACGGATTTGGTTTTATACTCTGATATGTGTGAATGTAAATTAACTGCTCAGGTAATTATATTTGAGTTTTGAAATTGAGACCAGGATAGGGAAGTGATTTCGAAAGATTTTGTAAAAACCCTATGGTAAAGTAGGAAGTCAAAATGAGTTTAAATTATCCAACGGTCTCTAATCCAATTTAATGTCACGATATCAAATCATAATTACGCTATTTAAGGCAGGGGTTACATTTTTTGTATCAAAGCTGTAGTTCCTGGCGAGGGTAAAGTTTGCTAGGATAGATTCCCTTAGTTGGCTTTAGGGATAGAAGATCATCTATGATTAATTGTTGTCTATGCACATGTATGTTCTATTGTTATGGATATGTATGAGATTTGTGAATATGTGTGCATATTATCTCTGCTATATTAACGGGGCGAGTTGTTTATAGAATAAAGAAAACTAGAGGACGCCCTAATGTTCCGCGTGTAGACCCAGAGGTGGAGGTAGTCAATGACAATCCACCAGATCCAATGCAAGAGCTGATGGGTCTAATCCAGGATCAAAGAGATATGATTACTGAGCTAAGAGAAGAGCTCAGAGTAGAGAAAGTGAAAAATAAGGAGGGTCTGGTTCAGTCCACTCTGGAGGAAACTCAAGAAGAAACTCACCATAAGGATACTGCTGAAGGGTCAGCATGACCACTGGGGTCCCCATCTCATATTGTCCCGAACCAAAAGTCTCATGGGGTACCTGTTAGAGAGGAACGGGATATGCAGTACTGGGTATCAAAGTTCTGCAAGCACTTGCTGTAATATCCCGAATTTTGATACTCGAGGCTAGAGAATAAGCCTGAGATTAGTGGATTGCTAAGCCCCGGTTTAGCAAGATCCCAAATTGTGATTAGGGTTTAATGACTACAAAAGTGGACGTGGTTAGTGATTAATGAACCCTTTTAGAGAATATAAAGTGGATTGTAGTCGCTTGTGTTATGAGCAACGCCAAAACCCTGTATTTGAGTTCAATTGTGGATTAACATCCAAATTAACTTAGAATAGAGGGAATAATTGAATGGGGTATTGTGATGGAAATGGTGTCATGTTGTGGTATTTAATCATTGGAATTGATTTAAATTGGATTGGACACATTGGTTGCAAAACTAGAAATGTTGTCCAGTGTGAATTCTGTCTGGGCAGTCTTCTCGTGTGGACGTTTTTAATAGGCAAATGATGTCAGAAAATTATGAAACTTTCCAGTCTTAAATTTCACATCCAAAGCTTCAAAATGGACATATAATTTGTGCCATTTCATGTTGGGAACTAGGAGATATGACTGTCCAAAGTTTGAGGTCGAAAATGGACTCTGTTTTGGGGCAGTGATGACATTTATGTATTTCTGGAATTTTGTGGTGATTTCTAGTATTGGTAAATATTTTTCCTATAAAGAGGACTTAAATACCTTTCATTTGGCTTTGGAATCACCTCATTTCGATGTTTCTAGAATTAGTTATGATTTTTCAAAGTTTGGGCAGAAAATCTGCCAGAAAATCCGAAAATGGTAATTATGACATCATCTCAATAAAAGATGACATCATCATAAGATATGTTATTAAACGGTTTTTTCCCTTCTTCCTCCTCATTTCTGACGCTGAGAACAGCTGAAATAGAGAGAGAGCATATGGGATCTTTAGAGAGAGAAAGAGGAAGAAATCTCGTAAGGTAAGCCGATTTCTCCGACGATCTAGCTCCTAACGCGTATAACTCCGATCCTAAGCTACTCCTTTATGTTCTTTAAGGTTTGGAAGCTCCTCTTTTGGTGCTTTGAAGTTAGGGTTTTCAGCCACAAGAAGGAAAAGCTAGTGGGAGCTTGAGGTAACTTCCAAACTCTTGTGTATTGACTATTCTGGCTGTTGTGGGCAATTTAATCGGTGAAATTCCGCCGGATTGCCGTTGGTTTTAATTTATGGAAATGGGTTGAAGGGGCTGTTATGCTGCCCAAATTGATACTAAATGGTAGTTGTAACCTAATAGAATAGTCAATAAAGTGGTTAGGAGTGGAAAGAAACACGTTTACGGAGCCGAAACCGAAAAACCCAAATTTTCCCCTTAAAACCTATATATTTCGGCCAGTATTGTAAATGGGTCTTAGAGTTGGATTTTCAATGATTTGATGATTCCATTGGATTTAGTGGGCAAAAATAGGTGGGGTTACAGTTGGGCACTTTTTCGGAAAAGGCCGAGAAAGCATAATTACAGAAACGCCCCTAAAACCCTAAAAGTAGGGCCGCCAAGGGCAATTTCGTAATTTGACATTGAATTTGATAATTTCGAGTCGGGAAATGGATTCCTTGGGCGAAAATATGTAAGAATAGCCCACGTCAAAGTTTCAAGAAAAGTACAGCCGGACCGGGTACGGCGGGGCCGGGCCGGGTCCCCAGGGGTATTTTAGTAATTTTTCCGTATAACTTCATATAACCCCCAGAAACACTATGGAAGTGTCTAAATAGTACATTTGACATTGTAGGATCGAATGTGAAGCCCCGAGTTGCTGGCACGCAAATCGAGGAGAAAAGACTGGAGGTAGGGGACTTACCTTACTTGCATGTATTCGATATCTTTACTTGTGTAGTGATATATGTGATTGCTTTACTTGATTGTGTAGAGCATATTTGAATAAATGAAGCTCTGTTTCTGTTTTCGCTGTGGCCATAGTCTTGTTGTATGAAACATTGAGCATGCAGAATTATCATTATGGGGTATGCATCTAGATAAAGCTAACATGTCATACACATAGCATCTATCATGCATGCATTATGGTATCTGTTTCCTACTGAGATTCTCTCGAATCTCACTCTCCCCTACCAACAATTTAGACAGGGCAAGTGGCTCATGGAGGGAGCGGCTAGGACTCTTTCGAGATAAGATTGTGTAATCCCCATTTGAAGAATTGTAATGGGCAATTGTACCCTGTGTATCTTTAGTGAAGGTATGTACCCGGGATTGCCGGGATGATTAAGTTGTGCACTCTGATATTTATATGAATGTGATTTATCTTCGCGTAGTAATTGTATTCGAAATGTGAATATGAGACCATGTTTATAAATGATTTCAAAAAGTATTCGCAAAAACCCCGTCATGTGATGGGTTAGTAAATGTTATTTGATTATTATTGGTCTCTATTTCATTTTAATCGCGTATTTCGGATATAATTACGGTGGGGGTTACACTTGCCACCGGTATTCAAAGGTAGATTTGATCCTCAAGCCGCCGAAGACTGGCTGAATAGACTAGAGAAGATTTTTGAGGTTCTTTAATACTCATCTGAAGTGAAGGCACGCTTGGCTGTCTATAAGTTGGAAGGCGATGCAGATCATTGGTGGAGGAATATCTCCCTCACTTTGCGTAGTAGAAATGTGCCGTTGACTTGGGAATCATTCCAGCAAGAATTCAATAAGAAATATTTTCCCAAATCGGTGCGGCTCGATGGATTATACAACCTATAGGCTTTGGATTGCTGGCTATAACCAACAAAGATACATTTTTCATCAAGTTTTTGATGAGATGATTTTACCAAAGCATAGGCTATACAACCAAAAACTCTTAAGTGGGTTACCCATGGCTTTATACCCCTCCATGCTTCATAAGGTGTCATATTAAGTACTGCTTTTGTGGGAGATAAATTAAGTAGATACACTACGAAGGCTACATCTTCTACCCAAAATTGATTAGGAAGCTCACTTGCCTTTATCATGCTTCTAGCCATTTCTACCATAGTTAGATTTTTTCATTCAGCAATACCATTTTTCTCTAGCATATGTGGTGAAGTAAGCTCCCTGCGAATACCGTTCTCCTTACAAAAAGTAGTAAATTCATTGGAACAAAATTCTCCTCCTCTATCTATACATAAAACTTCAAGAAACAACCACTTTGTTTTTCTGCAAGAGCTTTAAATTTCTTGAAATATTTGAATGATTCATATTTAAATTGGGAAAATCCCTGAAAAAAAACCTCAAAAGTGTGAAAAGACAGAGAGGAGTTTCAAAATTGGAGAATCCAGTAGACGTGCTTTAGATTGATCAGGGATTTTCAATTTGGCGAGCAAATGACTGGTTTGCCCATCTGAGCTTAAGAGAAAAGAAGTGAGAGTTATGCGTAAAACTGGCTTGAAAGACGATCAGAACAAGAGTGAAGGAGAGAGCTGGCGCAATGTAACCCATCTAAGGCATGTACAAATATTCCCTTGCATCATCGATCCTCAATCATTATTTTTCCTCATCTTTATTTGGGTGGGAAATGAGGGATTCGAAGCTGGTTATTTGGGTTGGAGATACATGAAGGTTGATTTAGTGCAGGGGAAAAAATTTCTGATACTAGTTAAATGTAGTAGAAGATGGCGATAGAAGATAAGGTGAGTTAGAGCTATGAGGGTGCAGAGAAGAAAGAGGGCGGATTTTATAGGAAATGAGTAAAATGAAGTTGTGAAACCCTAATACAGATCTATAAAACACTGAAGTGGACATTTAGTTTTGTTTTTTTGAACTAATAGGAGATTGCGATGGTATATTAGGTGAGTTAGAGGTATAAGGGTAAAGAGAAAAAAATAGGGTGGATTTTGTAGGAAATGAGTAAAATGAAGTTGAGAGACCCTAATACAGATATGTGAAACACTGAAGTGGCCATTTAGTTTTGTTTTTCTGAACTAATAGTGTGCTAATTTATTTGTTGCAGGGAACTTGATAAAATGGATGAAAATGTTAGGTCAAGTTGTGCAAAGGAGTTGTTTTGTTCTTTTCGTGTAAGGGGAAAATTTGAAAGTAATAATGAAGGTGAAGTTAAATACATTGGAGGTAGTGTGGAGGTAAAATGTTAACAAATGGAGTAAGACTAGAAAATTTAAGGGAAATTATATCAACATGGACAGATAGGATAAGATTGGTTAATATGTCTGACTGCTTACTATGTACACAATTGTTATGTTTATGTATGTTGTCATGTTGGAGGCAACAATGTTTTTGCCCTTGTTAGATGTATGAATCCATTTGGTTGACAACATTGGTCCTGTGTTATCTTGCTAAATGCATTTCCGATCTTATGGTAGTTAACTAGTTTCCTGAATTCAGATAAAAGTTTAACAAATTTTCTTAACATTTTCACAAGTACAAATAAGGCTTTTCGTAAGGTGTGTAACATTCTTGTCACCTAACACAAGAAAACACCCTGAAAGTGGCATGGCTTTCCCAATTTCAGATAACCTGTAGTCATATTTCTATAAGGTTTTCACAAGTTCATATAAGTGTTTCTGCATGTTCCTTGGCATGTTCTTGAACGTGAACAACAAAATTCCCTAACACTATGAATGTTTTCCCAATTTTAGGTAATCGTATATCAATTTTTCATAAGGCTTTCCCAAATTGAGATAAGCATTTGCGCAGGTTCCCTGACATGTTTTCTAAACTTGCAAAACAAAATCCCCTGAAAATCTAAAGGTTTTCCCAATTTCAGATAAGTGTATATCAATATTTTATAAACTTTCACAAGTTCAAATAACATTTCCACAGGTTCCCTTACTTTTTTCTCCACTAGCACAACAAAATCCCCTGACACTTGCATGTGTTTCCCAACTAACAATAAGAGTTTGTCATTATATATAGGGCTCTTGCAAGTTCATATAAGCAATATCGGAGGTTCCTTCACTATTTTCTCCACTAGCACAACAATATCCCCCAACCCTTGCATGCTTTTCCCAATTTTATATTATTGGTTATCAATTTCTTTTAAATATTTCACAAGTTTAGATAACCATTTTTATAGTTTCACGTACTTTTTATCAACTTGTACTACAAAATCCCTGACACTTATACTTTTTCACAATTTCGATTAAGCAGTCGTCAAGAAATGATTACATTTTCCCATGTTTGGATAAGCATTTCACGTGTTGCTTCACTACTTTCACAGCTTTCTTTTATAAACATCAATACGCTATGACAGTGCAATTGTCTTATCATTTTCTATAAAAAAATGACAATATCCATCTTTTTCCACCCTATACATTGGTTACAAAATAATGGAGTGGACAACCTATAACCAAAAACCTTGACATACTGACATTTACGCCTCATAATGGGGTATGACCTTACATAAACAATAATGGGCTATCAAATGGTATATTAAAACTAAGGCCATGACAGTACCCCAAAACCAGCAACAACTAATATTGTCCTAACTTTTCCAATGTATTTAACTTCACATCCATTATTACTTTTAAATTTCCCCTATATGAAAATAACAAAACAACTCCTATACACAACTTGGCCCAACATTTTCATCCATTTTGCCAAGTTCCCTACAACAAATTAATCAGTACACTATCATTTTAGAAAAACAAAACTACATGGCCACTTCAATGTTTCACAAATCTGCATTAGGGTTTCTCAACTTCATCTTACTCATTTCCCACAAAATTCACCTTATTTTTTCTCTTCACCCTTATACCTCTAACTCACCTAATATACCATCACAGCCTCCTATCAATTCAGAAAAACAAAACAAATGCCACCTTCAGTGTTTCACAGATCATCATTGGGGTTTCACAACTTCATCTTACTCATTTTCTATAAAATCCACCTTCTTTCTTCTCTTCACCCTCATAGCTCTAACTCACCTCATCTTCCATCACCATCTTCTACCATATTCACCTAGTATCAGCTATTTTTTCCCTTGCACTAAATCAACCTTCACATCTCTCCAATCCAAATACCCTGCTCTGAATCCATCATTTCCCACCCAAATGAATATGAGGAAAAATAATGATTGAGGATCAACGACGCAAGGGAATATT
Source organism: Inga oerstediana (assembly GCA_963210345.1). Classification (NCBI taxonomy): domain Eukaryota; kingdom Viridiplantae; phylum Streptophyta; class Magnoliopsida; order Fabales; family Fabaceae; genus Inga; species Inga oerstediana. The sequence goes on along the minus strand of OY723401.1, from coordinate 42,495,115 downwards.
TGTACATACCTCAGATGGGTTACATTGCACCAGCTCTCTCCTTTACTTTCATTTTACTCGTCTTTCGCGCTAGTTCTGCACATAGCTCTCACTTCTTTTCTCTTAAGCTCAGATGGGCAAACCGGTCATTTGCACTCCAAATTGAAAATCCCTGATCAGTTAGAAGCACCTCTGTAGAATTTTCCAATTTTGAAACTCCTCTCTGTATTTTCACACTTTTGAGGTTCTTTTTCAGGGATCACTACTACAGAAGAGGGATTTAACGACGCCCCTTTTTTGACATTTCTTCAAAGAAGTGCCGTAGATAATAGTTTTTTTTGTAAAAAAAACTTTAGAAGCTACGGCGCTTCCTAATATAAGCACAAAAGCTTAGTGTTAGGCTTGTGTGGTACTTTCCTAAACAAGCGCTATAAAAACATTTATTTTAAAAAAACAAAAGCCCAAGCTACGATGCTTCTCAAAACAGCGTCGTAGCTGGGTTAATTTTTTAGCATTTTTTTTATTTGAAAAAAACTTGTCCGGCGCTTAAAAATAAAGCGCCGGATATGGGTAAGAATAACTCAAAAAGATATTATTATTCAAAATCTCATGTTGTAATGAATCAAAAAAGAAATCACCTGCTTCATTCTTGAATTCCCAAAAAAAAAACATTGGCCCTTAGCCGATGATTAATTATAAAATGCAGGCCAAAACTAGCTTTAGCCAGTGCTCTATAATTAAGCGCCGGAGGAGGCAAATATGCCTTAGCCGATGCTTTATTAAAGAGCGCCAGCTAAGGCCAAATAATAGGCCTTAGCCTATGCTCTTTAAAAGAGCACTGGGTAAGGCTTTATACAAGGCACCAAGCGCCTTGAATATTCAAGGCACCTGGTGCCTTGTGCGCCACATGGTGCTTTGGATATTCAAGGTACCATGTGGTGCCTTGAATATATTTAAGGTGTTTTTTTTAAAAAAAAAAAATATTTAGGAAGCTACGGCGCTTTAACAAAAAATGTTGTAGCTTCTTTACAATCTACTATTTAAATTTTAGCCCGTTGTTTTCGTTTTCCTTTTCATTTTCATCTTCTCACGTTTTCTCTAACTCCTCCTTTTTCCACAACTCAGTTGCAGTACAAAGCTTCCTCTCCCATATTTTTTTTTCTTGTCTCAGCCTCTTTCAGAATCTCCCTAACGTGTAAGTGTTTTTTTCCTCAATATTTGGTTCTTTTTTTTTAGTTAAAATCTATTATGATCATATATGTATGCTCATAATTTTTTTTCAGGTATTTATTTGAAGTGTCAACTCTGTCTTCTTGAACTTCCTATATATTGTAAGTTTTTTAATTTTTGAGCTTACAAATATAATAATACTTAGTTTAAACCTCCGTAGAAGTAACGTGTATAGCTCAAGTTTAAGCAACTTAAATACTAGAGTTCTCTTATGCTTGATACAAGAAGACGCAATATTGCAAAAAATACGTGCTATGTTTTTTCATTTTACTGTGGATTGTATTGTAAATTGCTGTGGATTATGGATTTTGGACTATAAATAAAGGTTGTCATCAGAAAACTAAAATAATTATGAAAAATTATTTTTTAAAAAGAAAAAAATAAAAGACTTCCTACGACGTTTCTCTAAGGAAGTGCCGTATTTAACATAAAAGATTTCCTACGGCGCTTCTTCAGGGAAGTGCTGTAAAAAGTCATAAAATTATTATTTTTTTAAATAAAAGACTTCCTACGGCACTTCTCCAGGGAAGTACCATAGGAAGTCATTTGACTTCCTTCGGCACTTCCCTGTAGAAGCGCCGTAGGAAGTGATATTTTTTTTAAAATAATAATAATAAAGCTACGGTGCTTCAATATATTCAAGAAGCGCCGTAGCTTATTTTAACAGCGCTGGAAGCTACGGCGCTTCCCAAGCGCCATAATGTTCTTTAAATTAAGCACTGCAGCTTGTATTTTTTGTAGTAGTGGATTTTCCCATTTAAATTTTCAAGAAATAAAACCAACTCATTCAACTATAATCATCGGTAAATAACAAAACATACCAACTACCATTTAAAGACTCAGTATTCATTTGTCCGCAGGTTGGGCCTGTATTACTAGCTCTAATTAGAAGTAGGTTGAGTGGTTTATTCCAACTTGGTTGAGTGTGTTTTTAATGACAAAACTAAATGCTTCGAATTTTTGTAATAGTAATTACAATTTAAAATTGGAAGTTAATTATTCTTCTCCTTGAATCAGTTTTATTGTGCTAAATGATTGTGCTCATTTAATTTCTTCGGTACATTGAATTAAATGAGAATTGCAAAGTATAGATCTAATGGTAGCTTAGCTATAACCTTTTGACTCATATTATTGAATTCTTATCTTTAGCAAACAAGGAAGACTAAAATCTCAACTCAAAGGAATCCCACTTTCTCATTATATTAGTTTATTGAGTTTGCCTTATTGTTATTGTTAATTTCGATTTTGTTGACCTTTTTATCTTGAAAACCGAAAAACACAAAAATATTGAATTATATTAGATTATTTAATTTGTCTTAGAAACAATTCTCAAAATAATTTCTCACAACTTTAAAGTATTTATTACTTAATTATTTAGACAGTTGGAAATTAATCTTCTCACAAGAATAACCTAGGCTGAGCTACCATGCTACATTTTCAAACCTAATTTTTTAGAACTCACACGACATGGGTTTATCAATGCCTCCTACACGATGTTTAGCAACTCACAAATGGAAGAAGTTGATGAAAAGTTCACGACATCTATGCAACATCAGTGGGAGAGGAAATACATATAGAATGACTATAAATTTCTAGACACTGATAATTTTTTTGTTTTAAAATTTTAGTTTTAATAATGTATACATATACCTGAATGACTGTAAGTATATTCTGATTTGTTGTATTGTTCTATATATGATGAATATAAATATATATTGTGATTCATTTTGTATATGCAAGGGGATATCAAAAGCGAAACGCCCCTCCCCCAATTTGTTTTTTAAAAAATATTAGCTTTGATAACAACTGTTATTTATGTCAACTATATAACGTTTTTTAAAGAGAAACCATTATGTATGATACCATAAATCACGGTTGTTATCTAACAATTGTTATTGTGATTTTGTTGTATTGTTCTGTATATGATGAATGTAAATATATATTGGGATTCATTTTGTATATGCATGGGGATATCGAAAGCAGAAACCCCCCCCCCCCAATTTTTTTTTTATAAAAAAATTAGCTTCAATAAATCATGATTGTTATCTAATAACCGTTATTTAAGTCAACTGTATATAACTGTTGTTAAAGTGAAACAATTATGTACAATAAATCACGGTTGTTATCTAAAAATTGTTATTTATGTCAACTATATATAACAGTTGTTAAAGTGGAATCGTTGTGTATGATGCAAGCATTACCTTGTGCCCGTTAATTATTTTCAAGCAATGGGCATATCATGGTTTCACCAAGCATCAATATATAATGGGTGTTACATTATCACCGTTATAATAGGTCCAGAATAAATAACAATTCCAAACCGTAATGTATCTATGTTAAGCTTTTATAGCGCCCGCATATATGACAATTTGGAACCGTGATGTATAGCAATTAATAACAGTCATATATCATGATTTTTGTAGTAGTGGTATTATACTTTCGTGTCAAGACACTTGTTAAGGAATCCATGTTGTAGGATGAAAAAAGGATATCCAATGCACTAGTTTGTGTGTTATGAATTTGAGGTGGAGCTTTAAGGTAGGGTGAAGGAGAAGGTTCATGAAGTGGTGGATAACATGGTTGTAATAAAGGATGATATGGTAAGTGAGAGGGTTGATGTATGGTTGAAATGGAAGTTGGTGGTATAGTTCATATAGTGGTCTTTGTGGTTGGTAGATATGTTCAAGGTATGGTTTATGTTTGTATCATGTAGAGGAAAAAAGTTCATAGGGTGGTTCATGTGACAAGTAATCAATGAAATTAGTGGTATAGATATGATAACTCTCCATTTTTGTATATTTAAAGTATACTTCAGAAAGTCATTTAGACAAATTTTGAGATATTTCGAGAGATTTTAATAAGATATTAATTGAGGGCATCATTTATGAGAAGTTTAAAAAAATTAATTAAGGTTTTGTTGTTATGATTATTATTATTATTTTCTTTTCTTTTGTGCTTCTGTCCTATATGCTCTAGATATGCGTTTTGTGGAATAGGGAAAAATTTTTGAAGTGAGCGCACTAAGGCACGGAAAAGACGACACCGTTTAGGGCAAAAAGGGAAAGGGGAAGGAAATTGAGACCTAAAAGAATGAAGAAATGAAAGCTGGGGGCAGGAGAGGATCGAACGGCCCCAATTGTTGATTAGACAGCTTTGTCTCTTTCATTGAGCAACTGTGGATCGTCACGTTGGAGCTGAACCAGAGAGTTTGATCGGACCGGACCAGCGAACGGCGGAGAGCGAGCGAGAGAACATGAGCTTGAGGCTGGAGCTGGGAGAGGACAAGGAGTTTGTGGCAGCCATCATTGTTCATCTTGCTCTTTTCGGACCAGCAATCGTGAACCAGTGAGGAGGGAGCAAACATCACTGTGTAACTCTGGCGCTACCATCGCCGGAGTAAACGGAAGAGTTCCTTCGGACAAGCAAACATCAGGAAGGAGCAGAGGAGGTGCCGTCGGACCGGAGAGGAAAAGAGGAGATGACGCGATTTGAGACTGATGAACTACTGTTCATCGTCTCTTATCGGACGAGCGAACAGTGAGATCAGAGGAGGAGAGTGAGCAACCACGACGGAGGTTGGGACTCGCCGCTATTACCACTGTTATGTTTCTTTTAGGTTGCTGACGCCGACCGAACCATGGAGGAAAACGCAAGCCATTGGAGCTCGGTGGGTTGTCTTGACGAGAGGGAGCACGACACTGTTCAATTTTCTTCTTCACTGGCCTGATTGGATTCTTCCATTGTGAACCAGTGGAACCTTTGTCATTTTCTATTTACTGATTCAATTCTGTTTCATGCTCTCTTTGATTTTCATTATGGTTCTAAACTCTGAATTTGCTACTGTGATGATGTTTAAAGCCACATGTGACTAGACCTTCTTAAACCTGATTCCCTGATTGGAGCATCTTTGAACTTTTAATTGTACTTAATATTATTTTTGTTTTATTTAATCTTATTATTTATAATTTATTTAGTGCTTGATCACCACTAAATATAAATTGGGAAATTTAGGCCCTGTTTGGTAGGAGGCATTGATTTTGATAGATTGGGATTGTGACAGGTATTGAGATTGGGGCTGAAGATTTAAAATTATGTTTGGTATGCGGTAATATTTAGATAGAATACTTGAATTGATTTTATTTTATAATCCTTTTATAAATTATGAAAAGACCAAAATATCCTTATTATTAAAATTGATAGTGGGCATTTTTATCTGAAAAATATTATAAACGGGGATATTTTTGTCTCTAATATTTGCTATCCCGAGATTGAAAACACAATACCGGGGGAGGTGGTTTTGCAACAATCCCAATTTTGTGGTAATCCTACTCCCGGGTTATCTCCAGTCTCTCATACCAAACAATACAACTTGACTCAATCCCTGACCCAATCCCAGTCCATACCCCTTAATGCCTCGTACTAAACAAGGCTTTAGACTAACCTTGAGAGAAGAATCTTAATTGGATCTTATGATTAAGTAATGTGAGATTAAAATTTATTCTAATTTATATAGGAATATACCTATTCTCTTTAATCCTACTAGAGTGAATTTAGACATTTATTACCTCTTGAGTAAATTAGTTATATCCATTTAAACTTTAGATTAATAAATTAACATTTAGTGCTTTTAATTGAATAACTATATGCTCTAAGACTTAAAGAAGGGATTAACCACTCGATGTTGTTTTTATCAATTTAAAATCTTAAAAACATTTAATTTACTATTTTCGTTCTTGTTTAAATTATTTTTCAATTTCCTCTTTGATTTACTCAACTTAAATGAAAATGGAAATTTTAATGCCTAATTATCAATTATCTTGAATCATTGAGACGACCTTGATTCACTATTATACTATTTTCATGGCCCATATACTTGTGGTGCTTACTTAAAATTTAGTAACATCAAGTTTTTGGCGCCATTGCCAGGGATTTTAAAGTAATTAGTGATTAGAATTAGAAATCTTTTAATAGTTTAAGCTTAAGCTTTATGAATATTTTTATTTTGTTTACTTGTGCATGATTTGCCTTATTTTCATTGTTTTTTGTTTGTCTTCAAAAAGAAATTGAAAAAAATGGATTTTTCACGGTATTCACTTGGTTCAATTAGTGATAAATTGTCATATCTTGATTCTTTACTAGGAATGCATATAGATGGAATGAGACAGGAAAATATAAATACAAGTTGGATTGAAAATTCTTCTCCTTATAATTGTTTTTCTTGTGCTTATTGTGGAGAGAGTTATTCATACGAGCATTGTCCATATAGTATTACTAGTCATTATATGAGAGATGATTTCACTAGGAACCAACTTGTTTTGAACATTCTTTTTGTCCTAGTGAAAGTTTTGAGTAACAAGAGCCTTGGAATCCACATTTGAGCCATTATTCAAAAGTGATTACTAGGGGTGTTCAAAGTGTCCCGATACCAGACATTTTGATCCTAAGAATTTTCCGTCCCGGTTGGGACCAATACCGGAAAAACCGAGATCGAGATCTATTGGACCCGAGATCGGGCAAACACCTTGTGGTCTCGATCCCAGTTTTTTTATTTTTTTTTTAAATTTTTTTCCTTAAAAAATAAGCTATTCTTTCATTTTTGTAATTTTTTACTTCATAATTTAAGTTATTATTTGATAAAATGTGTATCACATATTTAGTTGGAGTTAAACTGTATATATCGTGATACTAATCAAAGCTATATAATGTATAAAGATAATAACGAAAATGATGAAGGTGATCATAATAATAATAATAATAATAATAATAATAAAATGTTATTCTTCAATTCTAGATTAATTTGTGTGATTATTATGGCTCTATTAGGTGTTAAATGATCACTTTAAACACTAGATTATAGAAAATTTAACTAATATAATAATATATTTTAAATTTAATTTAAAAAAAAAACGAGATTTTCCAGTTTGGTCCCAGTCTCAATCCCGGGATTACGGGATCGGGACCAAACCGGGACTGGGATTGAGGGATCCCGGTCCTGAATTTGAACAGCCCTAGTGATTACCCCCCCCCCCCCATCTTTTGACTCCCACAATCCCCCTTGAGTATAAGAAAAATCTCATTTAGAAAGATTATTTGAGGAGTTTGTGGAATCATCACAGAGATTTAGTAGAGAGTAAAAGGAATTTGCCACTAGAATTGAGTCAAAGGTTCAAAATATTGGAGTTTATGTAAATCAAATTGTTTCGTTCCTTGAAAATATGAGACAAGATAATTCCTTATACATGATAACCATTGTCACATCTGTAAAAGTTAGGGGGTGACCGGCACAAAATGTGAGAGGAGCTACATTCCTAAAGCCTTAAAACACATATAAGCAAATGCCTCACTTAAAAATTACAATGATATCAATATATAATATAATACTTTTCCACAAAAACATTGTTCATAAGGATTTAACAGCCTAGATTTAATCACGCTCTGACTCCTTCCTCCTCGGGCTCAAAACTGAGCTAAATTGCCACATCAACATCAATGATCCCTTGCGTAGGCTCTCTGACTCCATTTGAAAGGCAAGATTAAATTTCAAATTTTGGCAACTGGCTTCCCGTCCATAACACATACTATCATTTGAATTTCATTTGAGAGAAAAAATTGGCAGTCTAACCCAACCGCACCAGCTCAGCTTTTCTTTGACGGCATCCAAAGCGAAGAAAAAGCTGTGAAATTCTAATCCTTCCCTTCCGTTAGATTCATACTCATTTGTTTTTTTATCCTTCTTTGCTTTCACGACTTTATCAAAGCAATAAAAAGTTCTCCTTTTAATACCATAATAACTCATCAAATACGACATATATAATAGAATGCCCCAGCATCAAAGTTCACAAACAATATTTCAAAAATATTCTTCAAATTCAATATGTCAACAAAACCCTTCCCAAATAATAATAAAAAAAGCTCACATACAAACATTTCAAAAGACTATCTTAACATGAAAATTTATTAAAGATATCTCGAAACTTTCCTTATCATTTTCATGAATAATGATGAATCATAATGTAAACCCTGTCGTAATCAAGGCTATAATTGGTGTTTAAAACACGTTTTATAATTAAATAAGAGATCAAGGATAATTTAAAATTTTTTACAAAACTCGTATAATACGATCTCCATTCATTTCTAAATAAAAACATTTGGCTCGTTCGGTTTGTCACATATACAATATCAGAGTGCTAGCAAAATTCCCGACATTCACCGGGATAATTTCATTAATCCAAGAGTTTTATAGGGCATCATTGACCATCTCAGTTTCCCATATCAGGGATTACATAGTAACTACAAATCTATGGTCAATTCAATATATATGGCTGTCCAAATGATAACCAAAAACCAAAAAGAAACTAAGACTACCACTGGCAATCCTAGTCGTCCTTCCTCAATTGTTTGCCTCGAGATCCACTTGCCCTGTCTAAAATGGTTATATAGAAAGAGTGAGATTAAAGAATCCCGATAGCAACAGTTTATGTATATAATGTATAATTAAACATAGCAAGTAAGCATATATCACAATGCAGCATATCAATATTCAATGCCGGGTTAACCGCCACGTCCCCTCAACAATATTCAAGGCCAGGCTCACGCTGCGTCCCCTATTCAAGGCCGGGTTTACCGCCACGTCCCCTCGCTCATTCAATGATAAATACATACAAGCAATGTATTAAACATGATATAGGATAAAGTGTCACTACCTTGTTCTTTTTGTCCTTCTTCAAGCGTAGGCCTTCTACGTTCCGGGTAAATATCGAATCCTATAGTCATAATTAAGGATGACGCATTATCACTCAATCCAATACTCAAATGACTTCAAAACATTTAGTTTTGGTTATCATTAAAGTCCCTTAGGTGGCTACTAGAAGCCCAAACAAATACCTAAAGTGTTGGGAAGTACAATCTTAAAGACCACCTTTTTAGTGTGCCTCGTAAAACGTGCCGCTTCCTGCTTCCGGCTCGGTCCTAAAATATTAAATGTATAAGAAATAGGTCATAACCTATCCAAGTATCATTTTAGAATCTTACATAGTATTTCTTATGGTTATATTAGCCTATGGTGAAAATTTACCAAAATGCCCCCGGGACCCTGGCCAGGCCGTACCCGGCCCAATGGCACGTTTTCCCCAAAATTTTGACCAAGGCTATTCTAAAGTATTTTCGCCCAATGAATCCATTTCTGGGCTCAAAATCACCAAATTCACTATTAAATACAAAAATACCCTTGACAGCCCCTATTTAGGGATTTCAATGGCGTTTTCGTAATTATGCTTTTTTGGCCTCTACCGAAAAAGTACCCAACTGTAAACCCACCTATTTTTGCCCACTGAATCCAATGGAACCATTTATTTCATGAAAATACAGCTCCAACCCCATGAAACAGTGCTGGCCGAAATATTCAAGAAAAATGGAAAAATATAGTTTTATGTTCTAGCTTCCAAAACTTGTACTTTTCCACCTCTAATCCTTTATTAACTCGTTTAAACACTTCTTAATCATGATTCAAAGAAATTTGAGCAGTATAACCCCTTAGGGTTAGGACTTTCCAAATTTACAAAATCAACCAACCAATACCAAACCAAGCCAAGAACAACAATAGCAACAACAATAAACCACAAGAGTTGATGTTCTTGAAGTTATCTTGGTTTTCTTCACTTTCTCTCTTTAAAGCCTACCACCCTCTTTCTCTCTCCCTTGAGATTGCTTGCTAAACATTGTCTTTCATGGAGAAGAAGAGATTAGAGAGGAGTCATATAAAAGATGAAGCTTGATCACATAAACATGCAAGCTTACCTTTGATCTTTCTTAAGGCTTCTCTCTCTCTCTCTCTCTCTTTCTCTCTCTCTTGTTCTTGATGTGAATGAGCAAGAAAGATGAAGCATGGGCTTTATAAAATATCTCCCATTTTCCTCTTAATTAATAAATTATAGGATAATAAAATATGACATAAGCCTTGTACTTGAGTTTATCCTCTTCCAACTTGTGTCATAAACCTCCAATTGCAATTGAATCAATTCTCCTTCATTTGGTTAACCCAAAATTGTCCTAAGGGCCCTTCATACACACCATTTGGGCTTTCATTCCATTAATCAAACTACAAGTGCCAAGAAATCATATTTTAATCCAATTTCCACATGTGCTCTTCTTTAACAATTCTAATTTAATCCTTTGCCTTAAGATGTTGACACTTGGCATAATTATGGGCCAAATAATTATTTCTCCCTCGTATTTTTTTTTCACAATTTACACAATTGCCAACACATTTTATTTTTCCAATTATTCATTTTCCTTTATTTTCCTTGATTAGTTGAAATTAACTCCAATTAATTGAAAAATAATTAATCTTGGGCTATATTGGCAAAATTATGATTTTGCTATCACCTTTGCAATTTAATTCCTTTTTTGAATTAATTTGCCCATTTCCTTATGAATATGAATATTTCAAAATTCACAAGATCCAATTTCCATGAATATTCACCATTTTATTGAATTACTCAAATAATTACAATATATTTTTGGTGAATATAAAATTTGGGATATTACACATAATATGTAGCAATTGGAGAAAAATAAATAATAACGAATAAAATCATCAAACTTTACTCATGTAATATCAATAAGAAAATGAGACAAATCCGATAAACTTTCCTTCGTAAAATGATACTTATAAATATGGTAATTAACATAAAAGCAAGGCTAGTAAAATTATCATTTATGAAAATTATAATGGAACACTATTCACTTACTCACTTAGTGCGTGTTTGGAATGGCTTATTTTTGTCCAAAACGTGCTTATAATTCGTGATTCACGGTATACGAGGTAAGTATGTGAGAGGAGTTTTTTCTCGGCTTGCGTAATAAGTGCGTTTTTCCTGTACAAAACGCTGAAACAAACACAGCTTTACTCGTTGCATTCATAATTGTATAACTTACTCCTACCTAGCCGCTTTCGCCCAGAAAACACTCTGTATTCCCTAATGCTCAATGTAATATCATTGTCATTCCCTCTTAATTCAAGAATTCAAGATTCCATTTAATAATTTAAAATCATTTTACTACTTAACTTGCATCCATCAACATCACCCATGTAATAGTTTCATAAACGTCTTCTTTAAACATATCAATGAATTCATACATCCCAAAATATTAACATTAAGAATAAAAAAAACTTAACCATTGGAATTTTACAACAATATTCTTTCCAACATCAGTATATAAATTGTCATACTTCTCAAACCCAATCCAATAAACTTTCCTTATCAAATCAACACCTCATATGAATTTCACAAATCAATTCACAAACACTAAACAATCTTAATTTAGATAAACTTCCTCTTCTACACAATGTCACAAACACTTATGTGCATTATAAAAATCAAGTCATAAAATAGTCGTGTTATCTTATATTTCTAACCAAGCAACTTCAAGCATCCTTGTTAAATCACAAATTAACCTAAATCAAATTCCTTAACAACTTTTATCTTATGTGCAAACATCATACTTCACTGTTTAACCCTCAAACATCGAAGTAATTCCACAAAACAAATCTCAATGTTCCATCCAATACCAAAATTGGGCATTCAATTCACCTTTCAAACATTTTATCAAACACTTATCATGCATAGTTATTTAAATTAATAGAACAAGCTTCCTTTTTCTAAATTTCTAAAACATCAATAATTTCTCTTTCACACATTTTCTCAAACATCTTATAGGCATTCAAAATTTATTCCCAGAGCAACACCACAATTGCAGTTACCAACAAATAAAATGCTCTCAAATTCCACTCTCAGTTCAAACTTCCAGCCACAGGGGACATAAAATAAAATAAAATCCTCACTCCAAATATGCATAGCCGCACAAAATTTAAAATAGCAACAACATAAGAGAAGAAGGAAAATGAAGGTCCAAGACTTGCACACTCCACTTGGTGCTTTGGAATAAACGCGGAGGAAGAATTTAGCCAAAGAACTTTTGAGTGTTGAAACAAGCATCATCCATCGCAGCAGCAAACAATCCAAGACACAAATGGCATAAAAGAATCAATGAAGGTGAGGGGGAATCCATTGAGCTCTACACTAGAAGTCTGACCAAGAATTATTTGGAAATTTCCCAAACTTCCATCGCCCTCTGTTATAAAAATCGACCCAAAAAAAATGAAAGAGGCGTCAACAACGGAGGAAGAGGATCTAGTAGATCATGGCGGCAAAGGAAGAGTGATGAGCAAAAGAATGAGGCAACAATAGGTGGTGGGTTAGATGCCAACGCAGAAGACGAGTCATGTGGTTTGTTTTGAAGATTGACGCCGGTGGATGCAGAGAATGCGATCTACAATTTTAGGGAAGGAGAGACGAGAATTCTAGAAGCAATTTATGAGGTTTTTTTTTTTCTTTGCAAAATGACAAAAATGATTTTTTTAAAAGGTAATGTGAATGTTTTAAATAAAAGAGTAATTTCATGGCTTAAAAGCTTTCTTTATTCCCAAAAAAAATACTTATAGAATCTTGCCAGATTTCATGCTAAATCCAAAAAAAATAAAATAAAATCCATAATATTTAAAACATAAACAAATCTGCCGTAACCTAGGAATATTAGGAAACAACTAAAAATCCTGAACTAGTAAATCTTCTTTTGGGTTTAATGACCATGTTCGGGATTAAAAACTTTTAGGGCATTTGAAAAGAATGATGTTAATAACAAATTAAAATATTTCCTATTGCAAAGGTTAAACCCAACACAACACTGGAAAACATTAAACTTATTCCAGTAGGTACTGTTTTTCCTTGGACCATCTTTATATGGAATAATTAAAAATACAATTTCTACAACATTTTAAATCCATTAATCTTTTAATCAATTAATTTTTTTCATAGGAATATTTTGTTTAATTTTTTAATTTACGGCTATTACAACTACTTCTTGTGTTGATAATGATTGTTGTGAGGAAGTTGAGGATGTGAAATTAAATGAAACTTTATCTTTTATGGGATGTGATAAAAAACTTGAAATCACTTTAGGAGAGAATAGTGGTTGTAGCCTAGAAGAGATTCCAATTATATGATATGGCATTGTAATAACGATATGCTAAAAGTTAGGTAGTTTAGTTGATTAGACAAGCGGTATTAACCATTAGTAGCACTAGCCATTTAAGAGCGGCATTAGCCAAACATGGCATTAACCATGCCTAATGACTATTGAACCCCTGATTAATGAACCCCTCTATTGTTTTCCTACTGCCTATATATATGGTAGAGCATTCCTATTGTTTCTTTACAAGGACCATTGGAGCTGAAAATGGGAAGCAACTCTCTTGTACAACCCCTGCCTCAAGTAATTTAGTAACCAATTTCTCAATGACATCCTTTTGTGTAGCCGGATATTGATATGGTTTCAAGGAAATAGGATTTGTGCCCTCTTCTAAGACAATGGGGTCATTATGACCTTCCCTAAATGGTGGAAGGCTCTTAGGCACATAAAATACATCTTGAAAAGCCTTTAGGACACCTTGAATCTCTGATGGCAGCTTAGGATCAGCACCCTTAATGGCAAAGCAACCCATCCTATCTCCTTGTACTTCAACTAACTGTATGAAGTATATTTGCTCTTTCTTTAGGCAACTTGTGTAACACCCTATTTTTGTAATTGATCCAATGAGTTTTACATAGCAAATTCGAACCACTAAGAAGTATTTCTTGGTAAAGCTCTTTCAATTCCCAACCTTAAGACAGGACTCGAACCTGCAGTTGAATGGGTTTTTTGAATAATTTAAAACTTTTTAAAACTAACATAAAGTGGTTTGTAACTTCTTTGTAATTCATCATTTCTTAATTCCTTTTATTTTTATCAAAGTATTTCTTTTTGTATTAATCATTTTGCTTACTTAACTAATGGACTCGTACCGTGAGATTACCCATTTCTAATTCAATTATCGCGCTTAGGAAATTCAATTCATTCATCATGCAGTGATATACAATTAATCACTCAAACGTCAATTACACAATAGTACAGTGCGTAAATAATTCTTCTCTTCTTCATTGCAACTTCTTCTTCTGGCATAGCGTCCTACACTCCGCTTCTGTGCTCAGCTGCCTCTATAGTTGGTTGAAGGGGCTGAGATTTGGGGGAATCTCAATAGCAAACAATACTACTATACATGCAAAATATATACTTAATACATGACATGCTTGTCTTACATAATCACGTGCCAACATATTGATATATTTGCATACTCAATGTTACAACATACTCATGGTAATAGCATAAATGTAAACAGAGCTTCAGTCATTCAGTAATACTTAACAAAATTACGCAAAGCAATAGCATAGATCAATGCACAAGTATACATATCAAGTACATGCAGATTAGGTAAGTTATACTACCTCTCATCTTCATGTCCTCCTCTGGTACCTTTTCTTCTAACCGTTGGGGTTGCTTGGGAAACTTTCCATTTCCTCTTCCTTATCATCTCATGACCCTAGAAATACAATCACATCATTAGAGTCATGGTAATTGAATGTCCAATGTTGCTATATTAGCCTCTAGAACATGTCTCTTATCTTTGGACCCATAATTGTCCCAAATTACCTTAAGTGCCACAAATTTGTAGGTCATCCTAATCTGTCAGATTTGTCACCTAACTTTAAAAAATCATAATTTATTTTAGGAAACTCCAACTGAGGTGGTTCAAATTCCTATGTAACCTTCTTTAAGTCTAGTTTAAGAGAAAAATACTTCCTACTGCCAGTTCTATAATATCTCGAATTTTAAGCCTAGAGGCTTGAGAATAAGCCTGAGTTAAGCAGGCTACCAGGCTCGGGTTTGGCAAGAACTTTAAGAATATCTAAGAGCCATAATGACTTTTAAAGACAAATTTGGAATTAAGTATCGGATTTGTTCCAATTAGTCAAAGAAAATACCCAATTCCTTTATCTAAAGTCAAATAGGATCTAAAGCCTAACTTGGATCCAAAAAGAAGAAGAAATGGCATCTTGCAAGAGGAAATAAAATGGAATAAAAGAACTAATGGCAATTCAATTATATTGCCATGATCAAGGGGCAAAAGAGACAATTGCTATTTGATCTTGAGGTTAAAATTGAAAATCAAAATGAAGGGCAATGATTTGCTCTTAAGAATCAAGAGTAATTATGAGGATGAAAAGAAAATTAAACCTCCTTACACATGGTTAAAAAATGTCCAAGAGTGAAAAAAAGAAAAAGAGAAGAGTTTGGCCAAAGTTTGAAAGTATTTTGCAAGAGGACTTTAGTCAAACTTGGACACATGAACATATAAGCTTTGGTCAACAAGTCCACCTCCTTTTTGTGTATTAATTTCAGTTAAGACACTCAAAAGGGAAGGAAGAGAATTCAAATTTAACCATATACATTGACAAGTCAAAGGGAAAAGAAAGAAGAGAATAAGGAAAAGTCAAATGGTCTTTAAACTTGATCAAGTTGAAAAGTTGACCAAAAAGTAACATTTCAAGGGGAAAATGGTCAACAAATTCCCTCCTCTTTGGTTGTGAATTTTGGTCAAGAGATAAGGAGAGATAATGGATGAAGATAACTCCAAGTTAACCAAACCAACCATAGTCGATTAATTAACCAAGCCAACTTTACAAGAAGCCACCAAAAGTTGACACATCATCTCTCTTTGCTTTCTTGGATGAATTTTTAGCCAAGCACTCTGAATGGTTGAACATTCATTAAATCAAACACATGTCACTCCCTCTCACACTCCAAAAGACGTTCAAGTGAGGAAAAAAAGAGAAAAATGAGTGAAAAAGAAAAAGGAAAGAGAAAGATCACTCTTGAAGAACAAGAAGCAATGTGAGTCTTCAACCTAGATTTTCACCTTGATAATCACCTTTCTAGCTCAAAGTCTCTTCTTTAACATTGTTTTCCTCTCTAAGAGCTTCAATTCTATGGTTTTTGTTTCTCAAAAGGAGGTGACTTGTGCTATCTATAAAGTGTCAAAGTTGGAGAAATTAAGAATAAGCTTTAGAAAGGGCAAGAGGTGAGTATAAGCTTTGATTTGAACCAAGTATCTTGTTAATTGGTTGAGTTTTGTGGAATTCTCTTTACTGCCCTAATTTTGGTTATCTTTGGGTTTTAGGGTTTCATGTTGATTTGGTCTTGGAAATGGCAATATATGATGTTAAACGATGATTTTAGCCTAGTTTGGAAGTGAAATTTGCAAACTTATAAATTTTGGTTTGGGCAGATTTTTGGTCAGATGCCGGGCAAGTAGGAGGAAGGTGAATTTGATCAATTTGAGGTCACCAATGGATTCTACATGAAAAATTGAGTGGGGATAGCTTGTGGTTGCGATTTTGGATAAGTAGGATAGAAAATATAAAAATTGGAACTCAATGTGGCCTAGGTTTAGCACTCCTTGATCTGTGGCAGGTTGTTTGTGACCTGATTTTGAATAATAAAATCTGGGTCAATGGATATGATATTTTTAAGAATGAAATTAGACGCTCTAAGCTTTAATTTGATATATAATATGTGTCATTTGGGTCAGTATATTAAGATAGATGAATTTTTTAAGTTTAGGCATTGAATCTGGAACAAATTCTGGAATAGTGAGGATTGATTGAAGATTCTGAAATTGTGTGCATGAAATTGGTAGAGGGAGTTATTTTTACCTTAAAGTAGACTTAAATAGCTTCACATATAATTTTGAACCACCTGAATTGGATATTCCTAGACCAAGATATGAATTTTCAAAGTTGGATGAAAATTCTGCCAGCTTTTGGCTATTGTGTGAAAATAAGAAAGTAAGGTATTTTGTAATAAATGTGAACTCCAAGGGTAGATATAAGTGCTAGTTCTTGGCATGGATTGTAATAAGCTTGAAATCTAAGGGTAGAGATATGTACTAGTACTTGGGTAAATTGTAAGAAAGTTGAATTCCAAGGCTAAAGATGAGTACTTGAGGCTAGTGTAGCCACCTTAGATATTCATTTGTCATAGCTTTAATAATGTGGTTATTTATTTAGGGCCATGAGATGACAAAGAAGAAGAAATGGAAGGCTTTGCAAGAAGATTCAATAGTTGGAAGAAAAGAGGATAAGAAGAGGACATAAGTCCAAAAGGTAGTTAAACTTTTCTGACTTGCATGTATTTGATATGTGTATGCTTGTGTATTAGTGTGTGTTATTGCTTTGATGAATTGTGTGGAATATACTTGAATGATTAAAGCTCTGTTTTTACTTATATTGTGGCCATAGGTATAATATGTAAAACATTGAGCATGCATATTATGTTGGCATAAATTTATGTAAGCAAGCATGTCATGCACTAAGCATTATTTTGCATGCATATTTAGCATTGTTTACTACTGAGATTCACTCGAATCTCACTCCTCCCTCATAAACCATATAGGTATATTAAGTATAGAAGTGGAATGTACTGGAGTCGCGTAGCGAAAGACGTGATGGAAAACTGAAGAATGTTATTTGATAATTTGTTGTGTATTAATTATCGTGTTTTGAGAATGATTGTATAATCATGCATATGCATCTAAATGGATGCCCTAGCAATATAGTGAACTAAGAATGAGCAGAGGAATAATCTGGCTAAATAAATGAGCAGCAAATCACTCTGATTGAATTAAATAAAGATAAGAATCGATGAGTAGTAATGAAGTTGCAAACCACTGCCTGATACTTTCTAAAGATTTTGAAATTTTTAGAAAAATCCACTCAACCACATGTTCGAATCCTGTCTTGACGTTGGGAAATGAAAGAGTTTTGCAAAACAAATATCGCTTAGTGGCTCGAATTCACTACGTAAAACTCATCAGATTGATTACATAAATAAGGTGTTACAAGTTCCACACACACATTTCCATAATTCCTAATTAATCATGACTGCCATAGAAATAAAGCCAGATTCCCCAAACTTTTAAAGATTCATATCTTACGACTCACTAACCCCAATAACACATATTATATATCAAATTAAAGCTTAGGTTGTCTACTATGAATCTGGAAAATATCATGACCATTGGGCAAGATTTGTCTATTCAAAAACACATCACAACCAAATTGTTCTCCAGAAAACGCAAAATAGCAGTACCTAAAATTAAATTCCAAAATTTGTGTTTTTTATCCTGTCACTCTAAAATCATAATCATCGGCTATTCCCATACAATTTTTCATGTAAAATCATTTGTAACCTCAAATTACTCAAAATCATTCTCTTTCTTCATGTTCTGCCCCTGATCGAAAACCCACTCTAAAGCCAACAACAATCAATTTGCAAATTTAACCACTAAACCACTCTAATATAATCATTAAACTTCATCCATCACTATATTCATAATCATAACATCATAAACTCTTATTTTCTCAAGTTGGCCGAAACCCTAGTAGCCAAAGAAGTTCAAGAAAACTCAATGAAACCTCAAGATATTCAGTTCAAATTGAAGCTTAGGCTTACCTCTTCACGATTCTACAACCAGTTTGGAATTTTGGTAGCACCGACCCTAGGTAGATGGCACCAAACACCTCAGATTGGAAATCCAAAACCATAGAAAGGATTCCCACACTGAATTGAAGGAGATTAGTAAAGGCTCCATCTGCTAGAAACACCGATTCGGGCTTGAATCAGGGTAAGAACACTCAGTGTTCTTACTATTCATCTTCCTTATCTCCTTTTTCAATTTCTCTCCATTTTCCCTTTACTTTTCTGCCATTTGCTGCCTTTGAACGAAATTACAGAGTGTGAGAGAGTGTTAAGATATTTAATCACATGTGTTTAAGTCTTATGGTACCATGTGTCCGAGGATTAAATCTTGGAGTAACAAGTGTCCTTTAAGCATCATCCTTTCTCTTTTTCTCTCTCCTTCTAGGCATCCTTTTGCATCTAGGGAAGGGAGGTCTGTTACAAGTGTAAATGATTTCTTAAAAGGTGTAAGTGTACACTGTCGTAAATAAGTAATACAGAAGTGAGTAAAATGTCGTTCCCACAAAAATTGATCACTAAGTACCAAAATGGGTACTTTTAATTATATTTAGTCGATCGATTAGTTGGTGATTGAGAGTAGAAAAAAATGATTAAATATGAATACAAATAATTTGAAAACAACTATGAGAAAAATCCTTAGTGGTAAGATTTCACTTAACAAATTTTGGATTGAATCACCTATATATTCTAGTCCAATTTATTTCACATGATTGATAGTCGAGTTTTCCTAATTTAATTACTAACCTCTACCAACGTCAAACAATTCTATCATTAATTGCTAATTCAATATATTCCTATATGAATTCAAGCAATTAATCATGCATTAAGATTTATGGAACTCATTAAGACCACACAACTCATATGAATATATTCCTATTTCATATGCAAGTTATGGTTTTAATTATAGGATCTACACACATGCATCTCCTTCCGATGTCAACATATATATTGAAATCATTCAAATGATATCAATCAATTGAAAGTATTAAGAGCAATAATTAAAACTCAATCATGAAGGAAAAATTAAAACTAGATTTAATAAGTTAAGATTCAATCCGTTATTAGTAAGCTACATCATCACCCTAGTGTTAGCATTGTGAAATTCATATCAAAAAGGCACATTTACACTTGATTTATCACACTTTTTGATTGATTAATGGGTATATAAGGATTAAAGTGTGAAGGAAATGTGCCTAATGAGTGTTTGGTTAAAAAGGGTATAATTCTTTGATTAAATGTGAATATTTTGTTGTCATACATCACCCTTTGCTTTGTATAGACTTTCTTGTGTTGATAGGATCACAATTGAGACACACAAAGAGTCATTAGAAGCACAAATCATGGATTAAGAATTTGGGAAGAAGAGTAGAACATCATTGTATCATGGAAAGAGCTATAAGAGTTGAAGAGAAATGCTTGGCTGTAGCCAAGAAATTGGCTGGCTGCAGCCAAGCCATTTCTGGCTGTAGCCAGAAGACAGACAGAGGAAACAAATGATTTTGGGCTGCCACCAAGAATTTTTTGTTATAGCCAAAACGTAAAAACAGTAGCGGTGTATTTTGTTTCTAGGTCATTTAAAAGGCAAAAAGCAGAGATGGAGAGCGAAGCTCGATATTCTGAGGTTTTGTGAGGTGGCTAAGGAGTATTTGCAAGCAAAGGAGTGGAGTTTTCTCAAGGAAAATCAAGTGGGATTGAAGATTGAAAGAGATCCCAACTCAATTTCTCTTGGTTTTTCTGTACTCATTCCTTTCTCTTTTGTATTTCTGATATGGCTATAATGAATATGTATATCTGTGATTCGTTTTTGCACATGGATAGCTAAGATTTTCATTCTAGGATTGTTTTTGAACCTTTGTATGGATTAAACTTGATTCCTTCTCTCTATAAGTATCTAATGGCATATATATGTTGATTTTACCTTGTTTTTACTGCTATTTGTGACTGGCCATCACTATGGATAATTTGTTCAATTAAATTAAGCTTGAGAGAGTTAATTTAATTGTAGAACTTTGGTAGAATTATGCTAGACTTGAAGTTTAAGAACTAAACGGATGGTTTGTTAGTAACATAGAGATATAGTTACTAACCTAGCATTGTCAAATTAAGGTGGTTACTTAATGATTATTTTCCCTTAACTATAGCAAGAGATTGTGCATGTTAATGGAGGAAATAAATTTGGTTATGACTTGAGAGAGTTTAACCAAATGCTTGTAAACCTTAGATTGACATATATATATCCCATAGAAGTACTCTTGGAGAGGAAAATAATTAAGTTTATAAAATACAAAGGGGATAAACAATCATAGGCTTATTACAATTATTGAAATCACAAGAATCATATTTTCGTTCAGTAATTCTTAGTTTTTACAAAAATATCTTTTGAAACTTCTTTTTCCACACAACATGTTTTGGCTCAACTTAATTGAATTCACCAAGCCTATTGCTTGACTAATTTGTTACTCAAATCCTCGAGGGAACGATCTTACTTATTACTTTATTACTTGACGCGATCCGTGAACTTGCGGTAGCAAACAACTAGGAAAATAAAAATTTAGCTCATGATGAAATTAAAAAAACCAAAATAAAATTGAAAACTTCATAAACATTGTATAAAACTTGATTATTAAATTTTAAAATATAAAGATGCAACCACAAGATGCAGGAAAATGGAGAAATCTAGCCGTCCTTATAGGAGGTAAAACCTTCCATATAGGTGACAATCTATTATAAAGGGGGACTACTTATCCCATTCATAAAGGAGGTCTACCTAAGCCTTCCTAGATGGAGGTATGCCAAACGTAATACAATGTATGAAATTAATTCTATGATAGTGTCAATCTCCTTTAGAAACAGCACTTCACTCTCTAACTCTAGCTCATCCTTCTTTTGTCAGAGAAGGATGCTCTCCCCGTTTTCTCCACGAGTATGAATATTTATAGGCTCCAATACAAAATCAAAGGGTTTGAATATCATCTATGAATAGGACAACAACCCTCCTTTCTTCAATATTGGCTGCCTCCTTCTTTGACATATTGTGCTCTGTCTATGCCCCACCTTAATCTTTTATAGAGTCTTCATACCTCACTCTCTTTTCAATCCCGTGGATCTCCTTTCTTCTCTTTGTTATTTTTTTTCAAATGGTGGGGTATAAGGGTAGCTTATTCTTTTGACCTTTTTGATCAGCAACTTTATGTTGATTTTCTCTACTAGTCCACCGTACCTAATAAAAACAAACAAAGAAACATTAATATAAACTACTAATAATATTAACAACATAAACTATTATTATAAACGGTGTTGTTTGTGGCTATCAAAAGAAAAGTAAGGAAATATTTATCAATTACACCCAAATACATTGCATTAAGTTCAAATATCATCCACAAAATCATCATATAAGGGAAAATAAATATGTAAATATTTTACTTATCAAATTCCCCCACACTTAGCTCTTGTACGTCCTCAGACAAGGAGTGACTAATAAGTGCTTCCAACAAAATCAGAATTGACAAGTCATAAGCAAGAACGCAATTGAAAAAAAAAAGAGATCATAGCATTCATGAATCAAAGAAAATATAAACTAGTAACTTTATTTGAAAATGAATGAACCGAGTTCGTAATTGTAACTCATTCTCTCAATCTCTCAAGTGTTTAAGGATAAGTGTTTCACTCAAATTCAAACAAAAAAAATTGCACTACCATAGGCTTGCTAAAAATCTCAATCTCCACTACCTAATTCACATGCATAATTCAAATCAAAACAACTTATTGAGGGTTGTAATGGGGTTAAGGTAAAAGGAATGTAAAACATGATATGAATGACTACATTTAAGAGATTAATAGAGCAATTGAAAAATGGGCCAACTTATGAATAAATTTATCTCATCATAACAATCCAAAATTTTAATTCAAATACTTAATATTTCTTTTTTCTTCTTTTTTTCTTTTTCTTTCCTTTTTTTTATACTTTGCAACTCTAAAGTTTGATGATATATACACCCCTACACTCGTAAAAAACCCTTTTCACAAAAATTTCAAATGCTATGCTAATGTTTTGAATTAGGTAAAACCACTTGATATATCATTAAAACACATGTTAATAGGTTAAGAACAAAGAAACAGTCGATTAGGCTCAAAGGGATTTATCAACAATATAATTGCAAGGTTGGCTATTTGGCTTTGGCTAAAAAAATGAATGCCTTTATCATTTTTGAATGTACATGTGAAATGTAATCTTTGTAATGACCCAATTTGAAAATAAGGGCTAATGACTTCGAAATTGATTATAATTAGTGTAATTAAACACTTTTAGAGAAATGTGATGTGAATTTGATATAAATGTACTTGGTGATAATTTATTAAGCATAGTGAAAATCAGGGGTAAAATAGTAAAATTGGAAGTTTACCGACCAATTGGTTAATTATCAAAGAGGGAACTTATTGGTGATTAAAGAATCAATGGTTGAGATTTATTGTCAATGGGTCGGAATTGTATGCTTTACATCTATGTATGGAAGAGTGAACAAGATTATGCCAAGTGGCATTATATGGGCCAAAGGATCATGCCCATTGTCAACCACTCACTTTTTCTCTCTCTTCTTTCTCCTATTCGGTTGCAGCACAGGTCAAGGGGGAAAATTCTGCATACTCATAATGATCATCATCATCTCTCATCGTTTCTCTCTCCTCACCTCCATTTCCGGTGAGCTTGAAGAAGAGAAAGGAAGAGAAAGGTAAGATTTTGATATCTTTGTTGACCTCTAATACTCTAGACCTCTTCTCTAATGTTGTGCACATCATTGAGAGCTTTATTTTGGTGGTTTTAGATATTTGATCAGAGGTGTTTAAGAGTTTGAGGAATTTGGGAAGTTGAAGAAACCAAGGTTTTGGTTTAGCAAATTGAAGAGGTGAGTATTTGTGATATTTTGGTACAAGTATTGTGATTTTTGGTTGAGTTTGATAAATTCTGAAATTTGCCATGGTTTTATACCAATTTTTGAATGCATAAACTATATGGTGAATGATGTTGGAACTTGTTTATTGTGAAGTTATTTGAGTGTTGGATATGGTTTTGAATTTTGGAAGTGAGTTGAATGAAATTGGGTATTGTGTGTGTTATAGAGACCCAAAAATAAGATTATGGTTAGGATGGCTTTTTGAGTGTTTTAAGGCTACCAATGGGTTCCTCATGGAATTTTAAGTGGGAATGAGCTTTGTGTTGAGTTAGAGAACCATTAGGATCAGTTTTGGCAAATCTGGGAATTTCTGTTAGTTGCTGCGATCTGGCAATCTGATAAGATCACTCAAGTGAGGGGGGTCTCACTCGAGTGCTGCAGTGTAATTTCCCTTTTTCCTTCTGTATTTCACCTGGTTTTCTGATAAAAAGCAAGAGTGCACTTTTGATCTCGGAGTGATATTGGTGATCACTCGAGTGAGCATGGGTTCACTTGAGTGAAGGTATGAGTTCATGTTATAGGACTGTGTCTCGGGTTGTCACTCACTGGCCAATTTTCAAGAGTGTGTTTTTGATACTCGCAAGTGTGGTCTTCTCACTCGAGTGCCAAGGGTTGTGCTCGAGTGAGTTTCCTCCTTGAAACTGTCTGTGCTCTCGGGCAAGCAGTTTATGTGTTGTACTTTCGGGGACTCGAGTGAATTTGGAGTCATCACTCGAGTGTAAAACCTCATGATCGAGTGTTGTGAGCACTTTTTGGCTGTTGTTGTTTCTCACTATCAAACACTCACGAGTCAGAACCATTCTCACTCAAGTACAAGTCTCTTATCACTCAAGTGAGGTCATCTTCACTCGAGAGAGTCAGCCAAAAATCAGTGTTCTGTTTCCGAAAGAGGGGTCTTCAGGGTAGTTTCTCCCAACCCTTTTGGTATATGTGTAGGCCTCTAATAGCCACCTAAAGAGTTTGAATGATAACCAACCTAGTGTATTATGGAAATATATATATATATTTGGAAAAGAGATTGATCGGTTGTCCCTAATTTAGTCATAGGATTTGACATCTGTCGTACTCGTGAGCCCACTATGCTAAGGAACCTTCAGGAAAGAATAAGGTAGTGACTCTTTCTCTTATACTGTGTGTAAATCATTCTATGTATGTCTATTATGCATTGTGTTGCTGCTGCTGCTTTGTGATGCTTTGTGCCTTGTGATGTTGCCTTGTGAAGCTTTGTGATGCCTTATGATACTGCTGCATAGTGATTACAGCGAAAGCTGGCATAGTGTTTACTGCGAAAGCGGGCATAGTGATTACAGCGGAAGCTGTTGCATTGTGAATACAGCCGTGAGTGCTGTCGTATGTGGCATGAGCCATATATCATTGTGTTGCTACTAAACATGATCTTACATGCTATGTGTTTACATACTATATGAGTGATTTGTTACTATTGGGATTCTTTTGAATCTCATTCTTTCCTTTGACTAACCATCAGACAGGGCAAGTGGCTCCAAGGAGAAGTGGGCAACCAGGAGTGGTTAGGACTAGTAGGAACGTTTTAATTTTTGAACTGTTGGTTATCTGTTTTGGTTTGGGATTACTGTATATATATGGGATGTGAATATTATTTTTGAATATGTAATCCCCTATCTTGGGAAACTTTACACCCATTTTATATATACATGTAACCCGGGATTGCTGAGATTTTAATTGGCCACTCTGATATTTATTTATGTGATTTAACTGCACAGGTAATTGTATTCGAATGTGAATGTGAGACCATATTAATTATATTTTTGAACTGCTTTTCTGGACACCCCATCTTGAAGATGAGGGATCATAAATGTTGTTTTAGTCTTATTGGTATCTATTTCACTTGAATTTCATAACCCGGATATAATTACGGTGAGTGTTACAATCTTAGCCAAATTTAAAGCAAGTTCTAGAGTGACAACTTAATAGGTGAATATCACATACAGGAGAAATAATCATTATTGATTAAATAGGCTTAAAAGCTCACGGTTAGGGGCTTTCAAACTCAGCTCATTCAATCTCAAAATTCATCACCAATCATAACAATCAGTTGTTCAATCATGCTATAAAATCTCTAAATTCAATTGATCCATACTTAAGACTTATATACTTCTTAAGATCATTACAAAGCACCTAAATAAGATGATTTTTTTTTTCAATTTTTTTAAGGAACAAAAATATGCAACTAATAAAATGTATCTCAAGAGTTAAGAATAACTCCTTACTCTGCCATTTTTTCCACAACCCATGCATCTAATGGTTTTACTAACTAACTCAACCCCAACCTAAATCAGACATTGTCCTCAATGTCTTTAGAGCTTAGAGAAAGTTTTTTTTTTTGCTTAAACACACAATAAAGTAAACCAAAATGCTAAGAGAAAAACCAAAAAATTAAGGAAAATTTCAACCGAAGAGTGGTATCTAGATTCTACTTCTAACTACTATATGAACATTGCCCACCTATTTGCTCAACTAATAGATCTGGTTTAGGTTTATAGGTTTTCAGTTGATTAAGAAGCTGATCAGCAGTTGGTGTAGAAATTATAGAATGGCAAGTCGCTTGGGGTATAAAAACAATTAACAATTAACAATCCTAATGGATGTTTGTGAAAGTTTAGCTTATCCCAATATACAACACTAGAAATCCCATCTAATGTCTCCAAACGACCGAGTAGAGCGATAAAAGATTGAACATGGTAGAACATTCGTCCCATTCGTTCAGGCAAGCTTGAAACTTGTAACTCTTGTCCTAAGGAAAATATGTGATTTTCCAACTCCTTCACTCTTACATTCAAACCCTTGCTTCTATTAATGGTTGCAGAAATGGCCACACTTCCCTTTAGGCCCTGGATGCCTCCCCCATATACAAAGTTGATCTTTCTAGCAGCTAATGCATTTCTAAGTTCCTTTGCTGCAGTCAGAAACTATCCATCCTTTCCCTAATCAGTTGCACAAAAAAATACAGATAGATGTGAATCTACATTTTAGTGTGATGCCTTTTCCTCTTCTTTTCTCTTGGATATTTTGTGTTTACAAGTGGAATAGTGCATATTTATATACTAAAATAGCGACAACCAAAATCATACAAATCATGCATTTTTCAAAGATGTTTGAAAAAATTTACTGACATGAATGACCGTTATAGGTTGCATGAAAAAATTAAACAAAATGAGTAAATAAAGTCCAAAGTTACTGAAAAGATAAGACATATTATGACTCACATCTTCCTCTTATTTTATGTCTAGTAAAGGCTTAAATGCTTTCTATAAATCGAGGATTTGCTTCTCATCCAGTTTTCTTATAAACTAGCAAACATGGTCTTTTAATGTCAGATTCCTAAGACAGTAGCGCTCTTTTTCTTTGTTGAATATGTCTATTAAATCGAGAAGAATACGATAAACATCACCACTCAGATGCATCTCAAGGGTTTGAATAATATCATCCAATGACTCCTTAATCAGTCCATCCTTTATGAATTGAATTTTATCTTCTTAATTTATAGAAACCACACCTTTGCTCTTATAGCGTTGATCACATGTCTACCTTGCACATTTATGGTAGACATTCACTCTTTTAGCTCTTTTCTTTTTGGAGTAAGAACTTCACATTCCTAGTATATATAAATAAATGACTCATGAATCTCACTGCTAAACATACCTTAGCTTCAATGATCCAGCATACATCCTTAGGAAGGCCCAAATGCTTGAATATCTTCATTCTTTCAAGCCGATAGCTATAAATTTTCCTGAGCATGTCTTTGGGAAGAGTGGAGAACCTGTTTTTAAGCTTTGCAAGAGATTTCTCCATGTGAACTTGAAATGAAAATGATGAAAACTAAAATTTTCAACACAATGCAATGTGCTTCAGTGAGTAAGAAAAAGAAGTTTTAGGTTGCTACCCAAATAGCCGCCCTTCTTTAATGTCTTTAGCTAG
Organism: Inga oerstediana; assembly: GCA_963210345.1. Taxonomy (NCBI): domain Eukaryota; kingdom Viridiplantae; phylum Streptophyta; class Magnoliopsida; order Fabales; family Fabaceae; genus Inga; species Inga oerstediana. The sequence continues at coordinate 42,467,522 of OY723401.1, read as the reverse complement.
ACAAAAACTAAACCAATTTTTTTTCTTATATATATATATTTATATTCGTTCTAGAAGGAGGGCTTACCTGTTGGTTCCTCAAATGTGATAACAGTTTTCAAAGTGTTGAGTATACCATCATTATACTCCTTTAGCCTTTGCCTATTCACTTTGAATTTTTGATCACCCTCTTGAATTTTCACAGTTCCATATGGCCATACTTGTGTCACAATAAAAGGTCCTTACTACCTTGATCTCAGCTTTCCTGGAAAGAGCTTTAACCTTGAGTTATATAAAAGCACTTTATATCCCAATGTGAACTCTCTCCTCAAAATTCTTCTGTCATGCCACATTTTTGTCTTCTCCTTGTATAACTTAGCATTTTCATAAGCTTGTTGTCTAAATTTTTCAAGCTCATTAAGTTGGAGAAGCCTCTTCTCATCAGCTACCTTTAAGTCAAAATTTAAAGCTTTTACTACCAATATACTTTGTGCTCCATTTCATCTAGAAGATGGCATGCTTTTTGTAATGGCCCAAATTTTGATTAAGGGATAATGATAATTATTGTGAATAATTTGTGAAATAAAGATTTAATTATTATGTGTTTTGTGGCAATTTCGGTAAATATGCCAAAATCAGTGGGAAATTAGAAAGAACGGAAAATTGTCAGTTAGTTAGTTAGTGATTAATGGAGAAATTAATTACTAACTAAGAAGAAATGAGATGTGTGACTAAATGACTAATGGAGTGGTTAGAGTAACTAATTAGTTACTTATTTTATAAGAGCAAATGAGATTGAGACACTTGGCAAGCTTATATCATGAGAAAGAAGGGAGAAAAGTCAAAAAGGTATTTTTAATCATATTTTCTCTCTCTCCTTCCCACCTTTTTTGCTGAAATGGCATGGGGAAGAGAAGCACCATCATTCCATTTTCATCTTCAAGCTCTCATCTCTTATTTTCTCCCTCCATTTTCAGCAGCCATGGATGTGCAAGTGAGAGAAAGAAAAGATTGATTTTAAGGTAAGCCAATGATCTCAAATGCCAAAACTCCTTTCATTAATCTTGTTTCTTGGGTTGAGAGCTTTATTTCTATGGTTATAGATTGTCCATTAGTATTGGTTTTGGCCCTCAAGGAAATCTAGTGATTTTAAAAGCAAGAAGCTCATTTGGGAAACTTGTTGAGGTAAGTGAAATTAACCTTTCTATCTATGTTTTGTGCCAAATGATTAAGCTTGGAATTTCTAGGATTTTTTTCCTTATTTTCAAAAATTATGGTCATAGAGAGTTTGGTATGCAATGGTTATGGAAATGGTGTTTTGGTATATGTTTTGGATAGATAGAATTGATTTGGGTTTAAAATGTAGAGTTGGCAATTTGTTGGGGATTTTGTGTTAGAAGTTTCCTAAAACCAAGCATGATAATGGAATAGGAATTTGGTAGTTATGATATTTCTATTGGATTCCTTGTGCACTTTTATGAGGGAGTAGCCTTGGTTGAAAATTTGGGATCATTGGAAACACTTGGGCAAAGATTGGGGAAATGCTGTCAACTTTGCTTCATTTTTTGTTCTGATAAGCCTCACTCGAGTGCAACATGATGTGTTCTCTTTGCCCTTCAGTTTTTCTGTTGCACTTCCGTGTAAAAACGTAAGAGTGTTCTCTCACTTGCGGGTGTTATGGGTTATCACTCGAGTGAACCTTGTCTCACTCGAGTGTGGGTGTATTTAACACTATGAACTCGCATCTCAAGTTGTCACTCGCAGTCAATTTTCAAGAGTGTGTCTTAACACTTGCAAGTATTAAGCTGTCACTCGAGTGCCAAGGTCCCTGCTCGAGTGATGTTCTTTTTTGAAAGTTTCTTATGCTCACGGGTGAGCACTTCCTGAAAATCACTTTGTAGAACTCGGGTGAGCATTAGGCTATCACTCGAGTGAATTGAGTTATGCTCGAGTGCATTGATCATTTCTGGTTTGTGTCATTTCTTTTTGCTCTCGGGTGGACACTTTCTGCCCCTCACTTTGTAGGACTCGAGTGAGCATTTGTCTATCACAAAGTGTTGACCTTTATACTCGAGTGTTGTGGGCATTTCTTGTTTCTGTCTGTGCTTGCTGTCAAGCACTCGCACGAGTGTGCTTTTAAGGACTCTAGTGCAAGTCCATCATCACTCGAGTAAGGCCTTCTTCACTTGAGTATAACAGTGAAAAATTTGTACTTTCACTTCTAAAAGGGGATCTTTGGTATAGTTCTTCTAACCCTTTAAGACTTTTGTTAGAGGCGTTTGTAGCTAATTAAAGGACATCAATGATAACCAATCTAAGTAATATGAAGTCATTGGAGTATTGGAATAAAGAATAACACTTCATCACTAATTATGAATTATAGGATACGATATTTGCCCTACTCGGGAAAGACCGGTGCCAGAGCACGCCTGGAAGGACCAAGGTAGTGACTTTTCTCTCATGTTGTGTATGATGCTTGGTATGCATGACTTATCATTGTGTTGATATTGTGAAATTGTGTATGTGTTATCTGCCATAGGGCATTATAGCGTGAGTAGTCGTAGGGGGTGATGGTTATCACACCTACCCCTACCATTATAATTGCCAAGGCTGCGTTATGGAATCGTAGATTCCTGTTTTGAGAATATACCAGTGTGGCTTTGGTATGTTGTGAAATGCTTTATATGAAACCCAGTTGTGGTGAATTATATTGTTGTGTACCATGTGGTGGTGCAGTACAGTGTGAGAAGACATAAGGGTGATGCAAATCATATCTGCCCCTGCCGCTGTAACTACCGTTGGGATTGATATGTGTTGTGTGATGATTTGCTTTCATGCTTTGTGGTTGTGCATACTATGAGTGATTTGACACTACAGGGATTTCTTAGAATCTTACTATCCCAAACAAATTTCAGACAGGGATAGTAGTTCCAAAGAGAAGCAAGTGACGAAGGGTGGATAGAGCTCCGGGCTTGGAGTTAACTACTTTGGATGACTGGTTATCATTTTGTAAATCATTGGATATTTTGTTAGGAATTACATGTACATTTTGGAGATATTGGATAGTATTTGTGTAATCCCCTAGATTGGGAAATTGATTATGGGCGTTCGTACCCTGTAAATCCTTGATTGATTATTAGTATCCGAGTGTGGCGGGAATTTACATTGTACTCTGATATTTATGAATGAAATCGTACTATACAGGCCATTTGTGTAATTAAAATGTGAATCTGAGTCCGCTGTTGAACATGTTTTGTAAAAGTTTTTGAAAACCATTTTTGGCAAAAGGAATTTTATTAAGTCCCAAATCATCTTACGGTCTCTAATCCCATATAATCACAACCTAATCTTGGCCTTGGTTGGAAGGGGGTTACACTTTTCCATAGAACAATTGATATGGGGATGTACCAATTGGTGTCTTGAAGGCAGTTCTATAAGCCTAAATTGCAACATCTAATTTTTGTGCCCAGTCCTTCTAATTGAAATTCACCGTCTTCTCTAAGGCCCGTTTCAGTTCTCTGTTTGAGATTTTCACTTATCCGCTAGTTTGTGGATAATATGAAGTTGCAACCTTATGAGTTACTCCATATTTAGCTAACACTGATTGAAGCTATTGAATGCAAAAATGCCTTCCTCTATCACTGATAATAGCTCAGGTACTCTAAATCTTGTAAAAATCTTCTTCCTCAGAAACTTCACAACCACTCGAGAATCTTTTGTAAGAAAAGCAGCTGCTTCAACACACTTCGAGGCATAATCAACAGCTACTAAAATAAACTGATTGCCAAATGAGGATGGAAAATGCCTCATAAAGTCAAGCCCCCATACATCCAAAAGCTCAACTTCTAAGATGTAAGTTAACGGGGCTTCATGTCTCCTTGAGATATTTCCCGTTCTTTGACGTCTGTCACAAGTTGCTACAATTCTATGGGCTCTCTTGAAGAGTGTAGACCAGTAAAACCCTATTGAAGGACTTTAGTAGCTATTATATTTGAACAAAAATGACCACCCTATAGGGATAAATGACAGTGATTTAAGATGCTAGACATTTCTTCTTCAGGAACACATTGCCTGATAATTCGATCTAGGTATTGTTTGTAGAAGAATGGATCCTCCCAAAAGTAATGCCTTACTTTAGCCAGAAATTTCTTCTTTTGTACTTTAAAAAGTTCATAAGGCATTATTCCGCTTGCCAAGTAATTTACAAAATCAGCATACCAAGGGATGGGTTGTGATTGCATGATAAAGAGTTATTCATATAGGAAATTCTCCTTGATTGGTGATTCTCTCTTTTGTTTAGATGACTCTAACCGAGAAAGATGATCTGCAATGAAATTCTCGATCCCTTTTTTGTCTTTGATCTCCAAGTCAAATTCTTGTAGCAGAAGCACTCATATGATAATGTAGGCTTAGCACCTTTTTTCTTAATCAAGTATTTGATTGCTGAGTGGTCCATCCAGATAATGACTTTTGACCCGATCAAGCAGGCTCTAAATTTGTCAAATACAAACATGACTGCTGATAGCTCCTTTTCTGTTGTTGCATAATTCAACTATGCGCCTGAGAGTATCCTGCTAGCATAATAGATAGCATGAAAGACCTTGCCTCTTCTTTGGCCTAAAATAGCTCTAACTGCATAATCACTTGCATCACACATCATTTTGAAAGGAAGGTTCCAATTTGGAGCTATCATAACTAGTACAGAAGTCAAGGCACTTTTTAAAGTTTAGAACCCTGATAAGCACTCCTCATTAAACACAAAGGGAGTGTTTTTCTCCAACAGCATGTAAAGTGGCTTTTGTGATTTTTAAGAAGTCCTTGAGGAAGGTGGTAGTAGCTTTTCAATTGTTTCAATTTAGCTCAGTCTATTTCAATGCCTCAATTAGATACCTTGTGACCCAGCACGATTCCTTCTATCACCATAAAATGACATTTCTCCCAATTTAGAACCAAATATGTCTCCACACAATGTTGCAAGACTTTTGCTAGATTTGAAAGACAAAGATCAAATGATTCTTCAAAAACTGAGAAATCATCCATGAACACCTCAATGAACCTTTCCACCATATCTGAAAAGATCGCCATCATACTCCTTTAAAAAGTTGTTAGTGCATTACATAAACCAAATGGCATCTTTCTAAAGGCAAAGGTACCATATGTGTAACCCCCTCCGTAATTATATTCAAAATACATGATTAAAATGAAACAGAGACTAATAATAGTCAAAATTCATTTACATTCCCATCCTTAAGATAGGATTTTCACAAATTTCTTTAACAAACACTTTAACTTGGTCTCACATTCATATTTCGAATACAATTACTTCGTGAAGATAAACTACATTCATATAAATATCAGAGTGCACAATAATAATACCGGCAATCCCGGGTTCATATCTTCACTAAAGATACGTAGGCACATACGCCTTTTACAATTTCTTAAATGGGGATTACACAAATTTCAATCCAAATACATATCCAAATACACTTCCACAACATATACAACCATATATCCATCCTAACATATACAACTCTAAATACATCTAAATCAACTATCATTATCCCAAATAGCAATGATGACCAACTACCAAATCCAAATGCCCATAAGGGATTCTCGCCGCCCCTAGTCACTTGCTTCTTCCTCGAGCCACTTGTCCTGTCTAAAATATTGGTAGGGGAGGGTGAGATTCTAGAGAATCCCAGCAGGAAACAGATACCAATATGCATGCAAGATAAGTATTTAATGCATGACATGCTTGCATCACAATAACTCGTGCTCACATAATGATATATCCGCATGCTCAATGTTTCAACAACATACTCATGGCCATAGCATAAATAGAAACAGAGCTTCAATCATTCATATATGTTTCACATAATCAAGCAAAGCAATAACATGCATCAATACACAAACACAAATATCAATACATGCAGGAGAGGTAAGTTCCCTACACTTATTCTTTCCATGTATGCTCCAGCATCAGCTACTCGCAATCCGAGAAAATATCCAACCCTATAACCAAATCAAGGACATAAGGTCAATCTCAATTCCAAATCCTTACTTTCATATCACTTAAGGTTGGTTACCATTCACACCGTTTAGGTGGCTATAATAAGGTCAATGAAAGCCTAAAGGATTGGGAAGTATTAGGTTGGAAATCACCTTTAAAAATCCCAAAATGTGCACAAAAGGTTTTTGGCTGCAGCCAAGAATTTCTAGTTGTGGCCAAAACGCACACAGAAGCTTTTGCGCTGCAACCATGATTTTCTGCTGCAGCCAAGGAAACTTCGCAAATTCATAATTAATTGTAGAAAAATAGAAATGAGGTGATCCCAAATCCCATTGAAAGCTATTTTAGTCCTCTTCATAGGAAAAATATGATCCATTACTGGAAATGACCATAAAATCCCAGAATTACACAAAACTCATCAGTGCCCCAAAACAGAGTTCTGTTTCAATCCCAAACTTTGGACAACCATATATCATAGAATACTAAACGAAATGACACAAAATGTATATCCATTTTGAAGCTTGGGATGTGAAATTAAAGACTGTAAAGTTTCACAATTTTCTGAAATCATTTGGTCATTCAAAACGTCCACACAAATAAACTGCCCAGAACAGAGTTCCAAGGGACAGATTTTCCAATTTTCTACCAAAGTGACTCATGGCTCCAAAATTAACAATCAAGCCTATTCCTACATAAATTTTCACAAGGAACACAATGGTAACCTCAAAATGACCAAAATCACAACCTATCAACATGCCCTGTTTTGACCAAAGCACAAAACCAACACAAAAGGTGCCAAACTTCACATTTAAGAATGCAATTCTATCACTTCAAAACACTAAACAAGGCACCATTTCCATAACAACAACATACCATACTTCCCAAGACCCTAAATCATGAAAATTAGGGCTAAATTTCCAGAAATTCAAGGCCTAACCAATGGCCACAAAACTTATATGAAAATGAAGCTTTCACTCACCTCAACAACTTTCCCAAAGAAGTTCCTTGGTTCTTCAAATTCTAGATTTCCTTGTGGCCACAAAACACCACCAATGGAGAAACTACAACTATCAAATTGAAGCTCTCACTCTAAGGAACAACTTTATAGAAGGAAGTTTTGGCATTAGAGGTCAAGATCATACCTTTTTCACAAGCTTTCCTTCCCCCTTTTCCTTCAACAATGGTGAAAATGAAGAGAGAAGAGAGAGATGAGAGTAAAGATGATGAAGCACAGAAAATTCTGCCCCCTAGCCCATTCTATGTGTACAAAAGATAGGGAGAGGGAGAGAAAATAATAAACAATGGCCATTTGACTTTTCCAACAACTCCCATCATCATATAAGCTTGCCAAGTGTCTCAAATCTATTGGCTCTCATAAAGTAAGTAACCAAATTAGTTACTCTAATCCCTCCATTAGCCATTTTAATTTCACATCTCATACCCTCTTAATTAGTAATTAATATCTTCCATTAATCACTAATTTAGAGCCATTCTTTCAATTTTCCCAACAATTATGGCATATTAATTAAAATTGCCATACAACACATAATTATTCCACTTTAACTCCATGATTATCCTCAATACTATCATTAGCCCTTAATTGAAATTTTGGGGCATTACAATATGGACATGTAAAAGTTGTTTTTTCTCTTGATCCTCCAATGTAGTTGTAATTTGATTATATCCTGTGTACCAATCCAAAAAATAATAATAGGCTTTCCCAACTAGTCTGTCCAGTATCTAGTCTATAAATGACAGAGGGAAGTGATCTTTTCTAGTGGCTTTATTGAGCTTTATGTAGTTGATGCATACTCTCCATCTAGTCATCGTTCATTATGGAATTAGTTTATTTTTCTCATTAGACACCACTGTCATTCAACCTTTCTTTAACACAACTTGAACTGGACTTACCCATTGACTGTCAGAGATTAGGTAAATTATACCAGCATCTAGCCATTTTATTATCTCATTTCTCACCACCTCCTTTATATTGGGATTGAGTCTTTTCTGGTGCTCGACTAATGGCTTGTAGTTGTCTTCTATCAAGATCTTATGCATACAAATTGAAGGACTAATCCCTCTTATGTCAACTATTAACCATCCAAATGTTGTTTTATACTCCCTTAAAACTCTTAATAACTTTTCTTCTTCATCGGGAGTAAATGCTACAAAGATGATTACTGGTAATGTTGAATTTCTTCCTAGATAAGCATACTTCAAGTGGGGTGGTAGTGCTTTTAACTCCAGTACTGGTGGTTTCCCTATTGATGGTACTAGCTTACTCGACCTTTATCCTAAATCTTCAAATGGTTTCTTGATAAAAATTGGGGGCTTTGCTTCAATGTACCTAATTTTCTCCAAGATTTCAGGATTAGTAGATTTTTATACATCTACCATTCTTATTGTAATACCCCAAATTTTGAGACTCGAGGTTAGAGAATAAGCCTGAGAGAAGTGGACTGCTAAGCCCCATTTTAGCGAGATCCCAAATTGTGATTAAGGCTTAATGACTTCAAAAGTGGATGTGGTTAGTGATAAATAACCCTTTTGGAGAATATGATGTGATTTGACACTCGAATGTGATTCGTGTGTGTTGTGATCAGCGCCGAAACCCTGTATTTGAGTTCAATTGTGGATTAATATCCAAATTGACTTAGAATAGAGGGAAGAATTGAATGTGAATTGTGTTGACATGTTGAGATTATTGTGAAAACATGTCAATGTGATGAGAATTTGATTGATTTGGTGTTTCTAATGGATTCCTTGTGAAAATTTATGTAGGAATGATGTTTGGTATGAAAATGGAACCATTGGAAGCAAAGATGCAAAATCTGAAATTCTGTCCAGTGAAACTTTATTCTGGGTAGTCAGTTTGTGTGAACGTTTTGAATGACAAAATGGTGTCTAAAAATTATGAAAATTTCCAGTCTTATAGTTTACATCTCAAGCTTCAAAATGGACATATAATTTGTGAACAAGGAGATATTACTGTCCAAAGTTTGGGATGGAAACTGAACTCTGTTTTGGGGCAGTGATGAGTTTTATGTAATTCTGGAATTGTGTGGTGATTTTTAGTAATGGCCAATATTTTTCCTATGAAGAGGACTTAAAAATATTTCATTTGGCTTTGGAATCACCTCATTTTGAGTTTTCTAGAATTAGTTATTATTTTTCAAAGTTTGGGCAGAAAATCTGCCAGAAAATCCAAAAATGGGAATTATGACATCACCAAAATAAAAGATGACATCATCATGGAATTAAAATATTTCCCATCTTCTTCTTTCTCTCATTTCTCTCGTGAGTTTCAGCTGAAAAGAGAGAGAGACGTTTGAGATCTCTTAGAGAGAGAAAGAGGAGAAATCTCACAAGGTAAGCCGATTTCTCCGACGACATAGCTCCTAACGCGTATAACCTTGCTTCTAAGCTTCTCTTTCATGTTCTTTAAGGTGTTGGAAGCTCAATTTTCATGGTTAAGAAGGGCTAGGGTTTCAGCCACTCTTGAGAAAAGCTAGTGGGAGCTTGAGGTAACTTCCAAACTTTCGTATATTGACTATTCTGGCTGCTGTGGACAATTTAATCGGTGAAATTTCGCCGGATTGTCTTTGTAAAATTTGGAAATGTTGTGTTAGTAGTGTTATGCTGCCAAAATTTGTACTAAATGGTAGTTGTAACCTAATGGAATAGTCAATAAAGTGGTTAGGAGTAGAAAGGAACGCGTTTATGGAGCCGAAACCGAAAAACCCCAATTTTCCCCAGAATACTTGAGAATTTCGGCCAGCTCTAGAAATGGCTCTTAGAGTTGGATTTTCAATGATTTGACGATTCCATTGAGTTCAGGAGCAAAAATTAGGTGGGGTTACAGTTGGGCACTTTTTCAGAAAAGGCCGAAAAAGCATAATTACGAAAACGCCCCTGAAACCCTTAAAGTGGGGTTGTCAAGGGTAATTTTGTAATTGACATTGAATTTGATAATTCCGAGTCCGGAAATGGATTCCTTCGGCGAAAATATGTCAGAATAGCTCATGTCAAAATTTCAAGAAAAGTACAGCTGGACCGGGTACGGCCGGGCCCGGCCGAGTCCCTAGGGGTATTTTAGTAAATTTTTAGTATAGCCTCATATAACCCCCATAAACACTATGGAAGTGTCTAAATAGTACATTTGACATTGTAGGATTGAATGTGAAGCCCCGAGTTGCTGGCACGCAAATCGAGGAGAAAAGACTGGAAGTAGGAAACTTATCTCTCCTGCATGCTCTGATAACTGTATTAATGTGTTGATGCATGTTATTGCTTTGCTTGATTATGTGGAACATGTATGAATGATTTAAAGCTATGTTTCAATATATGCTATGGCCATATGTGTATCGTTCGAATCATTGAGCTTATAGATTTGTCATTGTATGTGTACATGAGTTATGTGATGCAAGCATGTCATGCATTAAACACTTATCTTGCCTGCATATTGATAATGTTTCCCTACTGAGATTCTCTCGAATCTCACCCTCCCTTACCAACAATTTAGACAGGGCAATTGGCTCATGGAGGGAGCGGTAGGACTCATTCGAGATGAGATTGTGTAATCCCCATTTGAAGAATTGTAATGGGCAATTGTGTCCTGTATATCTTTAGCAAAGGTATGTACCCGAGATTGCCGAGATGATTATGTTGTGTACTCTGATATTTATATGAATGTGATTTATCTTCGCGTAGTAATTGTATTTGAAATGTGAATATGAGACCAAGTTTATAAATGATTTCGAAAGGTATTTTTGAAAACCCCATCATGTGATGGGTTAGTAAATGTTATTTGATTATTATTGGTCTCTATTTTATTTTAATCGCGTATTTCGGATATAATTACGGAGGGGGGTTACACTTATTGCTAATAGTTGATCCATGCAATATTTTGTTCACTGCGTCTTTTGTGCAGCTGGTCAATGTATCTACTCTGTAATAGGAGTCACCTTCATCTGGAAAGGACAAAGCCTTAAAAATGTTAAGGATACTTGATTATCTTGAACTCATAAGGTTAACTTCCCCTGTTGTACATCTATTAACGTTCTCCCAGTTGCTACGAACGGCCTCCCAAGAATTATAGGAATTTCTTGGTCTTCTTTGTTAGATCTCATGTTTTGATGATAACAAAAGAATGGTTTGAAAAGGAAATGTTTAAATATCAAGCTTGAACTAAGTAATGACAGGAATAAGCTTTACTTGAGGAAAGCATGGAAGTAGTGAAGATTGGCCAAGAGAAAATGCTAAGGAACTTAACTTAAAGTGCATTTTCTAAGGCATTACTCGAGGAGCTACTCGAGTAATGACCCAAAACTTGAAGTAAATAGGCAAAACTTCCAGTTACCTACCATCATTACTCGAGGCACTACTCGAGTAACCAGGTAAAACTTCAAGGTTGCTCTCGGCCTGCCAATGTTACTCGAGGAGTTACTCGAGTAACCATGTGAAAACTTCCAGTGGCCTTCAAGTTAGCAGAATGTTACTCGAGGAGCTACTCGAGTAACCGTTTGTACCTCTCGGCATTTTGTACCACTGCTAATGTTACTCGAGGAGCTACTCGAGTAACCAGGTCAGAAACTTCCAGTCAGCCTTCAAGTTTTCCATGATACTCGAGGAGCTACTCGAGTAACCTTGTATTTGAAAATGTGTAACTCTCGGCACTTTGTACCACTGCCAATATTACTCGAGGAGGTACTCGAGTAACAGCCTGAGGTAAGTTAAAACTTGAGGTTGGTATCCGATTAACTTGAATTGTTTATTTCGTCTTCCTCGAGTGCTTACTCGAGTATTCAAGTTTCTAATGTTTTATCTTAAGTGGATTCCTCGAGTATGTACCCCAGTAAGCACAAATATTTTCAAAGGAAACTTCAAGTCATGACCAGGGTAAGTTATGTTCAAATGTCTCAGTTACTCAAGGTGCTACCCGAGTAACTTATGCAAGATTGAGTGCATTACTCGAGGAGCTACTCGAGTAATGAGGTAAGTGCTCTCGGCATTTTGATCCTGCCAACATTATTGGAGTAGAGCATCGAGTAATCAAAAGTTTTTCAAAGGATTACTCGAGGTGTTACCCGAGTAACTCATAAAGTTGTGAGTGCATTACTCGAGTAGCTACCCGAGTAAATAACTATTCCAAAGGTTTGAAATTTAGTTTACTCCATGCACTACCCGAGTAATCTTATACTTGTTCATTAACTTGCAGTTGATAAATGATTTCCCGATGTTACTCGAGGAGCTACTCGAGTAAACTTCAAGGGTTACTCGAGTAAGCATACCCAGAAATTTAGAAATCATTCAAACGTTCATTGATTTGTTTCCTATATGATTAACCTTTCATTGTATTAGCATTCTTAGTATATTTACAGAGAAACAATGAAGAAATCATATCAAGAGATGAAAGTCAAATCAAACGTTCAAATGCCAACCACCGCCAACGGATATTTTTCAAAAACTTGAAAAGTCAACAGTGGCTGCGCACTCACCAACGGACGAAAGGAAAACGTTCCAACGGTCATCTCCATCATATCTATATATATGGGAACCTTCAAACAGAGAAGAACAACCAAGCATCCACACAAACAATTCATTAAGTTCATTGCTCTGTTTTCGTTGAAATTGTATTCATATGCTTCAGTGATTATCATTTACTCTTTGTGAGAGATATTTCATTCAAACTCAATATTTGTTATTGAGATAACTTAAGGTTGTGGAACCTTGAGTTGGGATTGGATTACAACCTGTAAGGGGGAGCGAGTGTCCAGGTGTGAAGGAACTTGCTTGTACTGTGGTGCCAAGAACCCACTGAATCTTGGAAGTTATAGTGAAACTCTCAGAGAAGCTCTGAGGACTGGACGTAGGTCAAAGTGGTTGTGACCGAACCAGTATAACTCCCGATGTACACTTCGGTGATATTTCTCCTTACTCATTACTGTTTTAATTCTTTTGTCAAAGTTTTATATTTTCGAAAGAAATTCAGTATCACCCAATTCACCCCCCTCTTGGGTGAAACGCTTGATCTTACATTTGGTATCAGAGCGTAGGTCTTCTTGTTAAGGTATAACAACCTAAGAAGGATCCAATGGCAAGCATGGGTGAAGGAATTCTTCCCGACGGAGCATCCATCACTAGACCTCCCGGTTTCAATGGAGAACACTTTTCTTTCTGGAAAGCTAAATTCAGAGTGTTCGTGATGTCTACTGAATATGGGCTATGGGATGTAATCGAGAGTGGAAACTATCAACCTACAAAGACTGTAGATTCTCAGAAAATTCCAAAGACGCCAGCGGAATATGATGAGAATGACAAGAAACTTATCACTCTCAATAGCAAGGCAATTCTGATGTTACAAAGCTCCTTGAGTCAAAATGAATACTTCAGAATCTGCACACTCCCAACAGCAAAGGAAATGTGGGAAGCTCTGGAAATAGCTCATGAAGGAACTTCGGGAATAAAGGAGAATCGAATCAACACCTTGATCACAGAATTCGATCTACTTCGAATGAAAACAGGTGAGTCAATTTCTGAATTCGAACTTAGATATACTCATCTTGTTAATCAGCTTGCAGCACTTGGAAAAGTATATGATCAAAATATCCAAGTACGAAAGATTTTGAATATTCTTTCTAAAGAGTGGGAGGCCAAAGTCACTGCGATAGAAGAGGCAAAAGGAGAATCAATGAGATCAGTTGCTTCTCTATTTGGAAGTCTTTCTGAATATGAAAGCAAGTTAAAGTTCAAACGGGAACTAGACGACATCAGTGACAAAAGAAAGAAAGGTCTAGCTCTAAAAGCAAAAGAAGAAAATCAAGATGAAGTTGAGGAGTTTGATGATGATGAAATGGGCTTAATCATAAAACGATTCAGAAAGTTCTACAAGAAAGGTCAAGGTTACAAACACTTTCAAAAAGGAGGAACTAGCAACAAAGACCATATCATTTGTTATGAATGTGGTAAACCAGGACATATCAAATCAGAATGTCCAGAGCTCAATCAAAAGAGCAAAGAAAAGAGAAAAGGCAAATTCTTTAACAAAAAGAAGGCCTTTGTATCTGCTATATGGGGAGATAGTTCCTCAGACGAAGAAAGTGATGAGGAAGAAGTAGCCAACATATGTCTTGTTGCTCAAGAAGAGACAGAAGAAGAGGTAAATGATTCTGATCCTACCTATGATGAATTATTATCTGAATATAATGCTTTACATTCTGAATTCATCAAAGTAGTTAAAGAACTAATTGTTTTCAAAAAGAAAAACAAAGCTCTTGAAATTGAACTTAAAGAAAGTTCAGAAAAGAATTGTGAAAATTGTTCTTCTTTGAAAGAGAAAAACAATGATCTCACAAAAACTCTTGAAAAGTTTACCAAAGGAAGTGAGATGCTAAGTGTGATTTTAAAAGAACAACGATTTGTAAATGACCGATCTGGTATTGGATATGATCCAAAATCAGATAAAAGGAAAGGTAGAAAGAAAGCAGGAGGTAAGTCATATTTGAATTATTTCCAGCATTCTGTACATATATCAAATCCTTTTGCATTTTGTAATTACTGTAATAGAAAAGGTCATTATACCTCCTCATGCATTCATAAAAAGAAAGCAAACATAGGAACCTACAAATGGGTACCTAAAGGCACATATATTCAGAAAATCATTTATACTAACCCAAAAAGACCCAAAAAGATGTGGGTACCTAAAACTTAGTCATTTGATTGCAGGTATGTCTTAAAGCATCCAAAAATAACAAATGGTTCATAGACAGTGGATGCTCTAGACATATGACCGGAGATTTCGAAAGTTTTACCACATTACAACCTAAGGAAGGTGGAAAGGTAAAATTTGGAGGAAATCAATCCGGAAAAATAGCAGGAATTGGTGAAATCAAAAATGACAAAGGCATACAAATCAAAGATGTATATTACGTTGAAGGCTTGTGTCATAATTTGCTGAGCGTAAGTCAAAGTGCAGATAAAGACAACTGGATAATATTTGATTCAGAGGAATGTCTAATTATCAACAAGAATGACTTACAGCTTGATAAGAAAAATATCAAGGCTAAGCTCAGAGCAAAAAGGGAAGGTAACTGCTATACTCTAGATATTAGTAGAAATGAATCTGAAAATTGTTTTCTGAGTAATACCGATGAAAGTTGGTTATGGCATAAGAGATTGGCTCATGTCAATATGCATCAACTAGGTAAACTACTCAAAAAGGATTTAGTTCTTGGATTGCCCAAAGTAAATTTCAAAAACGATTTGATTTGTGACGCATGTCAAAAGGGTAAACAAACTAAATCATCTTTCAAATTGAAAAATGAGATCTCAACAAATAGACCATTACAATTATTGCATATGGATTTAGTTGGTCCAGCAAGAGTAAAAAGTCTTGGTGGCAACCTGTATTCATTGGTCATTGTTGATGATTTTTCTAGATTTACATGGGTTATTTTTCTATCATCAAAAGATGAAACCTTTGAAGAATTTATTGTTTTTGCCAAGAAAGTGCAAAATGAGAAAGGTATGTCTATTGCAGGTATTAGGACTGATCATGGTGGAGAATTTGAGAATCAAGCCTTTGAAGAATATTGTGATACTAATGGCATTGATCACAACTTCTCTGCTCCAAGGACGCCCCAACAAAATGGAGTTGTGGAACACAAGAATAGAGTGCTTACTGAAATGGCTAGAACAATGTTAAATGAAAAGAACATGTCTCAAGTTTTCTGGGCTGATGCTATGAGTACAGCATGCTATATTTCAAATAGAGCCTATATCAGAACGAAACTTGGAAAGACACCATACGAGCTATACAAAGGAAGGAAGCCAAACATTGCTCATCTACACATCTTCGGTTGTAAGTGTTTCATTCATAATAATGGTAAAGACAACCTAGGAAAATTTGATTCTAAAACTGATGAAGGAATTTTCTTAGGATATTCTAACCGAAGTAAAGCATATAGAATTTTCAATAAAAGAACTTGTGTTGTTGAAGAATCAATTCATGTTGTATTTGATGAATTTGAAACCTCTGACAAAACCATTGATGAAGAACAGGAAGTTGTTTTAAATCAAGAAAATGGTCAATCTATCTCTAAGTCTCTTATTCCAGAGGTTGATGAAACTAAGGATGAAGAGCAATCCCTAGGTCAACCTAAAGCCTGGAAATACAATAGAAGTCATCCCTTAGATCAAGTCATAGGAGATGTGAATGAAGGGATCAAAACCAGAAATAGAGTTTTCAATGAAGTAAGTTTTTCTGCATTTATTTCTGAGATTGAACCTTCTAACATTGATGAAGCCCTATCAGACAATGATTGGGTCATAGCAATGCAAGAAGAATTAAATCAATTTGAAAGGAATCAAGTCTGGGATTTGGTGCCCCGACCCAAAGATCATACGATCATTGGTACTAAATGGGTATTCAAAAACAAACTTGATGAATCTGCAATTATTGTCAGAAACAAGGCAAGATTGGTGGCCAAAGGCTATAATCAGGAAGAAGGAATTGATTATGAGGAAACGTATGCTCCAGTGGCTAGATTGGAAGCTATACGTGTACTCTTAGCATTTGCATGCATCAAAGGATTCAAACTCTATCAAATGGATGTTAAGAGTGCCTTTCTAAATGGTTACATCATGGAAGAAGTGTATGTAGAACAACCTCCTGGTTTTGAAGATGTCACTAAACCGGACCATGTTTTCAAACTTAAAAAGGCTTTGTATGGTTTAAAACAAGCTCCTAGAGCCTGGTATGAAAGGCTTAGTAAGTTTCTCATCGATCAAGGTTTTGTACGAGGAAAAGTTGATACAACATTATTTATAAATCGAAAACATGATGATATTTTAATTGTTCAAATATATGTTGATGATATTGTTTTCGGTGCCACTAATGAATCTCTGTGTAAGGAATTTTCTGAGATTATGCAGGGAGAGTTTGAGATGTCAATGATGGGAGAATTGAATTTCTTTCTTGGTTTGCAAATCAAACAAAGAAAGAATGGAATCTTCATATCTCAAACAAAGTATTTAAAAGAGCTATTGAAGAAGTATGGAATGGATGAAGCAAATGGCTCAGACACACCTATGAGCTCAACAACGTTACTTGATGCTGATGTCAAAGGGAAAGACTACAATATCACAAAATATAGAGGAATGATTGGATCATTACTCTATCTCACGGCAAGCAGACCAGACATTCAATTTAGTGTCGGCATATGTGCAAGATATCAATCGGCACCAAAGGAATCACATGCTGAAACGGTCAAACGAATCTTTAGATACCTTGCTGACACACCAGAATTGGGTCTGTGGTATCCCAAAGGAAGAAGTGAATATTTAATTGCTTATTCAGATTCTGATCATGGAGGATACAAGACAGACAGAAAGAGCACCAGTGGACAAGGACAATTCCTTGGAGGATCTCTTGTCTCGTGGTTCAGCAAGAAACAAAATACAGTGTCTTTGTCGTCAACGGAAGCCGAATATGTTGCAGTCTCAAGTTGTTGTGCACAAGTGATATGGTTAAAACAACAACTACAAGACCTTGGTATTTATCTCAAAGAGATACCAATCTATTGTGACAACACTAGTACGATAAGCTTGGCAAAGAATCCAGTTCAACACTCTAGAACCAAGCATATCGATGTCAGACATCACTTCATCAGAGATCATGTTCAAAAGAAAGATGTGAAAGTGATATTCATTCCTACTCATCTTCAATTAGCCGATATCTTCACAAAACCCCTTGCAAAAGATCAATTTCTATACATTAGAAGAGAATTGGGAATGGTAAATCCCAATGAGTTATAAGTATTTTCAGCATTTCATAATATTAGATGAAGTCATTTGATAATGTTTTGATGATCACTAACTTAAGCTTCGGAGTATATAGAAATGTGTTTTGCAGGAAGGTTGAAATTCTGTTTTGAGGAATAAAAACAGAGGTAAACAGAGGACACATTTACTGGAGTACCAACTTGAAGTTATGGGTAAGACAGAAACAATACCCGAGGAGCAACTTGAGGTAAAGAAGCATGTTACTCGAGTGTGTACTCGAGTAATGGTCCCCAAAACTGGAAGTAACGGATCAAGTTACTTGATTTTCAAATGTAACGGTTCAGATCTCAAAGAAATGAAGAGTCAGAAATTGAGAAGCTATTTACTCGAGGCAGGCCTCGAGTAAACTTGAAGCTTACTCGAGGAAGGCCTCGAGTAAGGACGGAGCTCAGATTCTTAAAATGATCAATAATGACTCAAATCTGAATCAAATGGACTATTAATGATCGAGGGAACATCCATGGATAATTACTATATTATTCATGCCAGGTACGCAATTTAAATGAATTATTTTTGAATTTTTCTGTATGAACACCCGAGGAAGGCCTCGAGTAACTTTGAATGTTACTCGAGTAAGGCCTCGAGTAAAGTCGGGATTTAGGTCTTTATCTTGCGCAAACTTGGTCATTTCCACAAAATCTCCTCGAGTAAATCACTATACACCCTTTCAAAAATTTTTCCCAATCGATTCCTAGTCCCATTTCCGTCAAAACCCAACTGATTTCAAGTCCAAAAACTTCCTATTTTGTTCAAAATCTCTCTGACCTAAACTAGCGACAGTGACCCCTTTTTCTGTGATTTTTGATTCTCTGTGTTTCAAAATGGTTAGAACCAAGAATCTCAACTTCACTGATTCCTCTGACTCTGAGCAAAATCCTGATCTCCTTGCTCCTCCTCCAACAAAAAGAAGAAAGTTGATTCCTAGACCCAAAGCCAAAACTCCTCTTAAACCTCAACCTCAACCCAAAGCCAAAGGTGTGGTTATCAAAGAACCCATTGTGACTAGGGCTCAATCTAAAAAGAGCACATCTACAGGAAGGAGTAAAGGTGTCAAAACTCCCTCACCTTCTCACTCAGACTCATCCACACCCTCTTTTACTCCAAAACCTCCCAAGAAGCCAAAATATGACAAAAATGTGGCTAAAGCAATGGCTGGGATCATTGACCAATTGGAGAAGGGTCAATCTTCTAAGAAGTCCAAGATTCCTGAAGCAGAAATCACTAGTCCACCAAAGGGATTTAATGTGGGCAAATTGGTGGAGTCTCTGAAGTACTCAACTCAATTCTCCAGAAGAAAGGTGTGTAAGACACACTATGTTGATTTAAAGCTACTTCAAGAGGTAGTGAAGTTTGATCTTAGTCCTTATCTTACTCCATTTATGCCTTGGTTGTCTGTCAGATTGCCTTTTTGCATAAAGGTAATCACCCATTTTTACTGCAACCTTGAGATCATAGATGAGCCTGACCGAACCTCAGTTGAGGAAGAGATGACCACCTCAGTGAGAGGTCAAAAAATCCTTATATCTCCCTCTAGGATCAATCTATGGTTAGGAATTGAGAATCCCCCGGATGATATCTATTCTGAGATTGAGCCTAACCAAATATTCACTATCCTTAAGCCCGGTGAGTTAGTTGGCCCCCTCAATTTTAAACCGAGTGATATGTGTGATCATCACAGGGTCCTATGGTACATCTACTCTAGGTCCCTAGTAAACAAAGCCAACAACTATACCCACTTTTCGGATAGGGACTATAGATGGTTTGCTTCACTCCTCTTGAAAGAAGAAAAGGATCTGGGAGAGTATATATTCTCAGAGATGAAGAGGTATAAGGTGGATGGGAAAGGGACTACTCCAATGCCATATCCCCAAATTGTGTCTCTTATCCTAAAAGAGAACAAAATATGGTACTTGGATAGCAAAGAGCCAATTGAGAGGTTGTCCCCGGTCGGAAGGAACCAGATTGGTAAACTAAACATAGACATCCCTCTTAAAGGCCCACTGGAGTCTGGGTCCAAGAAGAAGAGAAAGGCTACTGAGGCAGAAACCAGTAGAATGGATGACACTCAGTCATCAGCTCCAGCTGCTACCACATCCTCACCATCCTTCCTGAATGCCACTCTCCAGCACTTCATGGAGAACATCCTCAGAGGCTTCCATGTGGACATAGCCAATACTAATGCTGAATTGATTACCAATACCAACTTCAAGATGGGAGAACTGGTTGAGAAAATTGACAAAAGGCATGAGGAGTTGGTTGAGAGAATGGATAGGAGACATGAGGAGTTGCTAGCAGAGCAACGGGCTCAGGGAGAGACCCTAAGATTGATTTTAGCACGTTTGGATTCATTGGGTCCCGGGCCTTCTGCCGGTCCTTCTTCATCTGCACCACCACCACCTCCTTCAATAGACCCGCCTTCAGACATTCCTATTCCTACCCCTACTCCTGAGGATGAACCATCTACTCCTTTAGTCTCTGATCCACTTGAGCCTCAAGGTAAAGATATCTTATTCACAGTGGATGATCCTGATACTCATGAGACTACACATATTGTCATAGATGATTCACCCCAGAAGCCACATCCTAAGACAGCTTCTAAACCTATCCCCTCTCCTACTCAAACAGAGGAAGTATCATCTTCTTTCTCCTCTGAACATATCACTCCAGCTTTTGACACATCTCCAGTAGCTCAGACCACTATGGTTGTCTTTCAACCTTCTCCTCTCCAGCCTAGAGATGACATTGTTATCCCACCTCTTAATCTTCCTGAACCAGAGTCATCTAGTTCCTTTGATTCATCTAGTTCAGATGGTGGATTGGTCCTTCCTGTAAAACCCATCTCTATGGTGAAGCCTTCTAACCCTCCTCTTGAATGATGAAGCCAAAAAGGGGGAGAAGAACTTAAGAGTGATTTTGTGGATTTGTCTTTGCTTTTCATGGGTATATGGGTGTACATGGGACTTTAGGGAGCTTTTTGAATTCAGTATGAACTTATTTTGTAATTTGAAATTTAAGTTTCAATGCAAGTGTGTTTAAATTATGCTTCATTTGATTTCATTTAAGTTTGTGAATTATGATACATGCTTGGTCTAATAAAGTTGTTATGTATGCAAGGGATAATCAACTTAATAAGAAATAATTAATTAAGAATCCAATTTGAAAAACCATGTTCAAAATCACCAAGTTTTGTCATCATCAAAAAGGGGGAGAATGTTAGATCTCATGTTTTGATGATAACAAAAGAATGGTTTGAAAAGGAAATGTTTAAATATCAAGCTTGAACTAAGTAATGACAGGAATAAGCTTTACTTGAGGAAAGCATGGAAGTAGTGAAGATTGGCCAAGAGAAAATGCTAAGGAACTTAACTTAAAGTGCATTTTCTAAGGCATTACTCGAGGAGCTACTCGAGTAATGACCCAAAACTTGAAGTAAATAGGCAAAACTTCCAGTTACCTACCATCATTACTCGAGGCACTACTCGAGTAACCAGGTAAAACTTCAAGGTTGCTCTCGGCCTGCCAATGTTACTCGAGGAGTTACTCGAGTAACCATGTGAAAACTTCCAGTGGCCTTCAAGTTAGCAGAATGTTACTCGAGGAGCTACTCGAGTAACCGTTTGTACCTCTCGGCATTTTGTACCACTGCTAATGTTACTCGAGGAGCTACTCGAGTAACCAGGTCAGAAACTTCCAGTCAGCCTTCAAGTTTTCCATGATACTCGAGGAGCTACTCGAGTAACCTTGTATTTGAAAATGTGTAACTCTCGGCACTTTGTACCACTGCCAATATTACTCGAGGAGGTACTCGAGTAACAGCCTGAGGTAAGTTAAAACTTGAGGTTGGTATCCGATTAACTTGAATTGTTTATTTCGTCTTCCTCGAGTGCTTACTCGAGTATTCAAGTTTCTAATGTTTTATCTTAAGTGGATTCCTCGAGTATGTACCCCAGTAAGCACAAATATTTTCAAAGGAAACTTCAAGTCATGACCAGGGTAAGTTATGTTCAAATGTCTCAGTTACTCAAGGTGCTACCCGAGTAACTTATGCAAGATTGAGTGCATTACTCGAGGAGCTACTCGAGTAATGAGGTAAGTGCTCTTGGCATTTTGATCCTGCCAACATTATTGGAGTAGAGCATCGAGTAATCAAAAGTTTTTCAAAGGATTACTCGAGGTGTTACCCGAGTAACTCATAAAGTTGTGAGTGCATTACTCGAGTAGCTACCCGAGTAAATAACTATTCCAAAGGTTTGAAATTTAGTTTACTCCATGCACTACCCGAGTAATCTTATACTTGTTCATTAACTTGCAGTTGATAAATGATTTCCCGATGTTACTCGAGGAGCTACTCGAGTAAACTTCAAGGGTTACTCGAGTAAGCATACCCAGAAATTTAGAAATCATTCAAACGTTCATTGATTTGTTTCCTATATGATTAACCTTTCATTGTATTAGCATTCTTAGTATATTTACAGAGAAACAATGAAGAAATCATATCAAGAGATGAAAGTCAAATCAAACGTTCAAATGCCAACCACCGCCAACGGATATTTTTCAAAAACTTGAAAAGTCAACAGTGGCTGCGCACTCACCAACGGACGAAAGGAAAACGTTCCAACGGTCATCTCCATCATATCTATATATATGGGAACCTTGAAACAGAGAAGAACAACCAAGCATCCACACAAACAATTCATTAAGTTCATTGCTCTGTTTTCGTTGAAATTGTATTCATATGCTTCAGTGATTATCATTTACTCTTTGTGAGAGATATTTCATTCAAACTCAATATTTGTTATTGAGATAACTTAAGGTTGTGGAACCTTGAGTTGGGATTGGATTACAACCTGTAAGGGGGAGCGAGTGTCCAGGTGTGAAGGAACTTGCTTGTACTGTGGTGCCAAGAACCCACTGAATCTTGGAAGTTATAGTGAAACTCTCAGAGAAGCTCTGAGGACTGGACGTAGGTCAAAGTGGTTGTGACCGAACCAGTATAACTCCCGGTGTACACTTCGGTGATATTTCTCCTTACTCATTACTGTTTTAATTCTTTTGTCAAAGTTTTATATTTTCGAAAGAAATTCAGTATTACCCAATTCACCCCCCCCCTCTTGGGTGAAACGCTTGATCTTACATTCTTACATGTCGAGTTTATAAAATCAGCTAGAAATATGAGTTTGTCCACCTTCACCAAAACATCTTCTAAGACACCCCTCAGATGTTTTATTGATCAGTCAGCTAGAAGTAATGAAACTGTAGGCGGTTTCACCTTTCCAAGACTGAGTTTCTTATAGACAGATAAAGGCATGAGGTTTACACTTGCTCCTAGGTCATAAAGTGACCTTTCAAAGTGACATTGACCTATGGTGTAAGGTATGCAAAAGCTTCCTAGATCTTTCAACTTTGGTGGTAATTTCTTTTGTAAGATAGCACTGCACTCCTCAGTAAGTGTAACTGTCTTAAATTCCTCAAGCTTGCACTTATTTGATAGAATATCCTTTATGAATTTTGCATAACTGGGCATTTGGGCAAGTGCATCTGCAAAAGGAATGTTGATATGTAACATTTTGAAAACCTCTAGAAACTTGCCAAATTGCTTGTCTAACTTTCCCTTTAGAAGTCTCTAAGGGTATGGAACTAGTGGTACATATGGAGGAGGATTATTTGGAAAGCTGATTCTTCTTAGTAGCACATCATCCCCTTTAGGTTTCTATGCTTCCTTCCTCTATTCTTCCCTACTTTTTTTCTTTTATCCATCATTCTTCTTTTTAATTACAGGATCCTTCAATTCTTTCCCACTTCTTAGTGCAACGGCCTTCACATGCTCTCTTGGGTTTCTTCTAGTATCACTTGGTAGAGTTCCTGTAACTCCCGTCATAATTATCATTCGAAATTCATGACTATGACAAATTAGAGACCAATGAAATTCAAAATGCATTAAAAATCCCATCTTTACAATAGGGTTTTCAAAAAAAAACATCTTTTAAAATCTAATACACCTGGTCTTATATTCGCATTTCGAATACAATTATCTCACAAAGATAAATCACATTCAAATATATCAGAGTGCACAACACAATCCCCAGAAAACCCCGGGTTCCATATATTCTTTAAAGAATATACAAATTCCCATTTAGGGGATTACACGAATCATCCTTGATATATATCCAAATACCCATCCCAAATCCAAAGACGAATACAAATTATACAACACTTTCAATCTACGATAACCAACTACTAACTTATGCTCCTAACCAGGAACTTAAGCCACCCTTGATTAGTTGCTTCTTTTCAAACTGCTTGCCCTGTCTGAAAGGTTAGTCAATGGAAAGAATGAGATTCAAAAGAATCCCAGTAGTAACAAGTCACTCATACAGTGCATAAACACATAGCATATATGATCATATTCAGCAGCATCACAATGATTCATGGCTCACGCCACAAACGACAGCACTCATGGCTGTAAACACTATGCGTAAGCTTTCGCTGCGATCTCAAAGCATCATAATGTATCACTATGCATGACAAACATACATACAATGCTTTACACATAGCATAAGAGAAAGAGTCACTACCTTATTCTTTCCACATGTGATCCAGCACAAATAAATCACGATCAGGGTAAATACCAAATCCTGACAATCAAATTAAGGACATAGGGTTCTTCCCTTCTCCAATTCCTCAACTTCCAAACATCAAAGTTGGTTATCATTTAAGACCTTTAGGTGGCTACTATAAGCCCAAACATATGCCTAAAGGCTTGGGGAAAGTTTTCCCAAAAGCCGCAACCAACGGATGCACAGAAAGATTTTGGCCACGACCAAGAGCAGGTTAGTAGGTTTTGGGCCGCGCCAACATGTGACATTGACTTTTGGCTGATTTCCAAACACTTATAACTTTGTGCACAGAACTCAGAATGACCCAATCTTTATATGGATGGAAAGCTTACAATGTCAACTACAATTCTGAAAAATTCCACAACATTTCAATACCATTTGCTAGGTCAAAATACCATGGAATGTTGGCCACTTGCACAGCATTCCAGACTTCGCCAGTTTTCCAGAAATTCTAGATTTCACCAATTGGTTTCCAATGATCCCATATTTCAAACCAAACACCATTCTTATACAATTTTGTTCAAGGAACTCATTGGAGCCATCAAAATGACTATATTCAATGTCTATTGGCATGTTTTACCACAATCACAACATGTTACCACAACATCCCCAAACATCACACACATTGCAATTCTTTCCAATCCACAATTCCAAATCAAACCCAATGGCACAAAGACACCATTTAACACCACATTCTACACAACACACTAACCAATTCAAGCATTCAAATTAGATAAAAAATCAGGGCAAAATTCAAAATTCTCAAAACCAAACCAATGACCACAATAATTATACCAAAAGGTATCAAATACTTACCTCAACTTCTTCCCAAAGCTATTTCTTTGACTCTCCCACTTTCAAATTCCCACTAGTTCTCAAACTCCACTAATCAAAAATATGAAACCATAGGAATAAAGCTCTCAACCCCTTGAACAATATTAATGAAGGTGAGTTGAGCATTTAGGGATAATTTCTCACCTAAAAATCAAGCTCTTCATTTCTCTTTCTTCCTTAGCCTATAATTAACCGACCCATGAAGAGAGGAAAGAGGGAAATTAAGTTGAAGCTTTGACTTTAATCCTAAGGTTTATCTGGTGACACTTGGAACATCTTGCATAACTCCTATGAGCACACACAAACACACATGCACATGATTGCTCCTTCTAGATCTCTTTCATAAATCAATCATAACCATTGATCTTTAAGTTACCAATGAGTTTTCTCTTCAGTAACTGATCAATTGGTTGGTAATTTTACCATTTTGCCCCCTGATTATAGCAATTCCTTCCGAATCACCACCAAATATATTCTTCTCATTCCTTTATACCATTCACACGGCCTCCCCTCTATTTTCATTCAATTTAGATGTTAATCCATAATTGAAGTTGAATACAAGGTTTGGGTACGAATCACAACATATACAAATCACATCTCATATTTTATTCTCCAAAAGTGTCGATTTAATGATAATCACACTCACTTTTGGAGTCAAAATTCCTTAATCAAATTTTGGGGTGTTACAGTTCCTGGTTACCTAGAATTTAGCATATTTACAATTTGGCCCATTTAGATCTCCAAATTCTTTATTGAGGCTTCTTGGCTTTGAGTGTTGCATCAATCCTAGCCATGAATTGAGATATATTCATGGTTAGTTGAGCCAGTGCATCTTCCACATTCACTTTCTGCTGTGATGGATTTGATTGTTGAAGGGCTTATTGCTGATAGTTCCTTTATAGCTTGAACACATTTTGATTATTCACACACAACATATATTTATTTTCCCTCCCTACTCCTCTCAAAACTAACATTTGCAACTTAAAAAGGTGAAAATGCAACCCTCATTTGAGCCACCTTCGTCGTCCTTACCACATCCGTCCACCATACTACTTATAGCCATTGAAGATCCCATCAACAACTCCTTCGATTTCCCTTCATTCCCAACACAGGTGACTTCTGGGTATACAAGGCTTTCTCTTCAAATAAAAAAATGATTTCCACCTTTTTCTACATCACTTTATGTAAGGGGTATTATGGGTATTTAACAAATTCTTCCCACTTCTACCACTCCCTTTTCTTCCTACCAAACAACTTATTTTCCCTTAACATCTGTTCCCATCCTATGTCTACCAAATAGTACACTTCTTTAAGTTCCCTCCCAATATTCCCTTCCTTTCCTTTCCTTTCCTTTATAAATGGGCTGTAAGAGTTTTCTTTGATTGGAACATGTTGTGAGGATTTCCAGAGATGTTGTAATATCCCAAAAAGTGATTTAGGGCTAATGACTTCAAAAGTGGATGTAATTATTGTTGAATAAACACTTTTGAAGAATGTGTGATGGGAATTTGGATATTTTAATGATTCCAATGGATTCCTTGTGAAAATTTATGTGGGAATGATGTTTGGTATGAAAATGGAACCAATGGAAGCAAAGATGCAAAATCTAAAATTCTGTCCAGTGAAATTCTATTCTGGGCAGTCCGTTTGTGTGAACGTTTATAATGACCAAATGGTATCTAAAAATTATGAAATTTTCCAGTCTTATAGTTCACATCTCAAGCTTCAAAATGGACATATAATTTGTTCCATTTTGTTTTGTGAACTAGGAGATATAACTGTCCAAAGTTTGGGATGGAAACTGAACTCTGTTTTGGGGCAGTGATGAGTTTTATGTACTTCTGGAATTGTGTGGTGATTTTTAGTAATGGTCCATATTTTTCCTATAAAGAGGACTTAAATACCTTTCATTTGGCTTTGGAATCACCTCATTTAAATTTTTCTAGAATTAGTTATGATGTTTCAAAGTTTGGGCAGAAAATCTGCCAGAAAATCCGAAAATGGGAATTATGACATCATCTCATTAAAAGATGATGTCAGCATGGAATTACATATGTTATCATCTTCCTCAGCTCATTTCTGTCGCACACAGCAGCTGAATGAGGAGTGAGAACGTTGAGGTTTGTAGAGAGAGAAAGGAGAAGAAAAATCACAAGGTAAGCCGATTTCTCCGACGATTTAGCTTCTAACGCGTGTAACTCCGATCCTAAGCTACTCCTCTTTGTTCTTTAAGGTTTGGAAGCTCAAAATCTGTTGTTGAGCACTTAGGGTTTTCAGCAATATTTGGGAAAAGCTTGTGGGAGCTTGAGGTAACTTCCAAACTTTCGTATATTGCTTATTCTGGCTGCTGTGGGCAATTTAATCGGTGAAATTTCGCCGGATTGCCATTGGTTTTAAAGTTTGGAAATGATGTGGCCTAGGGGTTATGCTGCCCAAATTGGGTCTTAATGTTAGTTGTAACCTAATGTAATGGTTAATAAAGTGGTTAGGAGTAGAAAGGAACGCGTTTACGGAGCCGAAATCGTAAAACCCCGATTTTCCCTGGAGAACTCATAAATTTCGGCCAGCCCTAGAAATGGGTCTTAGAGTTGGATTTTCAATGATTTGATGGTTCCATTGAGTTCAGGGGCGAAAATTAGGTGGGGTTACAGTTGGTCACTTTTTCAAAAAAGGCCGAGAAAGTATAATTACGGAAGCACCCCTAAAACCCTAAAAGTAGGGCTGCCAAGGGCAATTTCGTAATTTGACATTGAATTTGATAATTCCGAGTCCGGAAATGGATTCCTTGGGCGAAAATATGTCAGGATAGCCCATGTCAAAATTTCAAGAAAAGTATAGCCGGACCGGGTACGGCGGGCCCGGGCCGGGTCCCCGGGGGTAGTTTTGTAAATTTTCATTATAGACTCATATAACCCCAAGTAACACTATGGAAGTGTCTAAATGGTGCATTTGGAATTGTAGGATTCGATATTTGCCGCCCTCGGGAGCCAACTGCGCCGAAGGACGTCAGGAAAGGACAAGGTAGTGACTCTCTCTCTTATACTATGTGTAATGCTCTGTATGTGTGTGTTATCACTGTTCTGTGATGAATCTTTGATGCTGCTGCGGTTACAGCTG
The DNA here is from genome assembly GCA_963210345.1 of Inga oerstediana. Taxonomy (NCBI): domain Eukaryota; kingdom Viridiplantae; phylum Streptophyta; class Magnoliopsida; order Fabales; family Fabaceae; genus Inga; species Inga oerstediana. The sequence goes on along the minus strand of OY723401.1, from coordinate 42,439,124 downwards.
GTGATAGCTGTCGTTTACAGCGTAAGCTGTCGTTTACAGCGTAAGCTGTCGTTATTGTGATTACAGCGTAAGCTGTCGTGATGGTGATTACAGCGTAAGCTGTCGTGATTATGATTACAGCGAGAGCTGTCGTATTGTGTATACAGCCGTGAGTGCTGTCGTTTGTGGTGAAAACCATGTATCTCTGAGATTGCTGCTGCTGTTGCTGTTTGTGATTTATATACATGCTGTGTTTATGCATTGTGTGAGTGGTTTGTTACTACTGAGATTCTCTTGAATCTCATTCTTTCCTATGACTAACATTTCAGACAGGGCGTGTGGTTCAAAGGAGAACCGGCCAACCCGGAGCACTTAGGATCTTTAGTGATACTAAGGAGTTTTGAGATGTTGGTTATCTAGTTTAAACTCGGGATTACTGTATATTTTGAAGCATGAAGATCATATTCAATTTTGGATGTGTAATCCCCTAGTAAATACTTATAAACCCTCAGGTTATATATATGTATAGAACCCGGGAGTTGCCGGGGATTTAGCTATCCACTCTGATATGTGAATGTAAATCAACTGCATAGGTAATTATATTCGAATGTTTAAAATGAGACCAGGATAGAGGAAAGATTTTGAAAGATTTTTGTGAAAACCCTACGGTATAGTAGGAAGTTTGAAATGAATTTAAACTATCCTACGGTCTCTAAACTGACTTAATTATGCATTATCAGAATATCATTACGTGTTAAAAGTCAGGGGGTTACAGATGTAATTTATGGAACACAAAATGGTGAGAGGGTATGTATAAGCCCAATGAAAGGACACAAAAGAAGTGCAGGAAAGGAAGGAAAATGAGGCGATTTGATAGCTTGGTTATGCAAATCCTATCTTTCTTCTTTCTTTTTTTTAAATAATTTTTCAAATATTTTTGGGAGCTAAATGTGTTAAATGGAGTTAAATGCTTATGTGTAAAATAATGCATGTGGCAACTTCTTAATAGCTAACTAGACATAATGAATCTAAAGTATCGGACCTAAGTTTTGTCTATTATGAAAAATGGTATATGAATTTTATAATGTTGTGTACGTTTTCATAAATATATTTAATAATTACTATTAAATATAATTTGATAAATGATCATGAGTATTTTAAAATAATATTTATTTAATAATTATTATTAAAATAATTTAAAATTTATATGAAATAAAAATTTTAAATAAAAGGCATCATATATCAAATTAGAAATGAATAAAAATGTAAGGAGCAGGAGGATTGTTAAATGTCTGATCCATTAGAATTTTTTCAGCACAAAAACAATCCTTTTGTCTCTTATACTTAAAGCACCATGTAGAATATGGTTGAATATGTATTGAACATTTAAATTGTTATGTGAACATATTTTGTATTCATATTTTGTATTTATAGGGTTTGTATTTCTGGCCCAAATACTCATTGGGCTTAGCACTAGTAGGTTAGTTAGGAATGGTCTATATATATGTGTATTTTGTACAAGAGTAGTGGTTGTTCAATGGAATCTTCTTAGCCTTTATTGTTTCTGGGCCAATCTGTTTGACAGGGTATCAGAGCCTGTGTTTTATAAGATTCCTTGACACCTGTTGAACATTGTAACCCAATCCAAGAATCTATCTCAGGCAACCTAATTCGAGGTCCACCTTCACACAATTCTTAGTCTCGATTTCCAAAATAAGTGTCAGATTCGTGTTCTTGGTTGATTGTTGTTAGGGTTTATGTTTTCTTAATATTCTGCCACTTTCGGTTTACAAATGGAGAAAGAAATCTGTGAATCTTGATTTCTAGTTGCTAGAAGGTCGATTTGAAGTGCCTTCCCTCTTCCCTCTGCCTGGATTGAACGTTGTTTTTCTTAGGGAAGATTATTCCATCTTTCATCTTGGAGCCAGAAGTCGGGCGATTTGGAAGTATTTTCTTTGGCCATGAGTTTTCTTATGAGCATGATCTTTCAATTTCTTGTGATAATTCGTCAGTGAATTAAAGTTGATTGGTGACTCTTCTTATTCATTCTGTTTGAGGTGGACTCTGTCCATCGGTCATTGTTCATCGGTGACTCTCCCTCGCTTATTGGTGATTCTGTTTATCGGTGACTCTCCTTTGGTAAGAGACATTGTTCATTTATGATCTTGCTTCACTAACTCTGCTCATTGATGACTCTGCTTTGGTAAGAGACATTATTCATTTATGATCTTGCTTCATTGACTCTATTCATCGGTGATTCTATTCATCAGTGGCTCTCCCTCACTCATCGGTGATTTTGTTCATCGATGACTCTCCTTTGGTAAGAGACCTTGTTCGTTTATGATCTTGCTTCACTGATTCTGGTCATGTTGTAAGAGGATGAAGGTAAATCCTGGATTGTGTCAAAATAATCAGATTTACCACCAGATTGCTTCCTAACTCCCGCTTGATCAGAATCATCACAATCTTTAAAGGGAAATATGTTCTCCATGAATGTAACATGTCTATAGACTATAAGAGTCTTACTTTTAATGTTGTATAGGAGATACCCCTTCTGAATGAATGATGTAAAGATTTCTGATTCTATAAAAAAACAATGGTAAATGTGAAATATGCATTCAAAGCAAGCACTCTTGTTTGCCTTTCTCTCCTAGCTATTCTGAATATAAATCTTGCTTTAATCTTTTGCATGCTAATGTATGGGGCCCATATAGGACACCTACACATCAGGGATATAGATATTTTTTTTTTACTATAGTTCATTATTTCTCTAAAGCAACTTAAGCTTTTCTTATGCATTCCAGATATGAAGCACCCAAGTTCTTGAAAACATTTATTCATTATGTTATGACTCAATTTGCTTTCAGGATTAAAACATTGCACACTAATAATGGGGCGAAATTTGCAAATAGAGAAATGGCAGAGTTCCTTGATGATCTAGGAGTTGTTCATCATAAGTCTTGTTCTTTCACCCCCTCAACAAAATGGGGTGGTTGAAAGGAAACAGACATTTATTGAACTTTGCTAGAAGCATTAGGAATAATGATGGCTTACCAATTCAGTTTTGGGGGGAGCAATTAGAACCTCTGCTTATTTGATAAATAAAACCCCATCAAGAAATTTGTCATACATGAAACCTCATCAAATGTTGTATGGGAGACCACCTTTTTCTAACCATCTTATGGCTATCCAAACACTCAAAAGGGATATCTCCTATACAACATTAAGAGTAAGACTCTCATAGTATCTAAACATGTTACATTCATGGAGGATAGATTTCCCTTTAAAGATTGTGTTGATTCCGATCAAGGGGGTAAGGAAGCAATCTGGTGGTAAATCTGATTATTTTGACATAGTCCAGGATTTATCTTCATCCTCGAACAACATAAATAGAATCAATGACAATCAGGACAATAATCAAAGGGATAATGTAGAGTTTGACAATTCACAACAAAGGGATCAAAATCAAGAGGATCCTAGGGTCAATTTACAGGAGAATCCTAGAGTCAATTTAAGGCAGCAATCCTGCCTTAAATCCACTAGAAACACACAAGTCCTGATTTGGACTAAAGACTATGAATGTGAACATTTGCCTACCACTACTTCAAATGTGTTGGACCATGATGTATTGAATGGTACAACATCAATCTCATGCAAGCTGTAATATCCCAATTTTTGATTATGGGTTAATCATGATTATTATGGATAATTATGAATTTAATTTGAATTATTAGGTGTTTTATGGCAATATTAAATTAATATGTCATAATTACTGAAAAATTGGAATAATGGAAATATTGGCCATAAGTGGTAATTAATGGAGAAATTAATTACTAACTAAGAGAAAATGGGATGTGTGATTAAAATGGCTAATGGAGAGATTAAAGTAGCTAATTGGTGACTCAATTGGTGTAAGCCAATAGCAAGTTGACATGTGGCAAAGGTGTGTATAGTGAGTGTTGTGGAGAAAAGTCAAAAGGGGGATAAAATATTATTTTCTCTTTCTTCCTCTTTCTCCATTTCGCTGCAGCATGGGGGAGGGAGAATTATCATCATTTCTCATATTCTCTCACACTCAAACTCTCCTTCTCTCTCTCGTTCACCATTGTTGAAGGCAAGGGAAAGAAGAAAGCTTGATCTTTGGGTAAGTAAATGCCTTCCTTTGCTCAAACTCCCTTCATTAAAGTTGATCCTTGAGTTAAGAGCAACATTTCTATGGTTGTAGTTTGTCCATTGGTTATGGTTTGTGGCCACACGAAATTTTGGGAGGTGGTGAATCAAGAACTCCCTTTGAGAAAGTTGATAAGGTGAGTGAGACCTATCTATCTATCTATGTTTTTTGCCAAATGGATTAACTTGGATTTTCTGGAATTCTTGGGCCATTTTCGAAAATGAGGGCCATTGAGAGTTTGGTATGTGTTTGGTATGGAATTTGTATGTTTGGAATGCATTTTGGATAGATAGAATTGTTTGGGTTGGAAATTGTTAAGTTTGGAGATTTGAGATTTTATTGTTTAATGTTACCCAAAACCAAAGCTTGATAATGGAATAGGATTTTGGTGATTTTGACATTCCCATTGGATTCCTTGAGTGATTTTGTGTGGGAATGAGCTTGGTTATTAATTTTGGATTCATTTGAATTACTTGGGAAAAGTTGGAAAGTTGTCTGGTTTGAGCTCTGTTTTGTGCAGTCCGTTTGCACGAGCGTTTTGAATGATCAAATGGTATTGGAAAATTTTGAAACTTTCCAGTCTTAAATTTCACATCCCAAGGTTCAAAATGGACATATAGTTTGTGTCATTTCGTTTAGTATTCTGTGAGATATGGTTGTCCAAAGTTTGGGATTGAAACAGAACTCTGTTTTGGAGTAGTGTTTAGTTTTTGGTGATTCTGTATTTGTATAGTGATTTCAAGTGATGGGATATATTTTTCCATGAAAGAGGACTTATATACCTTTTATTTAGCTTTGGAATCACCTCGTTTCAATTTTTCTACAATTAGTTATGGTTTTTCGAAGTTCAGCCAAGAGTCAGGAAATTTCTTGGCCGCGGCCCATGAGTGGCTAGCCGCGGCCCAAGACTTTCTGGCCTGATTCTGGCCGCGGCCCATGGGTGGCTGGCCACGTCCCACGGCCTTCTGACCATATTTGGGCCGTGGTCCAAGGAAGGGCTGGCCGCGGCCAACCCCTGTGTTCTAGTACTTTAAGTTTTCGAAAGGAGATCTCTAACCTATTGTTTCCCAACCTTTTAGGGCTTTTATTAGAGGCATTAGTGGCCTCTTAAGGGTCAATTATAATAACCAAAATTAAGTGTTTCAAGTTAATTAAGTCTTGGAATAGAATATAACTCTTCATCCTTAATCATGATTCTAGGATACGATATTTGCCCTCCTCGGGAGAGACCGGCGCTAGGACACGCATGGAAGGATCAAGGTAGTGACTTTTCTCTCATATCCTGTATGATGTTTTGGCATGCATAACTTATCATTGAATTTGTGAAATGTGTGCAGTGATCCATTACGGCGTGAGCAGGTCAGCGTGAGCCGTGTAGGGATTGACGGTGGTCATCTCTAGGTCGGCCGTTGAACTGCCGTCGTAACCAACATGGATATTTGTAAATCCGACCCGTGGGGCGGCGTTTATGAATCCAACCGTGGGCTGTGTGTATCTTGCCTGTATGGCTTGTGTATGAAATGCATTATATGAATCCCAGCTGTGGTGAAATGTATTGTGTGGATTGTTATGATGCAATGCAACGTGAGCAATTCAGCATGAGCAATCGTAAGGGATGACATGTGTCATACTAACCATTGCCGTTGTAACTGCCGTTGTAGTTGCTTGTTGTGGTTAATGATTTGCTTACATGCATTATTATTGTACATTATATGATTGATTTGTTACTATGGGGATTCCTTAGAATCTCACTCACTCTCCCAAAAACCATGTTTTAGACAGGGCAGAAGGATCAAAGGAAAAGCGGGCGACGAAGAGCGGATAAAGCTCTGATTTAGATGTATATTTTGGGTTATTGGTTATCATGTATATCTTTTGGATATTTTTGGGAAACAATTGTATATAATGGGATTGTAGTATAGTTTTGTGTAATCCCCAAGTTAAGGGTAATGAATTGTGGGCTTTATGCCTTTGTAAAACCCTTATTAATGAATGGAACCCAAGTGTGTCGGGAATTTGCCTTATACTCTGATATTTGTGAATGAAATCAACTTGTACAGGCCATTTATTATTGAAATGTGAATATGAGACCGTCATGAAATGTTTTGTAAAATTTTTTGTAAGCCATGATTTTACGAAGTTTGATTTTGTTTAAGTCCCAAAATCATTTAAGGTCTCTAATTCTGTCTCAATTACGTGTTTATGAACTAAATCTCGGCCTTAATCGTGAAGGGGGTTACACAAGCTATATCTCTTGATGATTTATCTTTGTCATATAAATGTTTCCTTTCTTCTATTGATAAGGAGGTAGAACCTGATAATTATTTTCAGGCTTATAAGGATCCTAGGTAGGTAGAGGCCATGTAAAATGAAATTAAGGCTTTAGAGTCAAACAAGACTTGAAAAATAGTAAACTTGCCTAAGGGAAAAAGACAAAGAGGGTGCAAATGGGTCTTTAAGATTAAATACAAGGCAGATCGTAAGGTCGATAAGTTTAAGGCATAGTTAGTTGCTAAAGGTTACAACCAAAAGGAAGGGATAGATTTTTATGAGACATTTTCCCTAGGAATAAAAATAGTAATCATTAGAACTATTATGAAGCTTGCGGCTGTTAACAATTGGGAAATTCATCAAATGGATATTGATAATGCATTCCTTCTAGGATATTTACATGAGGAGGTTTTTATGACAATTTCTCAAGGTTTTGAAAGAAAGACATATCACTTAAAGGTATGTAAATTGCAGAAAATGTCTTTATGGCTTAAAGTAAGCCTCTAGGCGATAGAATGAGAAGTTGACTCAATCATTAATTAAAGGTGGTTTCAAACAAAGCAACCATGATTATGCCTTATTTTACAAACAAATTGAATCTGGTATAATATTTGTTCTTGCATATGTTGATGATCTTATGATTACAAGGAGTAACGTTAAAGGAAATAATAATACAAAGAGATATTTGCATCAGGAATTTGAAATTAAGAATCTTGGTGCTTTGAGATATATCCTTGGGTTGGAAGTTGTAAGATCCAAGTATGGAATCCTTCTTAACCAAAGGAAGCATGCCACAGAACTTATAGATCAGGTTGGTTTGGATGATTCAGAAACTGTTTTAACGCCTATGGAAAAAAATCTTAAACTTACAGCAGGTGAAACTGACAAGGATGATGGAGGGGCTTATAGAAGGCTTATTAATAAATTATTATATCTTACTTTAACCAGGCCTGGCATTTCTTTTATAGTGCAGGAACTGAGTCAATTTATGCAAGAGCCAAAAGACTCATATATAAAGGCTGCGATTAGTAAAATACATGAAGGATAGTCTTGGTAGAGGGATTTTCCTTTCAGCCAAAAGCTCTTCTATTCTAGAATGTTATTGTGATTCTGACCATGCAGATTGTGCTAATACAAGGCATTCAGTGACTGGTTTCATTGTTAGATTTGGAGGGTCTCTCATTTGTTGGATATCGAAAAAGCAAAGTGTAGTGTGTGTTTCATCCGTTGAAGCTGAATATAGAGAACTTTGAATGGTTGTTCAAAGCTAACTTGGATTGTTGGATAATGAAGGAGCTATGTATTATCAAGGTGGAGCCGGTGAAGGTGTTTTGTGACAACAGATCCGCGATTCACATAGCAACAAATCCTGTTTTCTATTAATGAACGAAGCACATCGAAGTGGACTGTCACTTCATAAGAGAAAAGTTGATGGCTGGCATGATTGAATTTGAGCAAGTGAAATATGAGGAACAATATACTAACATTTTAACTAAAGCATTGGGTGGTACTTAACATCAATATATTCTTGGCAAGTTGGGAATGTAACCCCCTTCACGATTAAGGCCGAGATTTAGTTCATAAACACGTAATTGATGTAGAATTAGAGACCTTAAATGATTTTGGGACTTAAATAAAATCAAACTTCCCAAAATCATGGCTTACAAAAACTTTTACAAAACCTATTAAAGACGGTCTCATATTCACATTTCAATACTAAATGGCCTGTACAAGTTGATTTCATTCACAAATATTAGAGTATAAAGCAAATTCCCGACACACTCGGGTTCCATTCATTAATAAGGGTTTTACAAAGGCATAAAGCCCACAATTCATTACCCTTAACTTGGGGATTACACAAAACTATACTACCAATCCCAATGTACATAATTGTTTCCCAAAAATATCCAAAAGATATACATGATAACCAATAACCCAAAATATACATCTAAATCAGAGCTTTATCTGCTCTTCGTCGCCCGCTTTCCCTTTGATCCTCCTGCCCTGTCTAAAACATGGTTTTTGGGAGAGTGAGATTCTAAGGAATCCCCGTAGTAACAAATCAATCATATAATGTACAATAATAATGCATGTAAGCAAATCATTAACCACAACAAGCAACTACAACGGCAGTTACAACGGTAATGGTTAGTATGACACATGTCATCCCTTACGATTGCTCACGCTGAATTGCTCACGTTGCATTGCATCACAACAATCCACACAATACATTTCACCACAGCTGAGATTCATATAATGCATTTCATACACAAGCCATATAGGCAAGATCCACACAGCCCACAGCTGGATTCACAAACGCCGCCCCACGGGTCGAATTCACAAATATCCATGTCGATTATGACGGCAGTTCAACGGCCAACCTAGAGATGACCACCGTCAATGCCTACACGGCTCACGCTGACCTGCTCATGCCGTAATAGACCACGGCACACATTTCACAAATTCAACGATAAGTTATGCATGCCAAAACATCATACATAATATGAGAGAAGAGTCACTACCTTGATCCTTCCGGGCGTACTCCGGCACCGGTCTCTCCCGCCTAGGGCAAATGTCGTATCCTAGAATCATAATTAGGGACGAAGAGTTATATTCTATTCCAAGACTTAATTAACTTGAAACACTTACTTTTGGTTATCATAATTGACCCTTAAGAGGCCACAAATGCCTCTAATAAAAGCCCTAAAAGGTTGGGAAACAATAGGTTAGAGATCTCCTTTCGAAGACTTAAAGTGCTGGAACACAGGGGTTGGCCGCGGCCAGCCCTTCCTTGGGCCGCGGCCAAAACATGGTCAGAAGGCCATGGGCCGCGGCCAGCCACCCATGGGCCGCGGCTAGAATCAGGCCAGAAAGTCTTGGGCCGCGGCCAGCCACTCATGGGCCATGGGCAAGAAATTTCCTGACTCTTGGCTGAACTTCGAAAAACCATAACTAATTGTAGAAAAATCAAAACGAGGTGATTCCAAAGCCAAATGAAAGGTATATAAGTCCTCTTTCAAGGAAAAATATAGCCCATCACTGGAAATCACTACACAAATACAGAATCACCAAAAACTAAACACTACTCCAAAACAGAGTTAAGTTTCAATCCCAAACTTTGGACAACCATATCTCACAGAATACTAAATGAAATGACACAAAATATATGTCCATTTTGAAGCTTGGGATGTGAAATTTAAGACTGGAAAGTTTAAAAATTTTCCAATACCATTTGGTCATTCAAAACGCTCGTGCAAACGGACTGCACAAAACAGAGCTCAAACCAGACAACTTTCCAACTTTTCCCAAGTGATTCAAATGAATCCAAAATTAATAACCAAGCTCATTCCCACACAAAATCACTCAAGGAATCCAATGGGAATGTCAAAATCACCAAAATCCTATTCCATTATCATGCTTTGGTTTTGGGTAACATTAAACACTAAAATCTCAAATCTCCAAACTTAACAATTTCCAACCCAAACAATTCTATCTATCCAAAATGCATTCCAAACATACAAATTCCATACCAAACACATACCAAACTCTCAATGGCCCTCATTTTCGAAAATGGCCCAAGAATTCCAGAAAATCCAAGTTAATCCATTTGGCATAAAACATAGATAGATAGATAGGTCTCACTCACCTTATCAACTTTCTCAAAGGGAGTTCTTGATTCACCACCTCCCAAAATTTCGTGTGGCCACAAACCACAACCAATGGACAAACTACAACCATAGAAATGTTGCTCTTAACTCAAGGATCAACTTTAATGAAGGGAGTTTGAGCAAAGGAAGGCATTTACTTACCTAAAGATCAAGCTTTCTTCCCTTCCCTTTCCCCTTCCATGGCTGACGAGAGAGAGAGAGAGCAAGAATGAGAGAGAGATGGTGAGATGGAGAGAGAGGACGTGAGAGATGAGAGGGAGGAGGAGTGAAGAATAAAACAATGATACTCCCTCCATGACTTCAGCAAAAAAAGAGAGGAGAGGAAGAGAGAGAAAAATAATTAAAATACTCTCCATTTGACTTTTCTCCTCATCACTCACCATACACACTTTTGCCACATGTCAACTTGCTATTGGCTTACGCCAATTAAGTCACCAATTAGCTACTTTAATCTCTCCATTAGCCATTTTAATCACACATCCCATTTTCTCTTAGTTAGTAATTAATTTCTCCATTAATTACCACTTATGGCCAATATTTCCATTATTCCAATTTTTCAGTAATTATGACATATTAATTTAATATTGCCATAAAACACATAATAATTCCAATTAAATTCATAATTATCCATAATAATCATGATTAACCCATAATCAAAAATTGGGATATTACAGGGAACTTATGAGGATAGTGTGTCCAACTTGAGGGGGGTGTAGAATATGGTTGAATAAGTATCAACTTTATACTCTAAATCTCGTGTGACCCGCTCCATAACCCATTTATGCTTGACCCGGGTCGAATAATCACAACCCTAATTACATTAAAACTCATTTATGATAACTGTCAAATAATAATTGGGTGTAGCATTTCAAAATTCAAATAATCTAATTACATTGAAACGTTTTTGTAAATAATTGGGTGTATCTTTTCAAATTTCAAAATCTTCCATAATTGTAGGAAATAATAACTTTAACATTCCAATCCTAATTAATTCAATTATTGAATTAATTGCCGTTTAATAATTGGGTGTAGCCTTTCAATGTTCGAAAATCATTATCATATTATTTTAGATTATATTTGAAAAAGCTGCATTTTTTCGAGCAATACGTTATTTTTTTTAAAAGTTAGTTTGAAAAAGCAGAACACCTTTTTTTAAAAACTACAATTGAAGTTTTATTTTGATATACATATTATTTTATTTTGAGACACGTTTGTAATTTGTACTTATAAATAATCACAATCCTAATTATACTAAAACTCATTTATGATAATTTCTAAATAATAATTGGGTGTAGCCTTTCAAAAATTAAATAATCTAATTACATTGAAGACCTTTTATAATGATTGGAAAAGAATAATTGGGTGTATCCTTTCAAATTTTAAAATTTTCCATAACTATAGGAAATAATAACTTTAACATTCTAATCCTAATTAATTCAATTATTGAATTAATTGCCGTTTAATAATTGGGTGTAGCCTTTCAATGTTCGAAAATCATTATCTTATTATTTTAGATTATATTTGAAAAATATGCATTTTTTCGAGCAATACGTTATTTTTTAAAATTTAAATTGAAAGCTATTATCTTATTATTTTATTTTAAATTCTTTAAATTTAAAATTCCTTCACATACACGTACCATTATATATCTCAGCATAAGCCTCCCATCCTTATATCCAGCATAAGAGGACCATTCTTGAAGAATCAGTTACATCAACTCAATTAATGGCAAACATTGCTCATACTTTGCTCAAGGACATTGATGATAGCAAGGAAACCTGGAGCATTATTGTTAGGGTACTTAGGAAGTGGACAATTGCAAAGAAGGCTGCACCATTTGAGGTTTGGAAAGTCAGTATGCTATTAGTTGACGAACAAGTATCTAATATAATCATCACATTCATCAAGTGAACATTATATTCTTGCTCATATTTCATCTAACTATCTGCAAACAGGGTGATCGAATTGAGGCTTCAATTGTTCAGAGGGGACAAATCCGTAGGTACATTGAGGATTTAAAAGAGGGTGAGGTGTACCAATTTGAGAACTTTCAAGTGTTGGCCAACAATAATGACTACAAAACGTGCTCACATCGTTGGAAGATTACATTTCACACTAACACATTTTTCCAGAAACATGACTTCCAAATCCCTCTTCATGCATTCAACTTTGTCCCAGTCAATGACATCGCTAGCGGTGAAGCCACCCATGAAGAGCTAATTGGTTAATGTATTTTTCTACCATCGTTTTTATTCAACATGTTTTATTCTAACCTGGACGACAAATTCATCCAGATGTGAAGGGCTACCTACAAGCATTTGGGAACTTAGTTGATCTAAGGAGAGACTTTGGCGCGACGAAGAAATTGAATTTCAAAATTGCAAAGCTTAAGTAACATTCTCTCTAGATTTAACATTAATCAATTCATGATATTAACATCTACTTTCATGTTAGTTCATCATCATCATAATCATATGAAAACATGTGCAGCGAAATACATGTCAACATTGTTAGATCAAGCATTTCACCTAAGAGGGGGGGTGAATTGGGTGATACTAAAATTTCTTCTGAAATATAAAACTTTAACAGTGGAATTAAAAACAGTAATGAGTAAGGAGAAATATCACCGAAGTGTACACCAGGAGTTATACTGGTTTGGTCACAACCACTTTGACCTATGTCCAGTCCTCAGAGCTTCTCTGAGAGTTTCACTACAACTTCCAAGATTCAGTGGGTTCTTGGCACCTCAGTACAAGCAAGTTCCTACACCTGGACACTCGCTCCCCCTTACAAGTTGTAATCCAATCCCAACTCAAGGTTCCACAACCTTAAGTTATCTCAATAACAAATATTGAGTTTGAATAAAATATCTCTCTTACAGAGTGAATGAGAATCACTGAAGCATAGAAATACAATTTCAACGTGAAAACAGAGCAATGAACTTAGTAATTCGTATGTGTGTGTGCTTGTTGTTCTTTCTCTGTTTGGAGGTTCCCATATATATAGATATGTTGGTGATGACCGTTGGAACATTTCCTTTCGTCCGTTGGAGAGTTGCGCAGCCACTATTGACTTTTCAAGTTTTTGAAAAATATCCGTTGGCGGTGGTTGGCATTTGAACGTTTCATTTGACTTCCATCTCTTGAAGTGATTTCTTCATTGTTTATCTGTAAATAGACTAAGAATACTAATACAATGAAAGATTAATCATATAGGAAACAATATAATGAATGTTTGAATGATTTCTAAATTTCTGGGTATGCTTACTCGAGTAGCTACTCGAGTATCCCTTGAAGTTTACTCGAGTACCTACTCGAGTAACATCGAGAAATCTTTGTTCAACTGCAAGTCAATGAATAAATATAAGATTACTCGGGTAGTGCATGGAGTAAACTAAATTTCAAACCTTTGGGAATAGTTATTTACTTGGGTACTTACTCCAGTAATGCATTTACAACTTCATAGGTTACTGGGGTAACACCTCGAGTAAGCTTTCAAAACACTTTTGATTACTCGATGCTTTACTCCAGTAATGTTGGCAGGATTTCAAGGCCGAGGGCACTTACCTCATTACTCGGGTACAGACTCGAGTAATGCATTCATTTTTGCATAGGTTACTCGGGTACCACCTCGAGTAACTGAGATTTTTGTGCATAACTTACCCTGGTAATTACTTGAGGTTTACCTTGAGAATATTTCTGCATACTCAGGTCCTTACTCGAGGAATCCACTTAAAATAGAACATTAAATACTAGAGTAAAGACTAGAGGAAAAATATACAAAGAGAAATCAAGTTAATCGGGTTTCACCTTCAAGTTTTCACTTACTTCAGTGCTTTACTCGAGTAGCTCCTCGAGTAACATTGGCAGTAGTACAAAATGCCGAGAGGTCCACATTTTCAGAAACAGAGTTACTCGAGTAGCTCCTCGAGTAACATTGGCAACTTGAAGGCAACTGGAAGTTTTTCACATGGTTACTCGAGTAGCTGCTCGAGTAACATTGGCAGGCCGAGAGCAACTCCAAGTTTTTACCTGGTTACTCGAGTAGCTCCTCGAGTAACATTAGCAGGCCGAGAGCACATTAAAAATTTTTACACTATTACTCGAGTAGCTCCTCGAGTAACGTTGGCAGGTTACTGGAAGTTGTCTCTGGTTACTTCAAGTTTTGTCTCATTACTCGAGTAGCTCCTCGAGTAATGCCTTTAGAAAATTTGCTTCTGATCAAGTTCCTCAGCATTTTCTCTTGCCCTTTCTTCATTACTCCAATGCTTACTTCAAGTTATGCTTGTTCTTGTCATTACTTAGTTTAAACTTGTTTGTTAATCATTTCCTTTTCAAACCATACTTTTGTTATCATCAAAACATGAGATCTAACAAACATAGCTCTATTTGGGGAGGTAGCAGTCAAAGCCTTTGAGGATAGAACAGAAGATCTTGATATGCCCACCTTAGTTATCTTACGGTTTGCTAGGATTACAAAAAACAAAAGTATTATATATATCTTTTATTTCCCTATAAATTCATTTTTTTCTTTGTTTTAAAATTACATGCTTTTTTGTTTAAGGTTTTGGAGACATATGTAGTGCCTTCAATGCCACACAAGTTTTTTTCAACCCTGATTTTTCAGAAAAAGATCTTTATGACAGGTTAAAATTTAGTTGTATCCTTGTTTTTTGTGCATCTATATACCTAAATTATGTAACGTATAGGGTTTTCTAACGTAAATGTCGCATAACTATACAGACTCACCAATGACCTCGAGACAAGCCAGGCTTTCACACAGATCTCCTCCACTGTGTCTCATGAGATTTCAAGTGACTCACTCTTATCATTCCCTGTCAGAATTCCTTTGCATGAAATTTTGAAGTTAACCAAGGTAAATAGTTTTCATTTTAACTGTTCCAGTATGTATACAATATATCCCAACCGCATCTTTTTTTAAGCTTACTAATATTTGCTTATGTGATGTGATTTGTAGGAATCTGAAATTGTTACCAAGGTAACAATCCAAAAGCTTGAGACAACACACGGCTGGTATTATGATGGATGTTCATGTGATAAAAAACCAATCTATGAGGGTGCCAAATTGATGTACAAGTTATGTCATAGGGAAGTGATGAAGACCGAGCCTAAGTAAGATCAAACAGTATTCAACATTCTTCAATAATGTGTTTTCATATTTCTTTATGACTTAAACACTTAATGATTAATGACTTTCTGATCAATGATTAACATTACCATTTGAGTGGTTATTTCTGACAGGTTTAAAGTTCAGTACACAGTGTTTGATAAAACTGCATTTGCATTACACTTTCACAAAAACACAGTACGTATATGTTCTAGATAAAAAAATTTATGCTGACACGTTATGTACAAACAATGAATTTATTATTGTTAAAGCATTATGTATGTTCGATATAAAGCGAATGCTGACACGTGATTTGTAGGAATCAAGATAATGTCAATTTGGACATTCTTTTTTCTAGTTGAGCTTTTTTATAAAATATCATGAATTTATTATTGTTAGATCTTTAAAGATACTACCACTAATATTAAAATGTGGACGTCACTTAAAAGGAAAAAAGAGTTATTGATCCTATTTCAAATTAATGGTAATTTGAAATCTTGAAAATAATTATAAATTATGCGATAGAATACATAAT
This sequence comes from Inga oerstediana, assembly GCA_963210345.1. NCBI lineage: Eukaryota > Viridiplantae > Streptophyta > Magnoliopsida > Fabales > Fabaceae > Inga > Inga oerstediana. The sequence continues at coordinate 42,423,373 of OY723401.1, read as the reverse complement.
TTAATTATCACCTTGGTTGATTTCAATAATTTTTACTATCATTACTATAATTAAATAAAGAAGAGATAATTTATTAATCCTATATCAAAATAAAATTAATTTTCAACCTTGACAATAATTATAATTTATGTGACGAAATACGGCATTCAATTATTATCTCGGCTGATTTAAATTATTGGATCTATAATTACCGTACCTTTTTTTTAATAACATCGCAATAATTACCATATGTTTTTAATTTGGCCCAATCCCGTCACACATTCGTCATTGATTACTCGCTATAATTTACTTATTGGTTTTCCCAATTATTGGGGTATTTGCATCACAAATAATATTAATTACCTTATTAATTACCCAAATGATTTTGTTAGAATATTATTGCATTAATTATTCATTTTGTAGGTTTTGGTAACTAATCAAATTTAAAACAAGACATTAAGATCAAAGAGATTGATTCTCATTCAAAATCCAATTAAAACCATTTTAGTAATAATCTCTATTCCTTTTCTACCTAAATCAATGAATTTTCGAAAAACCCTATTTATTGCCATAAAAGTGCCATTATTATCCATTTTTCAACCATAGAAAATACATTAAAGGTCATTTATGTATAATTAACAAAATCCAATTAATCATCCATCTACTCAACCAAATATAAATGTAATGGTGAGAGTAATTTAAGAAGTTCAATAGTGTAAATTACTATTTACATTTACATTAGCTTTAATTAACTACATTTTACTAAAATAATATCAATTTTCAGTTCCTTGGTCCTTATTTCCCTTTTTTCAATAAAAAATCATGTTTTTATTATTGATAGATCTCTGCGTGTACTACCATTAACATTAAAATTAAGAGTTCACTTAAAAAGAAGAGATAATTTATTAATCCTATATCAAAATAAAATTAATGTTCAACCTTGACAATAATTATAATTTATGTGACGAAATACGCCATTCAATTATCATCTCGACTGATTTAAATTATTGGATCTATAATTACCGTACCTTTTTTTTAATAACATTGCAATAATTACCATATGTTTTTAATTTGGCCCAATCCCGTCACACATTCGTCACTGATTTCTCGCAATAATTTACTTATTGGTTTCTCCAATTATTGGGGTATTTGCATCACAAATAATATTAATTACCTGATTAATTACCCAAATGATTTTGTTAGAATATTATTGCATTAATTATTCATTTTGTAGGTTTTGGTAACTGATCAAATTTAAAATGAGACATTAAGATCAAATAGATTGATTCTCATTCAAAATCCAATTAAAACCATTTTAGTAATAATCTCTATTCCTTTTCTACCTAATTCAATGAATTTTCGAAAAACCATATTTATTGCCATAAAAGTGCCATTATTCTCTGTTTTTCAACCTTAGAAAATTCATTAAAGGTCCTTCCTGCATAATAAACTTAAATACGGAAGCTACTTGATTGATATGTTGAAAAACATCATCATCCATTTTCACTAAGTTATGACAAACTGGAACAGTTTTACAATTCGAGCAACTACAAGTGGAATTGCGGCATTATAGAGCAATCGTGAGTGCAACTAGGTATGCGATGTATATCTATGAGCAATTGTTAACAAGATGAATACCAAATTAATTATAAAACCTTTTATCTTTTTTTGGCACGCAATTTAAGACGAATCTTCTATTATGAAATTACTTTTAATCTATTCTAGATTACCCCTTTTCCCTCTCATATTGTAGACTTCATTTTCAATTACTTTACATTTTAAGCTGAACATACTCAATAGAAATTTCCAAAACTCAAATAAATTAACAATATATTTCCATGGATATCAACTCCTTACATCAACGGAAGGCATTTTAGACATATGCATTTGAACATAATAGTTTAACTTATATAGCTATGACAATCTTAACGATTACGCCCAATATTAATAAAATATTGATTACTTCAAATAACTACATGATTTTCTGATGTGGTTTTGATTAAGATGGCGATGTTTGCAGAGTTCTTTGATTGATTTTTGAACTACTTGTGAGATTGCCAGATTATGACAAGTTTAGGGTCAGAGTTATTTGGTTCCTTCAATATAGAGTCTATGGAAAGGTTAAGGAACAAAGTTGATGTCAATGCACTATCACGCATTGGTGGTAAGTATTTTAATTTTAATTTACTTAAGTTCAAGTAAAAAATAACCCCACAGTGTCATCTTATGCTTGCAATGTAATATTCTTTTATGCCTATATAATGAATATAAACCAATCACTATTTTATATTTGATTAACAATGACATCATTATTTATAGGAAAGAATAGTCATGTAGAACACCATGATGAAAATCCTACCTCTCAATCAAACAATTCTGCACAAAATAAGAGAAAAGAGTTGGAAGAGTGGACATACAAGGAACACCAGAAATTGTACATTGTGATGGTGAAAATCACAACACTAGGGTGTTTAACCATCTTCAAAATAGTTTGCTACAACAATCCATGCACCATGGGAGCACATCCTTGTATATGATGCTTGATTATAAAACATCACCTTTTACGCCATATGCAGAATGCTCATCTTTGACTCAGCCTTCTTCCAGCAGGGATCCATTAAAGGATATCACCAATTCCGAGTTGGTAGGTGGAAGACATCATCGAGCTAATTGCGACACAAAAACATTTGAACAACACACTCAGCATGTGAATTTATCCAGCCTAAGGTCAAACAATGGTGGCAAAGACAAAATCAAACGTTCTCGACTTTGCAACATTTCCAAATTGGCAACTAATTTTTCATCTAGGCTTGATAATGCTAACACGTTAGGTATAAATCTCACGAATTTGTTCAATTGTATATTAAATAGTTCTCACATTAAATAATTCATGTATGAGGTTTCACATCTTTCTAATATTTGCAGATGTAGAAGATAGTGACTCAGACTGTAGCGATGTTGATGTTTTTGACTTCAATGAATTAGATAATGTAAACATACATATAGAAGGCTATATCGATAAAGGGGATTCAGATTATTCATGCCAATATTGTGGTGCTTTAATGTGGTTCAATGAGAGGCTTAAGAGAGCTCCTACAAATGAGTAGATTAAGCTGCAAGACTCTGCAATGGAACCAGGTTGACGGTCACATTTCTGGGGAAACACTTTATTAAAGTAATCGCGCTCAATGGTACAAGTACATGTCAAGATGTTCTAATTCATCGTATGGATATGAATCAATCGGAGTCTAAACTCCCATTCACATTGACGCGTAGGCAATTTCCCATCATACTATCGTTTGCTATGACAATAAATAAGAGTCAAGGACAATCAATGGCAAATGTCGGATTATATTTACCCAGGCCTGTCTTCACACATAGTCAGTTATATGTTGCTTTGTCAAGGGTTAAATCAATGGACGGCATCAAGATTTTAATACTTGATTCAGACAAGAAACCAACCAACAAGACAACCAATGTGGTTTATAGAGAAATCATCAACTTTACACTCTAAATCTCATGTGACCCGCTCCATAACCCATTTATGCTTGACCTGGGTCGAATAATCACAACCCTAATTATATTAAAACTCATTTATAATAATTGCCAAATAATAATTAGGTGTAACTTTTCAAAATTCAAATAATCTAATTATATTGAAACGCTTTTATAATGATTGGAAAAGAATAATTTGGTGTATCCTTTCCAATTTCAAAATCTTCCATAACTGTAGGAAATAATAACTTTAACATTCTAATCCTAATTAATTCAATAATTAAATTAATTTTTAAATAATAATTGGGTGTAGCCTTTCAAAATACAAATAATCTAAATACAGTGAAACACATTTATAACGATTGGAAAAGAATAATTGGGTGTATCCTTTCAAATTTCAAAATCTTCCAATCCTAATTAAATTAATAATTGAATTAAAATAGATCAATCAATCAATCAACTTTACACTCTAAATCTCGTGTGACCCACTCCATAACCCATTTATGCTTGACCTGGGTCAAATAATCACAACCCTAATTACATTAAAACTCATTTATAATAATTGCCAAATAATAATTAGGTGTGACTTTTCAAAATTCAAATAATCTAATTATATTGAAATGCTTTTATAATGATTGGAAAAGAATAATTTGGTGTATCCTTTCAAATTTCAAAATCTTCCATAACTGTAGGAAATAATAACTTTAACATTCCAATCCTAATTAATTCAATAATTAAATTAATTTTTGAATAATAATTGGGTGTAGCCTTTCAAAATTCAAATAATCTAAATACAGTGAAACGCATTTATAACGATTGGAAAAGAATAATTGGGTGTATCCTTTCAAATTTCAAAATCTTCCAATCCTAATTAAATTAATAATTGAATTAACATAGATCAATCAATCAATCAACTTTACACTCTAAATCTCGTGTGACCCACTCTATAACCCATTTATGCTTGACCTGGGTCAAATAATCACAACCCTAATTACATTAAAACTCATTTATAATAATTGCCAAATAATAATTAGGTGTGACTTTTCAAAATTCAAATAATCTAATTATATTGAAACGCTTTTATAATGATTGGAAAAGAATAATTTGGTGTATCCTTTCAAATTTCAAAATCTTCCATAACTGTAGGAAATAATAACTTTAACATTCCAATCCTAATTAATTCAATAATTAAATTAATTTTTGAATAATAATTGGGTGTAGCCTTTCAAAATTCAAATAATCTAAATACAGTGAAACGCATTTATAACGATTGGAAAAGAATAATTGGGTGTATCCTTTCAAATTTCAAAATCTTCCAATCCTAATTAAATTAATAATTGAATTAAAATAGATCAATTAATAATTGAATTATGTATTTTCTAAAGTTTCAAATAACGTTATTCCCATAATTGCGGCATATAATCTAAGAAATTGAGCAACGTTAATCAAACAATGCAAATGCTTGGGCAAACCATTATAAAAATGTCAACCAATAGAATAATTGCATTATGTATTTTCTATAGTCTCTAATAAGATAATTCCCAAAATTACGCCATACAATCTGAGCAATTGAGAAACGTTAATCAAACAATATAAATGCTTGGGCGAACCATTATAAAAATGCCAACCAATATAATAATTGCATTATGTATTTTTTGGAGTTTCTAATAATATTATTCTGAAAATTGTGGCATACAATCTGAGCAATTGAGTAATGTTATTCAAACAATTCAAATGCTTGGGCAAATTATTATATAAACGTCAAACAATATAATAATTGAATTATGTATTTTCTAGCATACTAATTGGCAAATAATAATTATATGTAGCATTACACATGTTATAATTACCGTACAATTCAAACAATAACCTTAATCGTTCAAGATTGTTGGGAATAATAGCTAACATTCTAATCTTAATTAAATTACTGCCATTTAGTCCATGCATGTCATTGAAAGTTGTTTTTTCCGAAAATTCCTTCACATACACGTACCATTATATATCTCAGCATAAGCCTCTCATCCTCATATCCAGCAAAAGAGGACCATTCTTGAAGAATCAGTTACATCAACTCAATCAATGGCAAATATTGCCCATGCTTTACTCAAGAACATTGATGATAACAAGGAAACCTAGAGCATTATTGTTAGGGTACTTTGGAAGTAAGCGATGGCAAAGAAGGCTGCACCATTTGAGGTTTGGAAAGTCAGTATATTATTAGTTGATGAACAAGTAAGTATCTAATGTAATCATCACATTCATCAAGTGAGCATTATATTGTTGCTCATATTTCATCTAACGATTTGCAAACAGGGTGATCGAATTGAGGGTTCAAAGCCTTTGAGGACAGAACGAAAGATCTGGATGTGCTCACCTTAGTTGTCTTGTCTTACGGTTTGCTAGGATTACAAAAAAACAAAAATACTACATATATCTTTTATTTCCCTATAAATTCTTCTTTTTTTTTGGTTTTAAAATTACATGATTTTTTGTTCAAGGTTATGGACACATGTAGTGTCTTCAATGCCACACAAGTTTATTTCAGTTATATGTTGCTTTGTCAAGGGTTAAATCAATAGGCGGCATCAAGATTTTAATACTTGATTCAGACAAGAAACCCACCAACAAGACAACTAATGTGGTTTATAGAAAAATTTTTCAAAATATCATATAAGATTCATTTTTTTGTTGAAAGATTCTTTTGGTGATATATTTAGTAAAAAACCGAAATTGTAGTCATTTTATACTTTATCAAATTTTGTCCCCCACATAGCCTTCCATTTATTAATTTATTGACACTCTGTTGACACACCAGGCATAATAAATTATCCAAAAAAATGTTCCCTCAAAATGTGATATATAAGCATGATTATAATCACCCTTTATGCATTTTTGAGCTGAAAATTTAATTTTATAAATATACAAATAAATGCATTATAGTTATAAAAAATTAATCCTGCAATGTACTATTAATCAAATTCACGTTCTCGTGCAACGCACAGGGGTTAACACTAGTTGAACATTGTAAATTGTTCTGTAAACATATGTTGTATTCATACTTTGTATTTATAGGGTGAGTATTTTTTGCCCAAATACTCATTGGGCTTAGCACTAGTAGGTTAGTTAGGAATGGTCTATATATATGCGTCTGCGCGCTCGCGTATTTTGTATAAGAATAGTGGTTGTTCGATGGAATCTTCTTACCCCTTATTGTTTTTGGGCCAATCCGTTTGACACACCATACAAAATTGAAATTTTAATTAATTGCGTTTTAGGAAAACTACCTATAAATGTTTTCATAGTAACTTTTTTGGGGAACAAATAAACTTATATAAGCTTCTACATCTCTTATAACATATGAAAAACACTACAAATAATTTAAAAATAAGTGTCTTCATATCTTTTATTTTTAGTAGTGATTAACTTAAATTTGATAAAAGAGAAGATGAAGTGTGAATTCGCTTGATTCTGACGTAGGTCTTTCTTTTAAAAAAAAAAAGAAAGAAAGCACGGTCGGTTTTGTTAGGAGAGAGGTTAAGGGAAAAGGCTATCTTATTTAGTTTTGTCGGAGGGGCGGGAAGGGGAGTGATTGCTTGGTTAAAGAAGAAAAGAGAGGGGTGATAATAATAAATTTATCATTCTACGCTTATATATTAGTATATATTTTTTATTTATATATTATATAAATTAATTTACATTTTAATTTATTTTTTCCTCATGGGAATTAATGGAATATCGTAAAAATCATGAGAGAAAATAGTAAAAAAATATTTTTTATTTTTATTTTTAATTAATTTATCACTCTTGTATAAAACAAGTGAGAACTTTATTTTTATTTTTTCTCAAAGGCATTAATGGAATATCACAAAAATCATGAAGCCAAAATAATAAAGAAATATTTATTTTATTTTTATTTTAAACTAATTTTTCTCTATGTCTTGAATGAGTGATAAATTTATTTTTATTTTTTTCTCATGGATATTATGAAATATCACAAAAATCAAAAGTGGAAAATATTCCAAAATTATTTTTTATTTTTAATTTATTTATCTTTGGTATCTGAAATGAGTAAGGAGTTTATTTGTATATTTTTTTACGAGTATTAATAGAATATCACCAAAGTAAAATGGTCAAGGAATTTTTATTTTTAATTAATTTACTTTTCATGTCTAAAATAAATAAAGGTTTTTTTTTCTTATGGACATTAATGAAATATTACAAAAATTATGAGGACAAAATAGTATAAAATCTTGGTCCCCTCCAAAAACCCTAATTTGAATTGGAACCAAAATTGATTACAGCAACCAAACAAAGAAAGGGAAGCATCTATCAACCCCTCTCCTCTAATCAAACACACCCTAGGGATAGTGTGGCAAGAGCGATAATAAGAGAAAATTTTTGTAAGTTGAACTTAAAAGAATTAAAAAAATGAGATTATAAAATTTTGATAAAGATAAAATGTAAAATAAAAACACTAGAAAAAATTATTAAATATTTTTAACCACATTTCTCCACCTCTTTTAAAATCTAATTTATAAAAAAAAAAAAAAATTCTTCCCCTCTCTCGAAATATCTCGTGCCAGGAGGAATTAGTTGAGGTACACTTATGTGACGATATAATAATCATGTGACTCACCGGACCAAATTGGAGTCCTCTTAATCCTAGGACTCAAGGCATCCTTTCTCCTCCACTAACTTTAGCGTCAAGGGTCCCTTGGATATTTGTGTGGATAAAACGATTTTTCCCCTTTATATATTATTATATTATTACTACTACCAATCAATATTAATGATATCTCTTTCTTTGTTTTTCTTTTTGGCATTTTCTCTTCTTTATATCAACAAAGAGATGTTTTTACTTTTTATCTACAAATTGAATTTTATTCTATTTTTTTCATTTTATTATAATATATATAAAGACAAACAATGATTTCTAACAATAATACGATATTTGACTGGCACATGTGGCAAAAGCATAGTACCACATCCATATTCAGCACTGCGTTAGTGCCTTCCCATCAGTCGTCAATGTCGTTACCATTCCCCTGAATGAGATATCCCACCACACCCTTACCCAATACAGTTCCCCAACTTAAAAAAATTATAAATAATAAAAATGATAAAAACTTAATTTATTGCTTTATAAAACTATTTTTGCAACTTAAGTCTTCACAAAAAGATATTAATTTTTCATTTTAGTCTCTCGTGTATAAATGATAAAAAAAATTGAATTGAATTGAGAAAAAGAGATAAAATTAAAAAAATAGAAATAACTTTTTTGAAAAAAAAGTGTTAATATAATCTTTGGTGCCTCAAATTTTCTGTCATTTTGGTTTTCGTCATTAAATTTTGAACCAAATATCTTGGGCCCTTAAGTTTCATTCCATTTAAAATATTAGTCCCTATAATTAAATAAAAATTTGAATCATTACCCCCTAAAGTATAGCTGGGAATACGGGCCAACTTACGGGTTGCAGGCTAGCCTGCACCAACCCGTAGCCCGCGCGGTGTGGGCCTGTGCAGCCCGCATCTCTGTGGGCTGGCAAAATGCCAACCCTAACCCGCGGTGTGCGGGTTGCAGGCCAGCCCGCGGGCCCGCATTTTTTTTAAAAAAAAATTTCATATTTTTTAAAGAGAATTGAAAATATGATACACATATATATGAGTAATTAAATTTACCTTTATAGTATCAATCATTTCTTTTATAAAAATTTAAAAACATAATCTACAATTTAAGAGATAAAGTTATCAAATTTATTAAAGTTTATAAACAAAACATAAACTCATCCTCAAGCAACTAAAATATAATAATTTTGTTTAAAGAAGAAGGGAAAAAGTTAAGATTTTTTTCTCTTTGGATTGGGAGGTACCAAGATAGGAGTGGAAAACTTATAAGTTTTGTAAAATTATTATATATAAATAAAAAATAAAAAATTTTGCGGGCCAACCCGCGAGCTAGCCTGCATCAACCCGCGGGTTATGCGGTGCAGGCCTGTGCGGGCTGCATTTTTGCGGGTTAGGAAACCCGTCAAAACCTGCGGGCTCACGGGTTGAGCCCGGGAGTTGGGCCCATATTACCGGCTCTACCCTAAAGGAACAAAAACTTCTAGTTTAAAACTTGAGAAATCAAAATTAAAACGAGGACAAACGTGACAAGCCAAAAATTATATTGACTCAAACAAAAATCTCAAGAAGATTTACATTTCCCCCCCCTAATTCTCATTTCACGTATGGCCGCACTCTCCACTCTCCACTCTCCACTCTCCACTCTGTCGCTTACACTCGCCTTCTCGATTGCTCGCCTTTGTCTGCGCCATATCTTAGTCTTCAATCTCTTTTGTATGTCATCGTTGCTCTCTCCACTCTGTCTCTTGCCTATTTTCTGTTCTCCAAATTAATTTTAAAAACAATTGGTCCAAACAAATTTTATGTTTTTAGCCAAATAAAAATTTTAATGTTTTTTCCCAATTGTAATTTTTTAGAATAGTCCTTCAAATAGGTTTTTTTTCCTCCCTAAAACTTGTTTTAAAAAGATATTTTATAAAACTAATTCTAAAAACATATAAATAACAACAACAAAAAAAACCAAACAACGCCTTAATTTAGGAGGTTGTCAGCGGCAACCATAGGATATACTCCCTCGTCCTTTTAATATATGACTTATTTAGAAAGTCAATTCTAATCTTAAATATAAAACTTATTTTTTATAAGTTAATCATTTCTTAACTCATCTCTATCACTACTCCCTCAACAATAATTATGGAAAGAGAAAATAAAGGAATCAATAAATATAACTAGGGTATTCTAGACAATACATATTATATTAACTAACTTAATTAACTTCTTTAATCTAATCAAATTAGGTAAATACATTTTATATTACTCCCTCCAATCCTTTTTATAAAGAACAACTATCGAAATCACATGGTTTAAAACATTAGTTAAAAATAATAAATATATAACTTATGTACATTCCTTTCTAATTATATCCTTATTTAAAAATAGTGTATATAACAGACAATGAGTGAAAATCTATTACAGAGAAATAATACGTAACATATATTTAATGAGGATAAAAATAAAAAGAAGGTTAAAATTTCAGATAAATAGGATTTATTCCTTATATTAAGGATCACCTCTAAAAAGAAAATGTTCCTTATAAAAAAGATAGGAAGAAGTAACTATTAAGGACACGAGGGATTAATATCTTTCTCTCTAAAAATAATGCACACAGACAAATTACAATATTTATTTATTATTATCAAATTCTTATTTTAATTTTTACTAATTATTTTATATTCATTTTAATTTATTTTTTATTTCATTTCTCCATTCCGAAATTCCAGGCCCCAAATGACTTGTCTAAACTCTGAAGTCTAAACTGGAAAAAATAGTCAAAACTGACTACTAATGAGAATTCGTTTACACATTTTTCAAAACCAAATTCTACTCCACTAGTGAGCACCATCACAAGAGTAAATTGACAAACCTTCAATAATTAATTATTTATTGGAAATTACACTATCTTGTTTGTATCTAACAGTGTAAATAATTTTTTATCTAACATCAATTAAATTAATAAATCAGTACGGCAATTCGTAATCTCCGAAAAAAAGACTGACTCTGCGGGCTTGACACGGTCTCCACCTGAACGAATTTAAATATTTTATTACTTTATAAAAGATAATGACACATATATTTATTTCATTTTTTATTTTTAAAAAAATCAATAAGTGCGTGTAAAGTAATTATTACAGGGAAAAAGATAGAAAAATAACTTTAAAATTATAAAATTTTAAATTAGGTATTTTTTTAAAAAAATTAATTTTGAATTGCTTATCAAGTTTTATCATTATCTTATCAATTCTTAATAATAACTTAATTTAAGATTTTACAATTTTAAAATTCTTTTTCTATCTTTTTTTTCATTATTATATCAATAGGAATTATACTTCTTTTTTTGCAATGGGAATTTAATCGGAATTTAAATGTTGGCACTTGGCAAGAAAAGGATATTTGAATAAAGAAACTCTTATTTGCTATACTTTTTATTAAGAAAAACGTAATTATAGTAATATGATACTTTTATAGTTTTATCGTTTTTTGAGATGTAAGAAATTTTCAGCTAATAACAACCTGAAGATTATATATATATATATATATATATATATATGGTAACATCTTATTATTAATAATAGCATATTCATTCTGGCAAAAAAATATATTAACATGTTCATCAGGAGATTTCCCCAATTACACTAAAAAAACTTTGAAAAATGAACAATACTTTTTTTTTTTTGGCCTACTAAAATACATATTATAATTTATATTGAATATGGATGTGGACTTGATGAAAAAGCATATTTTTATTTTTCCGATGCTATTCTTTTATTAATTTTTAATTAAAAAAATGGAAAATGTTATTTAGTTTATAAATAACAATAAAACATTATCCCAGTGTGCTTACTTTTCAACCAGTCGTCTTGCAAGTCTTTGCTTTAATAGACGACCATGGCCTTTAAGTAAACAAGACTCCTCACATAATATTAGATAAAACTCTGGAGGAGCAAAAATGAAGAAGACACTCTTACTAATCTTTCTCATCTGGGTGATCCTACAGGTCCACGCCGATCTGAGCAGAGCAACTTCCGGGAACCTCAACGACAGCTTCACCGCCGCGTGCGGCTCCGCCGACTGCCTTATCGGAGATGAAGTCGACGAGTTCCAGATGAACTCTCACGTAGCCCGAATGCTTTTCGACGTCAGCAATTCTATCACCGGCAGAACTCCGAACAGGAATCAGGCTTCCGTGAATTGCCCTCAAACACAAGGGTACCGAACCTGCCTTCCCTCTGCAAATGGAGGCGCTCCAAAACAAAAGTGCGGTGATTATACCCGAATTTGCTGAGAAATTACTCGGCCTCTCTTGTGGTTACTTAAGGATTTAAAGTTTAATTGTGATCTGATGGTGTTTGTTTATCTGTTTCAAACGCTTCTGGTTCCCCTCTGTATATGTATTTCTGGGTTTGTTTGTACCAGTTTGTGTATCGTAAGAAAGAATAATAGTGAATTGCTATCTGTAATAAAATGATAAGATTATGATTAAAACAGGTAATTTCTGTATCTCACCGATTTTTTCTACGACTGGTCAATTTCTGCAACAACCCTAATTTTTGGGGGAGAGTTGTATGCTCTTTATTTTCCGATCAATTCGCATCGGCTGAAATTGAATTCGGCGATATCTCACTGAGTTTCTGTAATCGTATTGTTGCGAAAGGAATTGGCCCTGGATTTGTGAATTGTTCTTCGATTGGAAGTGAGAAATTGGAGTAGGGGAGAGGCAAGGCGATGATTGGAACGTGCTTATCATCTGATTGGTTGAGGAAATATGGCACCAAGTGGCCTTGTCGGTTGTAGTGTGGCCCTCGCCAGTTGTCACCGTTCATCCAATTTTGAATTTTTTTTAGAGGATTTTGAATTAGTCTTTTGATAAAAATTTATATTATCAATGTCGTTATTATTTTTTTCAATCTCATTATTTTTTTTTGTTAGTGGGATTTTAAAATTTAAATGATATTTTTTTATCATTCTTCCTTTTTTTATCTAAGTGATTATCATTTTCAACTTCGTTAAATATTTTCTAAGTCCAAAAAAAAATCTTATTTGTTTTATATGCACTAAATGCTAAAAAAAAAAAGGAAAATCTCTTTTAAATAACTTTAAAAATATTAAAAAATAAAAATGTGTTTAGAATATTCATAATTTTAGAGAGATTTTAGGTTCAATTTGTCTTTTTGAAATTAACAAATATGATCAAATTGCCCATACATATTTTTGTTAAAAAAATATTAGCCCTACCAGCCATCGCCAGAGCTCCGATGGGAATTCCATCGTGAATTAATAATCTCAAAAAGGTTGGTGGCCATTAGGCCACAAATGACTTTCAATACATTATAAGCAAACAAATACATATATATATATAGATATACATATATATATATACATATATATATATATATGTATATATATATATGTATATCTATATATATATATACATATATGTTAACTTTTTATCTTTAACTTTAGACTTTTCACAAGTTTTGTTAAGGAATTCACAATATTTCATTAGGTTTTAACAACTTTCATTTTCAAAAAAAAAAAAAAAATCACACTATTAGATCATTCACAAGCTTTGTTAAGAAATTCACCAAATTTCATTAGATTTTAACAACTTATGAATTTTTTATTAGAAAATGAAAGCTGTTAATATCTGATGCAATGTCGTAAATTCCTTAATAAAACTTGTAAATTAATTAAAAGTTTGAATTTTATTATGGAAAACAAAAGTTGTTAAAACCTAATGAAATATCATGAATTTGTTAACAAAACCTGGGAATGATACGATGGTGTGAATTTTTTACTGGGAAAATGAAAATTGTTAAAACCTAATTAAATGTCGTAAAATTCCTTAACAAAACATATAAATGACATGATGGTGTGAATTTTTCACTTGGTAAAAGAAAGTTGTTAAAACCTAATAAAATGTCATGAATTCCTTATTAAAACTTGTGAAAGGACTTGGGTTAAAGATCAAAAGTTAGAATATATATATATATATATATATAGTTTGCCTATAATACAATGAAAGCCATTGGACCAACCTTTTAGGTAAACCGAGTGGTAAGGGTTCAAACCCCACCCCTACTACTTTGGGAATATTAATTCCAACGAAATATCCTCAATAGAGTTCCGGCAGCCGGCCGTCGACAGTAGTGATCATCGAGGATCGGCTGACTGGCCGTCAAAGCTCTGGCACAGCCGGCCGGCCATTAGAGCTCTGGCGCAACCATTAGAGGTAATATTTCTTAAAAAATATATATATAAGGGCAATTTGGTCATTTAGTTTAAATTTCAGAAAAGACAGATTAAGCCTAACATCTTTATGAGATTTTGAATATTTGAAATACTTTTTTTGTCTTTTAGCATTTTTAAAGTTTATTATAAGGAATTTTCCCAAAAAAAATACTAGATTTTCTTTGCTAGGAAAATGCAAAATAAATATATGACCTTGCTCAAATGTTAAAGATATTTTTTAAGGGAGAAAGACATATAAATACCATTTTAATTTGAAAAAACCCAAAAAGTTTTATGAAATAGGAAAATGACAAAAAGGTGGCGTGATGGGAATCTGGAATCTTGAAGTTTGGCTGTTTTTACCAAAATGCCCCTCATATTTACTTAATCACTTTGCATCTCTCTATCTTCTTCCCCCTCGCCCTTTCTTTCTCTCATCTTTTATCCCACCTTCCACCGCCTCCTTTTCCCCTCTCTCGTCACCCTCACCATTACCAATATTCTCCTATTGTGATTTATGCGTGAAGCACAAGCAAGCTCCTGACCTGGGCCTATCCGCCCTATCAAACTTCACCATAGAAGTCATGTGCCTCTGCTTCTTTGACACTTGTCTGAATAGGATTGACAACTGCAACCCAAGCAATGTTGACGACGGCCTCTTCTTGAGACAACCCCCTAGCAACGCCATCTTTGAATCAACCCCTCAGATGTTCTACATAGAGATAGAGTTGTCCTTGATGTCCTTGTCTCTTGGAATCAACCCCTTTTAAAGGCCAACAAGCCTTTTCTGCTTCTATCCCTACTTCTCTTGTGATCTAATGTATGGTTTTTGTTGTCTTTTTATTTGTGTTTTGTGCCACCGGTGGTAGTTATTGAGGAAGGGAGAAGATGAGATAGAAAGGGATGCCGAAGGGGTATGATAGGTCTGGTCAAAGATGGGTGGCCATTGAAACTGACATTTGGGGAGTTTAAGTTATCATTCTTTATACTCAAGTTGCTAATTGATATTCTAAAGTTCTTATTGCCTATACTCAAGTTGTCAAAGACCCCTATCAGGCATCATTGACAACTTTAGAATAGGCAATAACAAATTGAGTATATCAATTAGCAACTACCCCTATGAGGTGTCGTTGACAACTTGAGTATATGCAATAACAACTTGAATATAGCAATTAGCAACTTAGATATAAAGGTTGACGACTTGGGAGCTCAATTTGTCAATCTCTATACCCAAGTTGTTAATTGCCTATACTCAAGTTGTCAACGACGCCTTATAGGGGCTATTGCTAATTACTATACCCAAGTTGTTATTACCTATACTAAAGTTGTCAACGATATATACCCTATCAGACATAGGCGTCATTGACAAGTTGAGTATAGGCAATGACAACTTCATAATAGCAATTAACAACCTGGGTTCTCCCCCCCCCCCTCTTTAATTTGAGGAGCATTTTGGTAAAAGCTCTCAAAATTTAAAATCCTAGATTCATCCTTAATGACTTATGTAGCACCAAAAATTTGTAAAATATGAAGTCGCAACTAAAATTTTGAAATAGGATAATTTTAGAAACCTTTTTTTGAAAATGAAAACCAAATAGGGTTCAGGATTCGATTGTATACGGGGAAGGTGTTAAGCACCCCACAACATCCGTTCATGAGAATGGTTACCCTAAGTCAAATATTTAAAAATGAATATGGCCTTTTATTTTATTATAATTACCCAAATAAAAAGAATTTGTACAAAAATCAATGAAATGAAAACTAAAGAAAAAAATGAACAATTATTTACCAAAAAAATAAGAAAAAAATATATTTATTTATAAAATCGGACTTGACCTAGTAAGAGGACCTAGGGCCTACGTACCCTTTATAGAGATCAAATCCCACGTAGTTCGGGGTAGAAATGCATGTCACTTTGTTTGTGTCTTTTAGAAAAATTTTATTTAATTTATTTTAGAAAAATATTTTTTTTTTGGTTTGTATTTTTTAATTTGTTTTAAAAAGACATTTTCCTTATTTTATCATATAAAACCAAATTTGTTTATTTTAACAAAAGAACCTCTTTTTTTATTTTGAAACTTTTTATTTGCAAAAGGGAAAAAAAACAAAAAGTTCATCATGCTAACAAAGAATTGCATTCTCCACATATCATTCATTGTGGAAAGTTCAAGATGGCAAGAAATCAATAAAGACATGGTAAGAGCATGTACCTCCGGTGCTTTGAACCTTGCTACGAAAGAGACAAAGTGAAGGGATCCTATAATATAATTATGGTACTCACAAAATCACCACAAGTTCACAATATTCAAGCATGATAGTTCACTACTTTTTGGCTTAAAAATGAAATAGTAAGTAGCAAGCCAATAGGTAAGTTAAGGCATAATTTATGACATTGTATAAAGTCAAGTTCATAGATATGTCCACTTTAATCAAGTACACAAGAAACAATAGAAGAGGATCAAATGAACATACGAGAATAATAGCCAAGAGGGGGACAATATCAAAAGGAACAAGAACGCACCACTTACAATGAACCCGCTACAAGAAGATATGTTAGCAATTAGCGTTCTACCTTGCCTCCTTGCTTTCCTAAATATCTTATATGTCTTGCTTCAACCCTTGCTCATCTATTTATAGTCTTAAGGTAGGGTTTTCTTCATAAATGCTCTTTCTAACTTGACCCACTCATCATCAATGGAGTTTGTTTTTATTTTCTATTAATAAAACTTCCTAGCTTAACCTAATCACCATCAATGGAGATTAATGTTTGCTTTTTTTTTTTTTGTATTTTATATTAATAAAACTTCCTAGCTTAACCTAATCACCATCAATGGAGATTTTTTAATTTTTTTATTATTTTTCCCACAAGTAATTTCCTAATTTAAACATAAATGAGATATTTTTTAATTTTTTTAATTTTCTTATATTTTCCCTACAAGCAATTTCCTAATTTAAACCTATGAATGAGAGATATATTTTTTGAATTTTTTTATTTATCGTTAGTGAATGACAATGCCAATTTGGACATCAGTCATCATCAATAAGAGGATTTTTTCTTATTTTTGTTTTTTTTATTTTTTTATTTTCTTTTAATGAATGATAATGCCAATTTGGACCACAGTCATCATCAATAAGAGGATTTTTTTTATTTTCATTTTTGTTTTATCTTTTTTTTATTTTCCCTTAATAATAATTGTCAATTTGGACACCAATCATCATCAATGAGAGGATTTTCTTATTTTCTTATTTTTCCTTTAATGATGATTGTCAATTTAGACACCAATCATCATTAATGAGAGGATTTTATTTTATTTTTATTTTTTAATTATTTTCTAATTTTTTGAGTAGAGCCCGAACAAAATAAGGCGTTCACAGTTTCCCTTCTTTACTTATTTCATAGCTAAGAAAATTGAGGTTCTCGTCTATGAAGCAAGTAAAGATAAGAACACGTATTTTGTCTGGCTAAAAGAACATGGTGCCCCCTTTAGATCTAAAGAGGGTTTAGACAAAATATAGTGCACATACCCTACCTTACTTAGTTCATAAGGGAGAAGAACGCCGATAAAGCTAGATGATTACCTGGAGTGGAAGTGAAGCACCTAATTACATAGGACTTTGGTAAGATGTAAAAGAATTGTGCCAGTTGTTATTGGGCTTTGAGAGTGCTTGCGGATACAGGGCTTTGAAAGAATAGTGCCTGCCTTTACAGAGCTTGAAAAGAATTATGCCAGCCATTACTAGACTTAAAGGGTGCTTGCTGATACAGGGCTTTGAAAGGGTACTAGTCGTTATGGGCTTTAACAGTGCCTACCGATACAGGGCTTTGAAAGAATAGTGCTTGCCATTACAGGGCTTTGAAAGAATCGTGCCAAGCGTTATTGGGCTTTAAAAAATTATGTCAACCGTTACTGGGCTTTGAGGGTGCCTACCGGTACAGGGCCTTAAAAGGGTGCTAGCCATTATTGGGCTTTGAGGGTGCCTACCAGTACAAGGCCTTGAAAAGGGTACCAACCGTTACTGGGTTTTGAAGGAATTGTGCCAGCTATTATTGGGCTTTGAGAGTGTCTGACGGTACAAGGCTTTTGAAATGGTGCCAGCCATTACTGGGCTTTGAGGGTGCCTACCGATACAGGGCTTTGAAAAGGGTGTCAGTCGTTATTGAGTTTTGAGAGTACCTGTCGATACAGGGCTTTGAAAGGGTGCTTGTCATTACTGGGCTTTGAGGGTGCTTGAAGGTACAAGGCTTTTGAAATGGTGCCAGCCATTGCTGGGCTTTGAATGTGCCTACCGGTACAGAACTTTGAAAGGGTGCCAGCTGTTACTGGGCTTTGAAAGGGATGCCATGAACATGTGATGCCCCTTGGAGTAGGGCTTATGATAATGCCAATGAAGATTATGACATTGATAATGAAGATGATAGTGATAAGATGATGAAGAAGTATTTATAATAATGGTATGAATGACGATGATGATAGTCATGATTTGACATTAAGCGTGTGATGCCCCACATAATGAGATGATGTTGATGAAAATATTGATTGAGTTTTAATGAGAAAATAAATGGTGATGACATGACACTAAGCACGCAATGACCCCAACATGCAATATAATAATGACACTAATGATGATGAAGATGAAGCTCTAATAGGAAGTCATAGATAATGATGATGACAATGGTAGTGGTGATGTGACACTAAGCATTCAATGCCCTTAACATGATAATGACACTAATAATGGTAATGATGATGAATGATGATGAAAAGGATGATGATGGCTATGATTATGATAATGGTGAAAAAGATTATAATGAAGGTGATGACACTGATAATAATGATGGTAGTGATGATAAAATCCTAATAAGGATGACAACAATGATGATGTAGGGGATGGTGATAGCCATGATAATGAGGAGATTATTATAATAGTGAAACCTTAATGAAGGTGATGACACTGATAATGATGATAACAATGATGATGAAGGGGATGGTGATGGCCATAATAATAAGGATATTATGAAAATGGTGAAGTCATAATGAAGGTGATGACATTGATAATGATGATGAAATCCTAATGAGGATAATAGCAATGATGATGAAGAGATGATGATGGCTATGATAATGAGGAGATTATGAAAATAGTGAAGTCATGATGAAGGTGATGACATTGATAATGATAATGACAATGATGATGAAATCCTAATAAGGATGATGAACACAATGATAATGCTAATGATGATAATGATTATAATCAAGAGATGATGAAATAAGGATGATGATGATGATGATGAGGGGCTAATAAAGATGAGGATGAGGATGATGATAAGGAGATAAAGATAATCATGATAAAGATAATAATGAAAATTTATGAAATGATGATGATGAAAAGCTACCTAACTAATAATGTTGACCCCGTTTTGGCCTCAATCCTATTTGTAATACCCTGAATTTTGAGACTTGAGGCTAGAGAATAAGCCTGAGATTAGTGGATTGCTAAGCCCCGGTTTAGCAAAATCCCAAATTGTGATTAAGAGATAATGACTCCAAAAGTGGATGTGGTTAGTGATGAATAAACCCGTTTGGAGATTATGGTGTGATTTGGCACCCGATGTGATTCGTATGCGTTGTGAGCAACGCCGAAACCCTGTATTTAAGTTCAATTATGGATTAACATCCAAATTGACTTAGAATAGAGGGAAGGCATGTTTTGCGATAAATGAAACGATATGAAGTGTTTTGTGGTTATTCAGTGAGAATTGCCGTAATTAAGGGCAAAACGGTAAAGTTACCGACCGATTGATCGGTTACCGAAGAGGAAACTCATTGGTAACTTCAAGATCAATGGTTAGGATTGATTTGTGTAGAGATCAAAGGGTGGAATCATGTGTGCAAGGGCCTATGTGAACTCATAAAGATGGATCAAGATCATGACACATGGCAAGTTGTGAGCCATGGATCTTGGGTCAAATGTTCAACCCTTTTCCCTCTCTCCTCTCCTCTCTATTTGGACGTTTTTGGGGGCCTAATTGCCCAAAAAACTGATCACTTTATTCATCTTCATCATCCACATATCTCTCTCTCTCTCTTATGTCTCCATGGACGTGCAAGCTTGGAGGAAGAAAGAGAAAACTAGAGGTGAGATTTTGCTTGGCTTGTAGTCCTCTAATGCTCTAATGTCCTTCTATAATGTTGTTCATAGTGATGAGAGCTTCATCTCTATGGTTTTAGATTTGTGAGAGGAGGTGTTTTGTTGCTTGAGGAAAAGTGGAAAGATGAAGAATCAAGGAATTGGTTTGGGAAAGAGGAAGAGGTGAGTATTTGAAGCCTTTTGATCTAAGTTTTGTGATTTGTGGATGAGTTTAGTGAATTTCGAATTTTGCCCTGATTTTCATGTGATTTTTGATTGGATGAATTGGATTGTGTTTGATGATGAAAATGGTGTCATATTATGTTTTGGCATCATTGAAATTGGTTTTGAATTTGAAATGGAAAGAGATAGTAATGTAGAGTTGGTATTGTGAATTGTGTGACATGTTGCAATTCATTGTGAAACATGTCAATATAATGTGAATTTGGTTGATTTGGTATTTCCAATGGATTCCTTGTGAAATTTTGTGTGAGAATGATGTTTGATATGGAAATGAAACCATTGGAAGCCAAATTGCAAAAACTGGAATTATGTTTTTTGAGGTTCTGTTCTGGGCAGTCAGTTTGTGTGAGCGTTTTGAATGGGCAAATGGTCTCTAAAAATTATGAAACTTTCCATTCTTTAAGTTCACATCTTAAGCTTCAAAATGGACATATAAATTGTGCCATTTCGTTTTGTGAACTGGGATTTATGTTTGCCCAAAGTTTGAGGACGAAACTGGATTCTGTTTTGGAGCAATGTTGGATTTTGTGTAAATCTGGATTTGTGTGGTGATTTCTGGTAATGAGACATATTTTTCCCATAAAGGGGACTTGAATATCTTTCAATGGGCGTTGGAATCACCTTGTTTCAAGTTTTCTAGAGCAAGTTATGAATTTTTGAAGTTTCCTTGGCTGCAGCCAAAATTCTGGCTCCAGCGCAAAACTTTCTGTGTGTGTCCTGGCCGCAGCCAGAAATTCTTGGCTGCAGCCAAAATGTTTCTGTGACGTTTTTAGCCATTTTTGGCTGCAGCCAGAACCCAATTTTCAGCAATTTGTGATTTTGAAAGGTGATTTCCAACCTAGTACGTCCCAATCCTTTAAGCTTTCGTTGAGCTTATTTTAGCCACCTAAAGGGTGTGAATGATAACCAATCTTAAGTAATATGGAAGTAAGGATTTGGAATAGAGAATAACCCTATGTCCTTGCTTTGATTATAGGGTTGATGTACGCCCTGGTTGTGGTTCGATGTTCATTTTGTTCGTGAGCAGCTATGCTGGAGCTTACGTGGAAAGAGTGTAGGGAACATATCTCTTCTGCTTGTATTTGATATATGTGTTAGTGTGTTGGTGCATGTCTTAGCTTTGCATAATTGTGAGTAATTTGAAGCTATGTTTCAATTTATGCTATGGCCATAGGTATATTGTTCGAAGCATTGAGCTTGCAAATTGTCATTGTGTTATCATGAGTTGTGTGGTGCAAGCATGTCATGCATTAAACATCTATCATACATGCATATTGATATTGTTATCCTACTGAGATTCTCTAGAATCTCACCCTCCCCTATTAACCTTGCAGACAGGGTAGTAGATCGATGATGGAGTAAGCAGCCAAGGGCGAAGAGGACTTCCTTTGGGTTGTCATTCTGGTGGTTGGTTATCATCCCAGATGGGATATTTGTATTTGGATGTGTACATATGGATGAGTATATTTGGTTATGTATTTGAAATGAGTTGTTGGATATTTGTATATGTATGAGAAAGATTTGTGTAATCCCCATATAAGGGCTTGTATGGGCGAATGTGCCCTATAAAGCTTGAGTTAATATATGGAAACCGGGATTGCCGGGATTATTTTTGTGTACTCTGATTTATTATGAATGTGATATTCTGCGTAGTAATTGTATTCGAAAAGTGATTATGAGACCAAGTTTATAAATGATTTCGAAAGGTAATTGTGAAAACCCCGTCTGGTAGATGGGTTTGTAAATTGTTATTTGTTTCTTATTGGTCTCTATTTCACTTTAATTGCATAATTCGGATATAATTACGGCAGGGGGTTACACTATTCAAGCCCCTTGACTTACTGGTTCATGTAGAATGTCATTCTTGTTTAGGCCATTTGTAATACCCCGAATTTTGAGATTCGAGGCTAGAGAATAAGTCTGAGATAAGTGGACTGCTAAGCCCCGGTTTAGCAAAATCCCAAATTGTGATTAAGGGTTAATGACTCCAAAAGTAGATGTCATTAGTGATAAATGAACCCTTTTAGAGATTATGGTGTGATTTGGCATCCGATGTGATTCGTATGTATTCTGAGCATCGCCGAAACCCTGTATTTAAGCTCAATTATGGATTATCATCTAAATTGACTTAAAATAGAGGGAAGGCGCATATTGTGGCTAAATGAAAAGATGTGAAGTGTTGGTGATGATTCAATGAGAATTACCGTAATCAGGGGCAAAACGGTAAAGTTACCGACCGATTGGTCAGTTACCGAAAAGGAAACTCATTGGTAACTTCAAGATCAATGGTTGAGATTGATTTGTGTAGAGATCAAAAGGTGGAATCCCATGTGGTTGTGCTCATGTGAGCTCATGGGATGTGTGTCAAGATGGTGACACTTGGCACTTTGTGAGCCCTTGGATTTTGGTCAAATATTCAACTCATTTTCTCTCCTCTCTATTTGGACGTTTTTGAGGCCCCAAAAACTGATCATCATCTTCATCTTCACTCCCTCTCTCTCTCAACTCCATGGACGCCAAGCACAAGGGGAGGAAAGAGAAAACTAGAGGTGAGATTTTGGTTGGTTTATGGTCCTCTAATGCTCTAATGTCCTTCTATAAAGTTGTTCATAGTGATGAGAGCTTCATCTCTATGGTTTTAGATTCTTGATTGGAGGTGTTTGATGGCTTGAGGAAATTTGGAAAGATGAAGAATCAAAGAATTGGTTTGGGAAAAAGGTAGAGGTGAGTATTTGAAGACTTTTGATCTAAGTTTTGTGAATTATGGTTGAGTATTGTGAATTTTGGTTTTTGCCCTGATTTTGGTGGAATTGTGAAATGCATGAATTGTCATGTGTTTTGTGTTGTAAATGGTGAATTGTGGTTAAATTGATACCATAATGTGTTTTGGTGTCATTGGAATTGATTTGAGAACTTGGAATGAAAAGAATGGCAATGTGGTATTTGTGTTGTGATTTGTGATGACATGTTGTGAATATTGGTAAAACATGTCAATATAATGTGAATTTGGTTGATTTGGTATTTCCAATGGATTCCTTGTGAAATTTTGTGTGAGAATGATGCTTGATATGGAAATGAAACCATTGGAAGCCAAATTGCAAAAACTGGAATTCTGTCTTTTGAGGTTCTGTTCTGGGCAGTCAGTTTGTGTGAGCGTTTTGAATGGGCAAATGGTCTCTAAAAATTATGAAACTTTCCAGTCTTGAAGTTCACCTCTTAAGCTTCAAAATGGACATATAAATTGTGCCATTTCGTTTTGTGAACTGGGATTTATGTTTGCCCAAAGTTTGAGGACGAAACTGGATTCTGTTTTGGAGCAATGTTGGATTTTGTGTAAATCTGGATTTGTGTGGTGATATCTGGTAATGAGACATATTTTTCCCATAAAGGGGACTTGAATATCTTTCAATGGGCGTTGGAATCACCTTGTTTCAAGTTTTCTAGAGCAAGTTATGAATTTTGGAAGTTTCCTTGGCTGCAGCCAAAATTCTGGCTCCAGCGCAAAACTTTCTGTGTGTGTCCTGGCCGCAGCCAGAAATTCTTGGCTGCAGCCAAAATGTTTCTGTGACGTTTTTAGCCATTTTTGGCTGCAGCCAGAGAATTCTTGGCTGCAGCCAGAACCCAATTTTCAGCATTTTGAGATTTTGAAAGGTGATTTCCAACCTAGTACGTCCCAATCCTTTAGGCTTTCGTTGAGCTTATTTTTGCCACCTAAAGGGTGTGAATGGTAACCAACCTTAAGTGATATGAAATTAAGGATTTGGAATAGAGAATAACCCTATGTCCTTGCTTTGATTATAGGGTTGATGTTCGCCCTGAACGTGGTTTGGTATTCGTTCTGATCGCGAGTAAGCGGAGCTGGAGCTTACGTGGAAAGAAATGTGTAGGGAACATATCTCTTCTGCTTGTGTTTGATATATGTGTTAATGTGTTGGTGCATGTCTTAGCTTTGCATAATTATGTGTAATTTGAAGCTATGTTTCAATTTATGCTATGGCCATAGGTATATTGTTCGAAGCATTGAGCTTGCAAATTGTCATTGTGTTATCATGAGTTGTGTGGTGCAAGCATGTCATGCATTAAACATCTATCATACATGCATATTGATATTGTTATCCTACTAAGATTCTCTAGAATCTCACCCTCCCCTACCAACATTTTAGACAGGGTAGGTGGATCGAGGTTGGAGCAAGCAACCAAGGGCGGCGAAGACTCCTTCGGGTTGTCAATTTGGTAGTTGGTTCTCATTATGGTTGGGATTATGTATATTTGGATATTGTACATGTTTTGAATGTATATTTGGTTAGTTGGGATGAGTATTTAGATATGTATTTGAGATGAATTTGTGTAATCCCCTATTTGGAAGATTGTAAAGGGCGAATGTGCCTTGTAAGCTTGGATTAATGTAAGAAATCCGGGTTTGCCGGAAATTTATATTGTTCACTCTGATAGTTATACGAATGTGATTTATCTTCGCAGAGTAGTTATATTCGATATGTGAATATGAGACCATGTTAACTAGATTTCGAAAGTTATTTGTGAAAATCCCGTCTGGTAGATGGGTTTGAAATCGTTTTCTTTCTTGTTGGTGTCTATTTCACTTTAAATCGCGTATTTCGGATATAATTACGGCAGGGGGTTACACCATTATGAGTCTTGTTGAGAAACTTCTAGGTTTGCCCCAGTTTTGGCAAAAGCAGATTTCAAGGCAGTGTATGACATAATATTAAGATAAGCCTCTTTAGTTGAAAAATTAATTCCAAATTTGCCCCCCAAAATGGTATGCAATACATGTTAAGTATGGTGAGGGTACGATTAATGTAAAGCCCAATGCAAGATGTGATTTCCCAGCATGACAAGATATTACAATTTTTCTTTAGGCATAACTTAGTGCTAACTCTTGATAAAAGAATGGACTTTTGAGCAGTAATCCAAATTTTGAATATTTAACTTTCTTTCCCTAATCTATCTGAATTTGTAAAGCACAAGAATCTTTTTTTTGTCTATCTTCATCTTTAATGCTTGCATAGTCAATTTTTTTTTAAAACTTCATTTAACAATGTCAATATTGTCCTAAGAAATGGATAGGGGCAACATAATTGAGGAAAAGCCCCACATTTTAACTTAGCTCCGTTTATTGAAAGGCAAATAGAAGGAAGGTAATGTCCCAAATATGAAGTAATAAAACTGGGAAAGGCTCACATGCCGTTGTTGGAGTAGAAAAGGATTGGAATGGAAGAATTCCTTAGACCTAAATGCTTAACAAAAGACATCTGAGCATAGCTTAAGAAACCTAGTAAGGTGTTAATATGTGGCCATGAAATCTTAAGAATTAAAATATAGAAGATAATGTTCAAGCCATAAGAATAGAGGATCAAGAGATATAGCAATGCATCTAAATCATCTTGCCCACCTCAAGTTAGCTACTATCATGGTAAAAGGTTTGACAAGAATGCAATACCCCAACGATTTCCTTTCTAAGCATAGTGTTTACTCTCACCACTCAGTGTTTTGAGGGTTAGTGTTTGCTCTCTATATCCAAATTATCCAATTCATGTTCCATAAACTTGGCAATAATCTAAGTTCTCCATCACTAAAAGAGCCAAATTCTAACATAGATCACAAGGACTTTTTATATGGGCATTGGGTATAAACAAAGGGTAAAAAGAAGATGAAAAATATCCAATTCTTGTTCTTATGTATTTATTCATTTCTTTTGATTTTTTCCTTCCTGTTTTTTTCTTTCTTCTTCATTTTTTTGCTCTAACTTTTGCCTAAGCAACCCTTTCGGGTTTTCAACTTAGCAAGCTTTTTTTCTTTCCACCCCTCTGTTTTCTCTTCTTTTTTTCAACTATTTCTTTGATTTTCATTATTTTTAGCCACTTTTCAAACTTCAAAGTATCCAAAAGAGAGTAACCTTACAACCAGATTACCCTAACGACCTCAAAAATTGTAGGAATGTAGACATACTTCCCTAACCTTAAAGCAAAAGAAGAATTGAAGGAAGCTCTTTCCATATTTCCCTTGGTACTTGTCCATCGTTCTGTTAATTTTTTTTTCTATTTTCTTTTCTTTTTTGTTGCTCTAACTTTTGCCTAAGCTGCCTTTACAGGTTTTCAACTTATCGAGCTTTTTTTCTTATCTTTTTTTCTACTCTAATTTTTGCCTAATATGCTCTTACGAGTTTTCAACTTAGCGAGCTTTTTTTTTTATTTTCTTTTCTCTTATTCTTTCAACTATTTATTTTTCAACAAGATTCACCTCATAGCCTTAACACTTTTTAGAGTGTACATATGCTCCTCTAATTAGGAAGCTTAGAAAGCAAAAAGAAACTTGAATAAGAGGTAAGGAACATGTTTGTAGTTTCTACATGCTAAGGGGCAGGAAAAGAATATCACATAGACTCAAATGTCTATCATGTAAAGGTTGCTATTTGGCCTTGTTTTTATTAAGAATGAAAAATGAATGTGTTGGTCATCTCTATATCAAGCAAATGAACATCAAATATGACCTTAAACAAGAAACATGCCAAGTTTTAGATTGGGTAAAGGATAAGTGGTACACACATGAAAATGAAATCATAGGCTCAAATCCTCACATGGCTTGTGTAATCATCATCACATTATGTCCAAGTTAAGCAATTTACTCTTTAAAACTAGCCTCATCAAGGTGGGGTCGAGTCATTTTCAAAACTAAGCTTCTCCATAGTATGATATCACCTCTATACAAGCAACTTGTACAAAACAAGTTTTTAGACCCTTAACAGTTTCCTCCAATCAAGAATAATATTCCCAAAAAGTGAAAAGAGAAACAAAAGTCTTAGCCTCACATCAGGAATAAGGAATAACCATTTATGTGAAGGAGGGATGACATGGACAAAGGTAAATGAAATCATTTTTAAGAAAAGATATTCTATGGGAGCATTATTAATTAAATATATGACTGTATTATTATTATTATTATTATTATTATTTTTATTTACATGCTCATTTTCTCTCTTTTTGCCTCCTTATTCAATGATGTTTATTTTGTCCAATGTCCATATCAAATGAAGCTAAATGCAATGAATGATACAAAGATGCCACATGAGACATAAAAGAGTGATGACTTGTACTTCAAGTTTTGATATGGGTGGTAGACATTGAGAAAAGAACTCTACTTCCTCAAGAGATCCATTACCTCATAAGGAGAATGAAGTGCCTATTAATCTGCGAATGGCCCAGGCCATCACGTGACTAAGGGTTTTAAAAATGATGATTATATCTAAGGTCTATATCAAATGAAACTAAAAGGCCTATGAATGATGTAATGATGCCTCATGAGCCCTAAAAGGGTTATATCTCATTGAGATATTTTCTAGCATGATAGATGTAATGAGCTCATAGTTTTTTAGGGTCAAAAACCTTGAGACTAAGGTTGGCTATCTAATACATGCACCTTCCTTGTAATGTATCTATATGAGGAGTGGTACTAGATATATACTCAGGTGAAGCAATAATTAGCAGCTTGATCCTAGGGGTTTCCTTAATTACGCATGGATGACAAATAATATTGTCAACAATAAATAAATCCCCTCCAGTATCCTATTTTGGGAATTACCCTAGGTTAGGGGATGTCTACCCTAAAAAATGCAGGTACTAATTAATTAGGCTAGGTGATAATTTTCACTAATAGGTGCAATGGTTCCAAGGTGGTTCTAATTCTCACATATAAAGGTCTTCTAACTGCCCCCATCATAAGGATGAAGACCCCATTTGACAAAATTGGCCTTCAGGGAGTTCTGAAAACCCCATAGGAATCAACTTTAACAAATGAGTAACAGCTAGAATGAAGTCTTCACAGTAACCTCAGGGGGTTCTGAAAACCCCACAGGGAGACTGCTATAAACTTCTGCTCACCTAAGGAACTCACAGACCCATGTATAGGGCCCAAAATATATGTGAGGATAATAGTGTATATGTTCAGTGTGTGTGGAGAGCATACCAACCTATGGGGCTAAATTTTACCCAACCCTAATTTGCTAAGTAGATCACAAAACATATAGAGAAAAACAATAAATAAATGAATGAATAAAGAATTTAATAAAAAAACAAATAGAAAAAGAAACAAAAGGTAATTACAATAAAATTGAGGCTATATTATTTTTAAGCATTTAACTTAAATGGGCTTGACTCTCAAACCATCCCCAGTGGAGTCGCCAAGCTGTAGCACCAGAAATTTGGAAAATATGGAGTCACCACCAAAATTTTGAAATAGGATAATTTTAGAAACCTTTTTTTAAAAAAATGAAAACTAGGTAGAGTTCGGGAGTCGATTGTGTATGGGGAAGGTGTTAGGCACCTCACAATTCCCATTCATGAGAACGGTTACCCTAAGTCAAATATTTAAAAATGAATATGGCCTTTATTTTATTGTAATTACCCAAATAAAAAAGAATATGTACAAAAATAAATGAAATGAAAACTAAAGAAAAAATGAACATTTATTTACCAAAAAAATAAGAAAAAATATATTTATTTACAAAATTGGACTTGATCTAGCAAGGGGACCTAGGGCCTATGTACCTTTTATAGGAATCAAAGCCCACGTAGTTCGGGGTAGAAATGCATGTCACTTTGTTTGTGTCTTTTAGAAAACTTTTATTTAATTTATTTGAGAAAAATATTTTTTTGTTTGGTTTGTATTTTTTATTTTTTTTAAAAAGACATTTTCCTTATTTTATCATATAAAACCAAATTTGTTTATTTTAACAAAAGAACCTCTTTTTTTTATTATTTTGAAACTTTTTATTTGCAGAAGGGGAAAAAACAAAAAGTTCATCAAGCTAACAAGGAATTGCATTCTCCACATATCATTCATGGTAGAAAGTTCAAGATGACAAGAAATCAATAAAGATATGATGAGAGCATGTACCTCCGGTACTTTGAGCTTTGCTACAAAAGCAACAAAGTGAAGGGATCATATAATAAAATTATGATACTCACAAAATCACCACAAGTTCACAATATTCATGCATGATAGTTCACTACTTTTTGCCTTAAAAATGAAACAGTAAGTAGCAAGCCAATAGGTAAGTTAAGGCATAATTTGTGACATTGTATAAAGTCAAGTTAATAGATATGTCCACTTTAATCAAGTACACAAGAAACAATAGAAGAGGATCAAATGAACATATGGGAATAGCCAAGAGGGGGGACAATATCAAAAGGAACAAGAAGGTACCACTTACAATGAACCTGCTATAAGAAGATATGTTAGCAATTAGCTCTCTACCTTGCCTCATTGCTCTCCCAAAATTCTTATGTGTCTTGCTTCAACTCTTGCTCTTCTATTTATAGTCTCAAGGTAGGGTTTTCTTCATAAATGCTCTTTCTAACTTGACCCAATCATCATCAATGGAGTTTTTTTTTTATTTTTTTATTTTCTATTAATAAAACTTCTTAGCTTAACCTAATCACCATCAATGGAGATTAAGTTTTGCTTTTTTATTTTTTATTTTTGTATTTTCTATTAATAAAACTTCCTAGTTTAACCTAATCACCATCAATGGAGATCTTTTTTTAAAAATTTTATTTTTTTATTTGTTTTATTATTTTTTCCACAAGTAATTTCCTAATTTAAACATAAATGAGAGATTTTTAATTTTTTTTTATTTTCTTATATTTTCCCTACAAGCAATTTTCTAATTTAAACCTATAAATGAGAGATATTTTTTTGTATTTTTTTTTATTTTCCCTTAATGAATGACAATGCCAATTCGGACACCAATCATCATCAATAAGATGATTTTATTTTATTTTGTTTTATTTATTTTTCCTTAATGAATGACAATGCCAATTTGGACCACAGTAATCATCAATAAAAGGATTTTTTTTGTTTTCATTTTCGTTTTATTTTTTTATTTTTCCTTAATGATGATTGTCAATTTGGACACCAATCATCATCAATGAGAGGATTTTTTTCCCTTTTAATGATGATTGCCAATTTATACATCAATCATCATCAATGAGAGGAATTTTTTTATTTATTATTTTCTAATTTTTTGAGTGGAGCCCGGACAAAATAGGGTGTTCACAACCTATATGTCATTTTACTAATTTAGTAAACATTTTGGGGTTTTGGAAATTCAAATGGTATTTTTCTCCCTTTTCCCATTTGTTTATACTAAGGAATAAATTACATCAAATATTAAAGATATTGATAGCCTTTAGCATTGGGTTGTTCTATAATAAGTGTTCCTTTAGCAAGAATATTTTAATACTTTCCTAACTTTACCCTAAATAAATCGTTGGGAAAAAACTTATCCTAAATAAATAATTGATGTGGGATTTATAACTGTGGAAAAGAAAAAATACTTATATCCTCAAGAAGTATCATATCATCTAAACTCTATTCAATCAAAATAGATCAATTCGGCACATTTTAATCATAGTTGGTTTATGACCCGTAAACAAATTCTCATTTTATTTTGTTTTCAAGAAAAAAAGACCTCGTTTGGCCAAACAAGAAAAAAGGCCTCTTAATTTGAAAAAAAATGAAAACTCATCTATACCAAATTAAGAAGTTTATTCTTCTTAAAAAAAATAAAATATAAATTATTTTAGATGAGTTATTAGTCAACTAAAATTTAATATCTTGAGTTGTTGCATTTTAATTGAACATATATAGTTCAAATGATATGATGCTTCTTATGCATGTAAGTATTTTTTCCTATAAAAAGAGTAACATTTAAATAAAAATTGCATTAATACACAAGTAAATAGAATCCCCATATACATATTACACATAATCCAACAAACAGAATTAGTAAAAAATTTGTTGGATAGTTTTTATTAAGTTTTAACTTAAAACAATGTAAACTCAATAAGGGGAGACACTATTATAGAAATCATGACATATGACGGTTATTAACTGCCATACATTATGGTTTTGAACCGATTTATATGCAGGCGGTATAAAAGCTCGACACAAATACATTATGGTTCTAAACCTTTATTTATTTTGGATCTATTATAATGGTTATAATATAACACCCGTTATATATTGAGATTTGATGAGACTATGATCTCCCCATTGATGTGATAATAATTAACAGGCATATATAAACAACCATCATAATATATGGTAATGCTTGCATGATACATAACGATTTCCTTTTACAACCGTTATTTATTCAGTAACATACATAATGGTTTGTATATAAGAACTGTGACTTTTAATAAACTTAATAAAGGTCTTATATAGACAACCGTTATGAAATAAGTACTTAAATAATGGTTTATAAAAAATAACCATGAACATTTATAATACATGCTGGTTTTTATATAATAACCGTAATGTATAGATATAAGACCTTTAAGTGAGAGTTTCTGAGCTAGTTGACCTCCTCTATATATATAATAGAACAACAATACCTCGAACACCGTGTGGCTATGTAATTTGGCATCGATCAAGACATTACAAGCTTTGTAGGCACAATCAATGTCAACTGTTGACGTATATAAGTGATAATATAACTGGTGACCTATATATACTTGTGTCTCTTAATAGGAATCAACCCTTGGAAAGCAAAAGACTCTGGGGAAAAAATATATACCCCTATCAAAAAGGGTGGAGGGGTATGCAAACCCTTGAACTAAAGGGTTTGCATAACCCCTGCATGCTTTCTGGTTGGGTAATTCATTTTTTCACCATATTCCTTGGCTGTCCAGGTTAATTGCTAAAGAGACGCGAGGTATAGGTGAACACTTACATTATTATATATATAGATCAGGAGTGTGATTGATTCTAGCCACAAAGCCTAGAAAATCTTGATCCATCGAAATTGCATGACTACCTGATGTTGGAAGTACTACTCTATTATTTATTTGTTTATATTTATTATGGTTCTTTGTTAATAACTGTGAGTTATGTTATTGTTTTAACAGATATATGTATCACGGTTATTACCAAGAGGTATGTTATTATTTCTTTTAAAAAAAGTTTTGGGCAACTAGTGCCTAGATAATTACATTTTTATATTTTATAAAAATAAAACCAAACAATATCTCCATCTCGTGACTAGTTGCCTAATAGATGATCTAAGGTCTGCTGCAAATTTAGGAACTTTTGTTTTCGTTCAATTTGGATGAATCAAAAATTCCATAAATTCACAACAAACCACACATCATGACACTATTCATCACTAGAGGAGCGGCCTAAATCATCTAGAAGTATGTTATAATCATGGTGACCCATCCCATATTCATCAAAATTAAAATGAGATTGGCCTTCCTATTCATACTCGACAAATATTCGGCCATCCTTCTCACTATATAGTCAATGCGTTCTGCATGTTGCATCAAGTGGAGGCAGAGGCAGAGGTTATAGAAGAGGAGAAAGGGGAGAAGGAGTGGTGATGGTTGTAGAGGAGGGGAAGGAGGTGGAGGAGGATGATGATGCCATGGATTTTCTAGCAAGTCTTCATCATTGTGTTTCATCTTAGCAATTGAAAGAACAAAGGAAGGCGTTAAACATTAGGAAACAGGGAGTTTATATAGATTGAAAGTGACGAGTTCGAACCATCATTACACATATTGGAAGTTGAAGAGGAGCAATCGCATGCAGTGGTGGGTAATGAAAGGGTACTTGGTTCTCATGCTGATATCAAATAACAAAGAAGAACAAAGTATTATCATCATGAGTATGGTGAAGGGAAAAGTTTTGGACCGTTTAGTTTATGGTTATTTAAGAAAAACCATTATGTTGTTTTTCTGATATGATGTTGGAAGACAAATAGTTTGTATGTTCATCTAACATTTCATGATGGTTTTACTATAAGAACTATCAGATAATATATGATGGTTACGAAGTACAACTTTTATGTTTTTGCATGGTATTCTAATAAATGAAGGTTGTTACTTAATAACCATAATCTATATACCTATGTTTTTTAAATATTGGTGGTTGGTTATGAAACCACCATTTTACAACAAAAAAAAGATAAAGTAAATAAACAAAATAAAAATAAAATGTTACAAAGATGTTTTAAGAATCTGATGCATAATTAGATTCTTCATTCTTCAGTAACCTGTCCACCTTCTCGTTCAAAGAGCAAATGAGAGAGGTCAGTTCCTTAAAGGTTTGGTCTATGCATCTGTGATCTCACAAGTAAACCTGGAACATATGATTGAGCTCGTAGTTTGTGTGGATGTGACCTTCAATGCTTGTTGGCTATAGGAGTTCATCTTTTAGTTTTTTTTCCAGATAATGAATCAGAAGTTCTCTTGCACTTGTCCATGATATTTTGTTGAATCAGGAGTTGGCTTTGAGAAGTTCAAATGGAAGTGGAGAAGTGGAGTTTAGTTTTCGGATGTTTATCTAGAGAGGGTTTCGTGGATTATTGAGTCATCACGTCTTTTAGTATTTAAGAGTATTATATTTTATAAATGGAGACAATTAATTTTTATTTACCATTATCTATTTGACAAGTTTTTTAATATATTGGTTTCTACTATTAATTGCATAATCAACCACAATAGTAACTTACAATTGTTAAGTATGCTGGCAAAGCTACTTTACGGTTCTTAATTAAGAATCATAATCTATTAATTTTTACTTCATCTCCCTCCTCCGATTATGAGAATAAGGATGAGGTCATGCTCCTCTCCTCTTCCTCTTCCTCATCCTCATTCTCATAATCAGAGGAGGGAGATGAAGGTCAGGTTAGAGTATTATCATCATGGGGAAGGGGAAAGATTTCAAACCATTACGACGTTTGTTGTTTAATGACGGTTTTTGCTTAACAATTATAATTATTGTTAGACAAAATATGACGGTTACTAATTACCACTGTTATTTATTTGCTTGGAATTCTATTAAGTGATGGGGTTTACTTAATAACCGTTATATATTTCAAGCAGGCACCTCTGCCCCACCCACCAATCCATCTATTGCAAAGAATGACAAGATGGCAACAAGACCATTCCCCAGTGCTCTTTTCTCTTGTGCTATCTCATCATTTGGCATAATAGATGGAATGGAGAAGGGGGTGATGTAGTTAGGATCCTTAGTACTTATGCCATTTGTTGCCACCAATAAGCCTTGAAGAGGAGGAAGCAGTGTAGGAGGGGGCAATGGCGGTGGAGGAGTTCCCTGGGATCTCAACATGATGAAGGAGAGAAGGAAGAGGTCGATAAAGAAACATAATAAGAGTCACAAGGAATAGTTGAGTTTAAATAGAGGTCTAATAGATTGTGAAGGGTCATGAGTTATGACATGTGAGGTCTAACAGGGTTTCAAAGGGTTATGATGAGTTATAACATTGAAGGTTTGAATTAGGGTTGCTCAAAGGCCAAACCAGACCGGGTTTATACTTAACTCGAGGTCTGGTCTGAATTCTCTTTGGTCCAGACTTCACTGTCTAAGGTCTAGTCCAGTCCAGGAGAAAACTGAGGGTAGACCAAACTTGGTTTGGTCTCTCGTGTAACCCCCTCTGTAATCATATCCGAAATACACGATTAAAATGAAATAGAGACCAATAATAATCAAAATTCATTTATATTCCCATCCTTAAGATAGGATTTTCACAAATTTCTTTAACAAACACTTTAACCTGGTCTCACATTCATATTTTGAATACACTTACTTCATGAAGATAAACTATATTCATATAAATATCAGAGTGCACAATAATAATACCAGCAATCCCGGGTTCATATCTTCACTAAAAATATGTAGGCACATATGCCTTTTACAATTTCCCAAATGGGGATTACACAAACTTCAATCTAAATACATATCCAAATACACCTCCACAACATATACAACCATATATTCATCCTAACATATACAACTCTAAATGCATCCAAATCAACTACCATTATCCCAAATAGCAATGATAACCAACAACCAAATACAAATGCCCATAAGGGATTCTCGCCGCCCCTAGTCGCTTGCTCCTTCCTCGAGCCACTTGTCCTGTCTAAAATGTTGGTAGGGGAGGGTGAGATTCTAGAGAATCCCAGTAGGAAACAGATACCAATATGCATGCAAGATAAGTGTTTAATGCATGACATGCTTGCATCACAATAACTCGTGCTCACATAATGATATATCCGTATGCTCAATGTTTCAATAACATACTCATGGCCATAGCATAAATAGAAACAAAGCTTCAATCATTCATATATGTTTCACATAATCAAGCAAAGCAATAACATGCATCAATACACAAACACAAATATCAATACATGCAGGAGAGGTAAGTTCCCTACCCTTATTCTTTCCACGTATGCTCCAGCGTCGGCTACTCGCGATCCGAGCAGATATCAAACCATAATCAGGGTGAATACCCAACCCTATAACCAAATCAAGGACATAGGGTCATTCTCTTTTCCAAATTCTCATTTGCATAACACTTAAAGTTGGTTACCATTCATGACCTTTAGGTGGCTAATCAAAGCCTAAACACATGCCTAAAGGCTTGGGAAACACTTGACCAAATGTCACCTTTTAAAAGTCCAAAATGCTGATTTTTGGAGGTTGGCCACGGCCAGCCTATCCATGGGCCGCGGCCAATGGATGCACAAAAGGTCTTGGGCCGCGGTTTATAACCTCTGGCCGCGGCCAAGAAAATTCTGTTTCCTTGCTGAACTTCCATAATTCATGACTAATTCTAGAAAATTCAAAACGAGGTGATTCTAAAGCCAAAAGAAAGGTACTTAAGTCCTCTTTATAGGAAAAATATGTACCATTACTGGAAATCACCACAAAATTCCAGAATTACACAAAACTCATCACTGCCCCCAAAACAGAGTTCTGTTTCAATCCCAAAATTTGGACAACCATAACTCACAGAATACTAAATGAAATGACACAAAATATATGTCCATTTTGAAGCTTGGGATGTGAACTTTAAGTCTAAAACGTTTCACAATTTTCGGAAATCATTTGGTCATTCAAAACGTCCACACAAATAAACTACCCAGAACAGAGTTCCAAGGGACAGATTTTCCAATTTTCTACCAAAGTGTCCCATGGCTCCAAAATTAACAATCAAGCCTATTCCCACAAAAATTTTCCACAAGCAACACAATGGTAACCTCGAAATGACCAAAATCACAACCCATTTACATGCCCTATTTTGACCAAAGCACAAAACCAACACAAAAGGTGCCAAACTTCACATTTAAGCTTCATGTAATTCTATCACTTCAAAACACCAAACAAGGCACCATTTCAATAACAACAACATACCATATTCCCCAAGACCCTAAATCACGAAAATTAGGGCTAAAATTCCAGAAATTCAAGGCCTAACCAATGGCCACAAACTTATATGAAAATGAAGCTTTCACTTACCTTAACAACTTTCCCAAAGGCATTTCATGATTCACCAACTTGTACATTTTCATGATTCCTCAAATCACCACCAATGGAGAAACTACAACCATAGGATGAAAGCTCTTAACAAGAGGAACAACTTTATAGAAGAGCATTTTTCCATTAGAAGCCATTTAGAGGGTCAAATACTCACCTTTTACACAAAGTTCTTCCTCTCCCTTGGGCTGTCATGGCTGAACGAAAGAGAGAGAAGGAAGAGAGGTGAAGATGATGATGAAGCATGATGGGATCAGATTTTTGTCTCCTAAGCCCATGCCCAAACGCACAAAGAGAGAGGGAGAGAGAGAGAGAGAAATGGATTTAAAATGATTTCTTGACTTTTCCACCCATTCTCTCACCATACCCACTTGCCAAGTGTCTCAATATCATTGGTTCTCATAAAGCAAGTAACCAAATTAGTTACTCTAATCCCTCCATTAGCCATTTTAATTACATATCTCATTTTCCTCTTAGTTAGTAATTAATTTCTCTATTAATCACTAACTAATTGCCCAACAATTTCATTCTTTCGATTTCCACTAATCATGGCATATTAATTAATATAGCCACCAAACCCATAATTATTCCACTTTAATTTGATAATTATCCTCAATAATTATCATTAGCCTTTAATCAAAAATTGGGGTGTTACATCTCGGACTAGAGATTAGTCTACCAGACTATTTGTTTTTTTCCCTTAAAAAAATTAAAAAAATCTATAAGGATTTCAATCAGTGAAAGAGGAGAAAAGCATGTAAGCAAAGAGTAATCGATAATGCAAATCACGAGATCAGATCTGGATATCATCAACAAAAGAGCATTCTTTAGAGGAATACACACACTCACCCACCAGATCCTTCCCCTTTCCCTACCTTCTCCTCTATTTCTCTCCCCCATAACAAGACGACCTGTAAGGAATGGCTAAACTCAGCCAAACCGCTACAAAGCTTCGCAAATCTTCAATGTCAGATGAACTCATCTCAACTAAAAGTAGTATGATGAGTTGGTGGTGCTGGGTCAGAGGGAAGATAAGAAGTGGTACAAGGAATGGAAAATGATGGAGGAGAAAAGAAGGAGTCAGAAGGGAAAAGGAAATAAAAAATAAGGGAGGATGAGAGTTTGGTGAAAGAAGGATATAAAATTTTAAAATAATAAATGTAGGCACCGGGTCAAACCAAACCAGACCATCTAGTTTGAAGAGCCAGCCCGAAGACCATATGACCTGATGTCTAGCTCGGTCCAGTCCAGTCTAATTTTGTGTTTGGATTGCTTTCTTTTGGGTTAGACTGGACTAGGTTTCTTTGGGTTAGACTGAGTTACCTAGACCACTAGGTTTTTTGCTCATCCCTAGTCTAAATGTTATGAAGGGTTATGAAAGAGTTAGAAGACGGTTATTTCTGAAGATTGTTATGTTTTGTCTTCACTGATATAAGTGTTTGGAAGACGAATCATTTGTAAGTATTACATGATAGTTGTTTCTTAATAACCGTCATTTTTGTCACTAAATAAATGGCAATTGTTATCTACTATTGTTACTTTTGTATTTTCACAAATTTCAGCTTGCAATACATGTCACATAATTAACTGTTATATTTAAGCATTATATATCCTTGCGCGACCTCTGCCTCAACATACATAATGTTTATTAGCTGTAACCAGGTGTTATAAATGCCCACATCTGTAGGAGTGAGAAAAAATATAAAATTTAAACCGGTTGACCCATTCAAAACTCTTGATTGGACTTGTCAAGGAATTGATTCACCCATGCAAAGGTTTGACCGGTTGATCCAAGTTATGTTTAAATACCAGGACTATTATCCATTTTTATATTATATTAAGTTACAAAAAGCAATTTAAAATTTTAGATAAATTTTGAATCAGAAATAATTAAAGTTTAAATGAAAATCACAAAATCAATGTATTTAAGATAATACTATTAAATATTTATTATTCACAAAAAATTGAGAGACGACATTAAAAAAGAATACATGGGTGTTTATAAACTTCTAGTGAGTTTGACCATTTCTATGTGTGAAAATTGTAAAAAATTTATTGTAAATGATGCTAATGAAATGGGGGAACTCAATGGAAATTTTGTAAATGCCACTATATAGCTATTAGTGTAGTAAATGTCTTAAAACATTACCGTTGTATTTTTATGACGGTTAAATTGCATTGTTGAAATAGGGAAACTCGACGAAAGTGTTAGTAAATGATTTAAGACAGGGTGCTTTACTTGGATATTTATGTTATATATTATTTTACAATAACTTCACTAATTGGCACTACTACAAAAAACACATTAAGTAGCACTTATTTTTAAGAATATTATAGCGCTTGGGAAGTGCTATAGCTTTCAGCGCCATAAAAGAAAATTATGACGCTTCTTCAATCTATAGAAGTGTCATAGCTTGTTTCTTTTTTTAAAGGGTAAAGGTGCAAAAATAGCCATGAACTTTGTTTAAAGGTGCAAAAATAACCATGAACTATTTTTGGTAGCAAAAGTAACCATGAACTATGTAAAATGGGGCAAAACCGTTAAATATGACCGTTGACCGGACGTTGACCGTTAACATATTTAACGGTTTTGCCCCATTTTACATAGTTCATGGTTACTTTTGCTACAAAAAATAGTTCATGGTCATTTTTGCACCTTTGAACAAAGTTCATGGCTATTTTTGCACCTTTACCATTTTTTAAAAAAGAAAAATAGCTTCCAACAGCGCTTCCTCAGGGAAGTGTCATAGGAAGTGTGGCGTTCCTATGGCGTTTCCCCGGTAATATGACTTCCTATGGCACTTCTCCAAAGAAGCACCATAGGAAGTCTTTTTTTAAAAAAAAATAATAATAATTTTACATAATTGTTTCGTTTTCCTAGTGAAACCCTCTGCATTTCCCATCAAAATTCATAGCAAAATGAACAAAATCAAGCCAAAATCAAACCAAATTAGAATGAAATAACTTGAAGTAAATAACTAATTCATAAAATCACTACTAAATGTATTTAATTACAACAATTGTAATGTATAATTAATTTTAAGTGAATAAACACACATATAAAATCAGGACAAATTTTAACTTTAAAAAAGAAGAAAAAGTGCAGGCTTAAGCTTCTGTATATAAAAAAAGACTTACAAGCTAGGGATTTTATGTATGAAATCGAGAAGATCGAGAAAGGAAAAAAAATATGGGGGACACCAAACTTTGTATTACAATGGAAGTGGAGGGATCAAGGGAACTTCTACTTGCTGTAGTAAATTAAAAGAGAGGAGGGAGTAGTGGGGACAATGGTGACAACTTCAAATCAGAGAGAATGAGTGTGGATCGTATTATATAGGAAGAGGGGAGTGGGAAGAATGATAAGGAAAGGTAGTGAGTGGAGACGAAGGGATAAGGAATGGGAACCAATGGAGTGGAGATTTAGGATAAGCTTCTGGAAAGTGGAGATCTGAGGGCGTACGAAGAAGAACATATATGGCGCATTGGGCAAATATTTTTAAAACAATTAAGCCTTGTATGACGCTTGCTCAAACAAGGGCCATACAAGACTTCAAGAAAGCTTTGGCATTTGCCTAGACAAGCGCCATAGCTTTCCTTCATTAAAAACAAAAATTAAAAAGGGCCTTTAATGGCGCTTGATTCACCAAGTACAAGCAAAGACCAAAGCCTTTAATATTAAAGGTGTGGCCTTTAATCCATTAAAAAGGCTAAGGCCTTTAATGACGCTTTGTTCACCAAGGCCATTAAAGGCCAAATTTTTTTTTTAACGAATTTAGTAAAGGCCATTTCTTTCTTTCTTTTTTTTAATGCCACACTTGTGGTTCCAAGTTATGACGCTTGCTTAGCAAGCGTCATAGCTAATCTTATTTTTTTTTAAAAAAAAATCAAGGACTTGTATGGTGCAACGCTATACAAGATGTCACTATAATCTTAAATATTTTAAGGCTATTGTGTGGTCAAAATATTCAAAGGGCCTTAGAAGACACTTGGAACCACAAGTGTGGTGTTAAAAATTAAAAAAAAAAAAAAATTAAGAAATGACATTTCCTAAGTTTATTTAAAAAAAAATTTTGGCCTTTTATGGCGCTTGATTCTCCAAGTGCTGTTAAAGGCCACCTCTAATGGCACTTGGTGAACCAAGCGCCACTAAAGGCCAAGGCCTTTAACATTAAAGGCGTGGCCTTAATGGATTAAAAAGGCCAATTTTGTTTTTTAACGAATTTAGAAAAGGCCATTTCTTAATGTTTTTTTAAATTTTTAACTCCGCACTTGTGGTTCCAAGCACCTTCTAAGACCCTTTGAATATTTTGACCTCACAATGGCTTTAAAATATTTAAGATTACAATGACATCTTGTATAGAGTTGGATCAAGTAAACATCATATAAGTCCTTGATTTTTTTTTAAAATAAGATTAGCTATGGCGCTTGCTAAGCAAGCGTCAAAGCTGACCTTTTATTTTTTAAAACAGAAAAATAAAGGCCTTGTATGGTGCTTGTTTAGATAAGTGTCACACAAGCCTAACATTAGCTATGACACTTATAATAGGAAGTGCCATAGCTTCTATCTTTTTTTCAAAAAAAAAAAAAATTATCTATGACACTTCTTTAAGAAAGGGTCATAACAGTGGCGCCACTAAGTCCCTTTTTTGTAGTAGTATGGCTTGATGGCTCAATACTTAGTAAGGGCTTGTTTTATTTTGTTTTTAAAAGCAATTATTTTTTTAAAAAAACAAGAAAACGAAAAAAAAATTATTTGTTAAAATGTTTTCGCTAAGTTGTTTTAAAAATTAAAAAACAAAAAGTTGTTTTTAAACACTAAAAAATAAAAATAGTTTTTTTTTGTTTTCTTCTTTTTTATTTTTTATTTTTATTTTTGAGATCGCCACCAATTCACTATCGACACCACAATACTGATGACAATCATCACCACATTATCACCGGTGATAGCCGTATCACATCAATTCAAAACAAATTTTTTAAAACAACTATCCAAACAAATTTTTTTTTTTGTTTTCAGAACTTGTTTTTAATAAAACTTTACAAAACTGTTTTGGAAACCCCAAATTAAAAACAAAAACAAAAACAAACAAGCCCTAAAGCTTTTGAGATCCAAAAGCCTTGTTTGGTACAAAGCACTGGGCAGAGATTGGAATTGAGTTAGGGATTGGCTCAAATTATGTTATTTGGTATGAAAGATTGAGGATAACTTAGGATTGAAAGGACCATAAAAGTGGGATTACTGTAAAACTACCTCCCTTTGGAATTGGTGAAGCAATGCTGGAAAAAGTTTGGTACACAATTATCCTTTTTATAATAGTTTTTATATTGAAGTACCCTTATCCTATTCCTCACATTGACAATCGATCTCTCTCACTTCTCCATGCTCATCTTCTCCCCCATCTTTGTCATCTTCATTCACCTTCTCTATTTCCGGTCATCTCTCTACTCTCCAATCTCAAATCCTTGTCGGCAATGACCATCGTCCCTTGTCTCTCCCCCACTCTCTAATATGTTCTTCTTTGACATCGACATGAAAATCTCCCTGGGTGTACAATTATGGTTTACAATCTTCGTTTTAGTTGGATTTACCTTTAAATTTCCCTTTTAATATGTTGAATAATCTTTGGGAATCTCAACCACATATTTGGTTCTTTGTGAATTAACAAATTTGCTTTTAAATTTTTGTTCAATATGCTATTCTCTATATTCAATTTTCACGTATTCAAAATCCCAACCTTCGGTACTATATTTTATATTAATATTTACTCACATTGAACATATGTTAGAAATATAAATCTAAGATACTATCATTATATTTGAATTGATGGTATTAGATAATATTTATATCAAATATTATCAAATATAAAAGTATTTTGGTTTTTCTATACGAATTTAGGATTTTCTACATCTTTTTATGACACAATCAATCCATCATTTTGTAATTCAGTTAAAAAAACAAAATCTAAAAATATTACTAAAATGCTCAAATGTTGAAACGATCAGTTGTGGAGAAGATTGGGTTAGGGGGTTTAGGGTTAGATGAAGGATATTATTGGACTTTCATAATTTTTGGTAGATTATAAAATAAAATTAATGAGAGTATTCCTATCAAATATTTCTTGCTACCAAACATAATTTAATAGCACCAATCCCATTCCCTAGCCCACTCCCACTTTCAATCCTAATTCCACTCCCAATCTATCAAAACTCAAGCCCACATGCCAAACAGGGCCAAAGGGTTGTAGGATCATATCTCACATTGGGATGGTGGTTGGGGCTTTTTTAATGAGGGGCAATATAGTAAGAACAAACATATTTCAAAATTCCATTTTAGGCTTGAGTTTGTTCATTGATGAGTAACGTACAAAACCAATGCTACTCTACCATCCTAGAATGAAAATCAACATAATCTAAAAAAAAAAACCCAGCTGGCGTATGGAAGAACTAGCCTCGTGTGTGATTTGAAGTGCCTCCTTCGCGAGTTGATCAGCCACTCTATTCACTCCTCTTTTGCACCAACTTAAAGTTGCTTTCCATTCCTTCTCTAACCATCCACGAATCTCCGTGAGCAAGTCTGCCTCTGGATGTTCATCACTCCATCCATCACTGATGAGTTCAACAACCCCCAAACAATCAGTTTCGATTACAATCTTCCTCAATTGAAGATCCCATGCTCTTTTTAAACTCCATAAAGATGCCCAAAGTTCAACATTTAGACTATTTTCTCGACCAAAATTGACCATAGAACCTCCTAACGCTGCACCTTCATAATCTCGTGCCGCACCCCCGCAACCAATGAACATTCCATTCTCGATGCATGCACCATCTACATTCAGTTTAATGCACCCGACATAGGCAGGTCTCCAACGTTCCGGTGACAAATCATCAGACTATGTGTTGTAGAGACCTATCGACCAAGATAGTAAAGCAAGGACTTGCTCATAAATCTGATTCGATCCTCTAGCCTTCGATTCAAATAGCCTTGCATTCCTATTCAACCAAAGTTGTCTGAACATGATGGCAAAACAAGCCCCACACTTGGAGCCTTTAAATGAAAACGAATGCCACAAGTTCCACTCTAACCAACAATCATACTCAATGAAAGAGAAGAAACGCGCGAGATGGTAGTTCGGCTGGTACAATAGTTACCAGCATGCTTTAGCAATTGTGCGATCCCGAATAGCATGCAAGATTCCTCTCGACCACCATTACATAGACCACACAAGTCAAAACCCCGCAATCCATGTTTTGCCTTGTTGTTGCTCATAAGCAACCGACCGCTCCCACAAAGCCATAAGAACATCTTACATCGCATTGAAACCAGTAGCTTCCATAAACTATACTACATACTTTGACCACAATTAGAGCCCTACCTACACAACTAGTTGGAACCAGCAGACTTGACTAAAAATTATCTGTTTGAGGAACATCTTTAGATGACACGGTCTTCTGCATTACTACGAAGTCTAGGAACTAAATATTCAATATCATTCAAGGTCATGGGAGGCAAGAAATCAGCGAATTGACTCCAATGCCAACCCCTAATGCTGAAATGTAGTCTAACACTCTAATTTCTTTAAATTTCCTCAGTGATCTGTTGAAATTCATAACAATTGAGTTTCTTGTAATTCAAAAGCCAATAATCTTCCTAAAATTTCACTTGCTGACCACTCTCAGTCTCCAACCGATACCATTCATAGTTTTACTCCATATGTTCTTAATTCCCTGCCAAGTTTGAGAGCCACTATGTTTAGTTCCTATCTTTGGAAGAACATCCTCCCCACACTTATATTTT
Organism: Inga oerstediana; assembly: GCA_963210345.1. Classification (NCBI taxonomy): domain Eukaryota; kingdom Viridiplantae; phylum Streptophyta; class Magnoliopsida; order Fabales; family Fabaceae; genus Inga; species Inga oerstediana. The sequence goes on along the minus strand of OY723401.1, from coordinate 42,378,522 downwards.
TCCCTCATAAATCTTACCCTTGAAGAATCTCTGCATTTCACAACCCCTAACCCAACTTCATCAAAAAAGCACTATTCTACCGTTGAGCACTTCTAAGACCGAGGCCAGCTTCATTTTTATGTTTAGAAGCCTCCGCTCATGACACCAAATGTATTTTCTTATTTGCACCCTGACTGCCCAACATGAAGCTACGACAGTTATGGACAATTGCATCACACACATGTCGCAGTAATAAAGTCGATTGCATAGAATTGGTAGAGATAGCAGTGACCATAGAAGAGATGAGCATGTTGCCATTGACAAAGTATTTACCTTCCAATTGGCTACGAGCCCATGCATTTTATCTAGAACATATTGATAATTCTATTTTGATACATGCTTATGTAAACTGGAACACCCAAGGGCTTACCCAGATTCGCGGTAGAGGTAAAATGCAAGAACGAACATATCTCTTTTCGATGAACATGATTCACATTAGGCTAAAAGAAAATTCTAGATTTAGAAGCATTCATCTTTCTCTTGATGCCATGCAAAAGTCATCAAGTCAAGCCTTGATTAACCCCAATTGTTCTAAATTAGCTTCAGCAAATAGAATCAAGTCATTAACACAAAAACAAGTGTCAGCTAGTAGTCCCACGATTTTTGAGACAAAATGGTAGCTAGTGTCCCAACCTTACTGCATTTTGAATAAGATGAGAAAGTTTTTTTTTCCATAACTAGAACAAACAAATAAGGCGAGATCAGATCCCCTTGACGGATACCCCTATTAGAATAAATGTAAAGCCCTTCATGCCATTTGAAAGAACTTGCATCTCTATGAATTATATTATCCCCTTGTCTCTTTATAATACACATAGAATTAATTACCTCCTAGACTAGAATAATATTATCAGAACTCTACCGACCTAGGGCAAAACTACACTAGTTAGGAGCAAACTACAAGAGGCATGACTTATTCAATATGTTCGCAAGCAATGCACTTGCTATTTATACAAATAACCATGGAAGGGTCTCCGAAAATATTTTTCACCAACTCGAAAAACGAGAGACCTACAATCTCCCATTGACTCTGATAAAATAAAGGATTCAAACCACCTGGACTAGGTGCTTTTAAGGGCTGCCATGCTAAAAATGGCTTGCTTTGTTTCATGCTTCAACACCTCAGCCCCTAATAATTCCAACTTTTCACTTGGAACCATTGGAAAGCTACCACCAAAATCCACTGTAGCAACATCATTTGACTCAGCCATAAATGACTTTTCTCAAAAAGTTGTCCCATCATGCCATAGTTTATCTTGATCATAACAGCACTCCCCATCCTTACCTTTTAATGCTTCAACATTTTTTCCCTTCTCCTATGACCAGTAACCCTATGAAAATATCTAGTGTTTTTATCCTCATGATATGGTACCGATTGCAACGAGAGCACTGCAACCACATAATTTGCTCCTGCATTAAACACTCCTCCAAATCACTCCAAGTTTCCCGTCATTTATGATCCTAGTAGGAATTCTGACATTTATCACTATTAAGCCGTTCAAGCTTAGTCAACAGTGCCGCTTTCCTCCTATTAATGTTACCAAAGACATGTTTATTCCACCCCTACAGCCTCTTTCTTAAAAGACTCAATGTTTTGTTCCTAATTTCATAAAAGTCTCCAATTATTCTTAACCAGGTTTGCAAATTCCTCATGAGTAAACCACTATTTAAAGAATCGAAATGGTCTATCAAATGGTTGCTGGGTTTCACTACCATTAACTTTTAACTGCGGCCAATGATCTGACTTGAGTTTTGGTGAGTGTAGTACTAGTGCCGTTGGAAAACCTTCAGACCATCGAGAATTAACAAACACCCAATCTAGTTTGCCATAAGATTTGCCTCTACGACATGTAAACCAGTCCCTAAAATGTAACTTATGATCGACATGCCACTATTACTGAACCAGTTCGGAAATTCTGTATTTTGGTCGTGGTTGCTCCTTAGCTACCAATACATGTTCATCCATGTTTAGCATTGCATTAAAATCTCCACCAATACATCACCTTCTCAATCCTTGGCTCTCTAGACTTCTTAGCTCATTCCAAAGAGTGCGTCACAGTGAGCAGTTTGGGTGACCATAAATAATTGATAAATCCCATTCATCAACCTCTCGTTGGTTAAACGTTCCATGGAGAACCTGAGAAAATTTGTTTATAACAATAAAGTCAACTCCTTTTTGTCACACAAGAACCAAATGTCGTCTCTAAATCCAATCGCTTTAATCACTTCAAATCACCAGAAGCCAGTTCTTCTTTCTAACACATTGACTTTCTGGTTGCTTTGCCTTGGCTCCAAAATAGCTAGCAAATCGAAATGATACTACGTCACATTTCCATCAACACCTTTACAATGGCTTCCCCCCACACCCCTTGAGGTCCAAATACAAATATTTAAACCTATAAGAAACTAATAAAATAGATATAGATAGCTCAACAACGATCAAACCCCATCACGTCTTGGGTCTCAGCAACAAGGCTTACAACGTCATTCTCATTGGAATGAACCAAGAAATCCCCGTCGTGGCGCAAATATGGATCTAATGGGTTATTTTCATCCTCCATAATGTCGTCCTATGAATCATTATGTACCTCTCCATTTATAGTCGGGTCGACGTTATGAGTGATTAGTTCTCCTTTTGTGGAGTCTCGGATATTATAGTCATTAGTCAGCTCCATATTTTTTTGACTTGAGAGGCCTAAGCAAGATTTAGCTTGCAAAAGAACTTCCATATCCCCTCTCGAGTCCTTTTAATTGTGTATTTGGATTAGTTTTTAAAAAATAATTTTTACAATTTATAAGGTAAGTATGTAAGATAATTTATGTCTCATATTATAAAAAAGGATTTTTGAAACTACAGTTTCATGGTTTCCAAACACTTCATAAGGATGTAACCCATTGCGAATAGCTCCCCTTTGTTGTTGCCCATTCATTTGTTTTAGAGTGTGTTCGGCTATCCCAAAAAAAGTGCTTTTTCCTCAAAACCATGGTTTTGAGGAAAAAATATAAGAACACTCAATTTTTCCAAATATGCTATTTTGACCTCAAACTATGGTTTTTGACCTCAAAACCATGGTTTGGATATAAGCTATTTTTTTTTACTTTTTGTATTTTGTGGGCCCCGCCCTCTCATTTTCATTGGTTCTTTTCTTGTATGTGGGTCCCATGTCACACCCTCTCTCATCTTTTTTTTTTCTTCGAATTTCAGCGTTTTTTCTGTCTTTTTATTTTTTTTTTTGAATTTTAAAATTTTAATACTCTCCCTTATCCTTAATATAAGACCTATTTCTCTAATTTAATTATATTATAAAAATTAGTTAAGTTAATTAACATTACATATAGAAAAATTTATTTCATTTTTGGTATTAATTATGAAATTTAATGTTAAATAATGGGTTAAGATACATCATTTTTAATGCCGTTAGGGGTTTTAATTATTCATTTTTAATTATTCATTGTTATTTTTCCATCTTCTAAAATTTATTTGTACCGGATGCCCCTAAGGAAAAACTTAGCTATTAAATTTGGACCTTACCCCTTAAATAATATATAAAATATAATCTTATTTTTTACATGTAATTATCATAAAAGTTAATGTCCTTTTTAGTTATTTGACCATGAAAAAAGCTATTCTGATAAAATCATCCAAACACTCTCATTTTTTCAAAATCATTTTTTTCCCATAATCTATTTTCCTCATAATCTATTCTCCAAAAGCTATTCTCCATTTTTTCTCCAGAAACTATTCTCCAAAAGCTAATAAGAACACACCCTTAACCAATTACGTACCATTCTTCTAGACAAGAAGCCCACCAACTAAACCCAACTTCTAAGCATGAACCCAAATCATTCTCCTTACCAGTCACTCGAGATTCATTTGCCTTATTAGGAATATCAACCAACGGCAATCACGCCTCAGTCTCATGCAGCAAATCTTCCCCATTAACTTCCTCTCCCACATTTAACTCACTGAACAGCAAATCTCTCACTCCCATATGGGATCCACTCAGTAATCTCGCCTGCCTTCATGTAATTGCCCAAACTGACCCCCTACTGGTGATTCTAACGTGGCCGATGAACCACTATCCAGTAATCATACTTGACACCAAAATCGTGGCCGATGAACCACCATTTAGGAATCATACTTGACACCAAAATCCTTCTCCTTCTCTGACACCACATTGCGTTCACTAACCTCTTCTCTTCTTTCATTGCTACGTACCATTATCCTTGCCTCTATTCTAGGATCTCTTTGCAATTTAGTTGTACTACTAATAAGTCCAGTGGTAAAAGAGGGGCCCTTAAATCAAGTTCGATCAAATCTGAGCAAATTGACCCTTTTTCTAGTGGAGGGTGTTCATGTCAACCTCAAGGACTTTTACTACTTGTGAACCCCATATGTAAAGAACTCCTTTATCATAATAATCCAACGGCAAGAATGGTACACGAATCTAGGCTACAATCTTGTTAATCTCCACCTCATTTGAAACAAAATCATGCTTCCACAGCTGTACTATGAGATAATGACCGAAAATAAGCCACGATCATATTTTTCTTCACTCATGAACATCACAACAAAGAACCCCGGCCCTACGTCAATAGTATCAACATCATCATAGTTGCTGCACTTTCGCCTATATATAAATAGCATCAATCATTTGACCCAACAACTTAACAATCAGTGCATTCTGCCACCGCTTCTCCAAATGTCGATTCTCCTCTAAAGGAATAATAAGGTTCAAACCCTCATCTATCATTGCAACTTCAATCCTATTTTTCCAACGACCCTCACTCCACCAATCTACCTCTTCCTCTACTCCCTTAGACCCCCTCGTCATTGCCTCCTTAAAGGATTTCCACCTCGTCCCCGAACTCTCTACCTTCCCTACGCCATACTTATCACCCTCCTTACTCGATGGCCCGTCATGCTTCCATTTCTCATCGCCAGGAAACAAACTAAGTTAATTCGAAAATGAACCATCTCCTATGCAAACCTTTTTCTGGCTCCGGTCAAGCGCACCCCTCTCTTCCAGCGTCGGGGGCAGATCCTCTTGATCTCTCACACTCATTCTCTCAATGTTTTTTATTAGCCTTGAGTATTTATTTGGGATTTTGAAAATTGATGAATTTTGGAATTTCAAATGGTATTTTTGCAAAATTTTTCCGACAATTTATATAAAAAAATAGTTGGATTAATATAATGTTTGGTCCTTATACTTTATTCTCAGCTCATTTTAATTTTAATATCTGTAGTTTCAAATCATAGATTTTAATCTCTTTAATTTCTTCCTATTAAAATCGTTAGTCCCAATAACTTAATAAAGACTTTGATGGTGTTAAATACGCTGACATGTCATTAACACCGTCAAATATGATGATTTGATGAGCTGATGTGGCAATGAACGCCTTCCTGTACGCAGTTCCTGGAAAATTCAATGGAGCTGAAACCACCCCCTTCATGAATGTCACATACTCTCTCTTCAACTGCTCTGTTTCAGGATTCCCAGGATCCAAACTCATAATATGGTTCGCCATCAAATTGAAGGAGAACTGCAATTCAAACCAAACACACTTTTTTTAGTTTTCAACTCCTTTATTTCACTTCAAATCACTGGACTCAACACAGAAAAAAAAAAGTAAAACTTTACCTTGGCTTCATCTTGAGCGGAGAACGTACAATTTTCTCTCCATGAGCTAAGAACAAGCAAGGTATGCTTCTTAACCTCTTTCAACAGATGAGTTCGTAGCCTCTCATGGTTGGGAAAGCTCAAAGATATAGCTCTCAGGTCTCTATGCATGTCACCCACCAACACCAATATAGACCATTTTCCCAGGATTCCTCCAATGCTTCTGGGATAGCAACATTCAAACAATTTCCCTTTGTTCTATAATATGTACCTCTTCAGCCCTGCATCCGCTGACACTAAAGCTGGTTCCCCAAACAACTTGGACTTTTAAATCTTACCATGCCTGAAAAACTGCGATGCAAGTTTTATGAGCCATACCAAGTTGTAAAAGACAACTAAAGAGCAAAATTTCTCATCTTGCTATATGCTGCTCCATGTAGTGTCAAACAGCACGTTGTAGCAGAGTGAGGCTTCAAATAGCCATTGGTTACGCCAATAAAAGGCCGACACAGTCTTCTAGGGGGAAGATATTAAGCATGGGTTGTTTTCTTCTTGTAAGAATTATCGGGCGTATCTGACTGTTTATCTCTTGTACCCATGCTAATCGGATCACAGTTATGGAACGCACAACAAATATACCACGATAGGAAGAAGAAGAGATAAATATAGTAGAGGGAATGGGGAGTCAATTTGACAGAGTTTCTGTAATATCCCAAATTGTAATTAAGGGCTAATAACTTCAAAGTGATGTAATTAATGCTAATTAAACACTCTTGAAGTAAATAATGTGAATTATGATGCAAATGTGTTTGATGATGGTTTATTAAGCATTGTGACAATCAGGGGCAAAACGGTAAATTTACCGACCGATTGGACAGTTACCGAAGAGGAAACTCATTGGTAATTGATATCAATGGCTAAGATTGAATAAGCAAAGGAGCGGGATTGTGTGTGCATGTGCTCATGTGAGGGTTTAGAAGGGGGCACAAGATGTTGACACATGTCAACACAAGAACCATGGATTGAGGTCAAAGAGTCAACAATTGCAACTCCTTTCCCTCCTCCATTTTAAGTCGGCCAAGGGCCTAAGTGCACCAAAAAAATTCTGATTCCATCATCATCTTCTCACCTCTCACCTCTCCTCCATTTTCGCCAAGAACAAGCAAGAAAGAGAAAGAAGGAGCTTGAGTTTTAGGTAAGGTCTTGTCCCTAAATGCTCAACTCACCTTTATTAATATTGTTCAAGGGGTTGAGAGCTTTATTCCTATGGTTTCATATTTTTGATTAGTGGAGTTTGAGAACTTGTGGGGATTTGAAAGTTGGTGAATCAAAGAAATAGCTTTGGAAAGAAGTTGTAATGAGTATGTAATACCTTTTGGTATAATTGTTGTGGTCATTGGTTTGGTTTTGGGAATTTCGAATTTTTGCCCTGATTTTTGGTCTAATTTGAATGCTTGAATTGGTTAGTGTGTGGTAGAGAATGTGGTGTTAAATTGTGTCTTTGAGCCATGGGAGTTGGTTTGGAATTTTTGGAATGGAAGGAATTGCATTGTGGTGGATGGTGTGTATATTGTGTTGACATGTTAAGTTTTGTGGAACATGTCTATGTGGATAATGAATATGGTCATTTTGATGGCTCCAATGTGTTCCTTGAGCCAAATTGTGTAAGGATAGTATGTGATTTGAAATTAGGGACCATTGGAAGCCAATTGGCAAAATTTGGAAAATCTGGTTAATGTAAGTCTGTTCTGGACAGTCAGATGGTGCGGACGTTTTGACTGGGCAAATGATGTTGAAAAATTATGAAACTTTTCAGTCTTAAAGTTCACATCTCAAGCTTCAAAATGGACATAAAGTTTGTGTCATTTCGCTTTTTGAGCTGGGAGTTTGAACTGTCCAAAGTTTGGCATCAAAACTGGACCCAGTTTTGGCACAATGTTAGGTTTTTGGTAAATCTGGATTTTTGTGGTGATTTCCAGTAATGGCCAATATTTTTCCTTGAAAGAGGACTTAAATAGCTTTCATTTGGCTTTGGAATCATCTTATTTCAATTTTTCCTGAATTAGTTATGATTTTTGGAAGTTCAGCCAGAAACTGGATTTTCTTGGGCCGCGGCCCGTGGATTCTGGGCCGCAGCCCAAATGTTTCTGAGCATGTCTGGACAGTTTTGGGCCGCAGCCCATGGATTTTGGGCCGCGGCCCACCCCCAAAAATATGTGTTTTGCACTTTTGAAAGGTGGTTTTGGGTATAGTCTTTCCCAACCCTTTAGGCATATGTTTAGGCCTAAAATAGCCACCTAAAGAGCCTAAATGAGAACCAACATAAAGTATTATGAAATTAGGAAACTTGGAAAAGAGATTGATTTATTGTCCCTACTTTGGTTTATAGGATTCGACATTTGCCGTCCTCGTGAGCCCACTGAGCCTGCAAACGTCAGGAAGGAACGAGGTAGTGACTTTTCTTTTGTACCATATATGATGCATTGTATGTGTGTTATATCGTTGATTTGTAATGAATTCGTATGCTGCGACATCTGTGGATTTGTGTTAGCACTGTCATTCCAATAGTCCCTGAGTAGCTAACAACGGTTCGGGTTAGGGCGGTGTGCCTTCCCGGCGGAGAAAGGGGATGAGGATGAGGTGTGATATATATGATTATGTGAGCCGAAAGGCTATTTGTGGAGGCCGATGGGCCATTTGTGAAAGCCGAATAGCTGTATGGGCTATAAGGCTATATGTATGCACTGCCACGCCAATAGTCCCTGAGTAGCTAACAACGGTTCGGGTTAGGCGGTGTGCCTTCCCGGCGGAGAAAGGGGATGAGGGTGGAGTGTGATTTGTGGTGTTGCTGCTGTATGATGATTTGCTTACATGCTGTGTGCTTATGTGTGGTATAAATGTTTTGTTACTACTGGGATTCTCTTGAATCTCATTCTTTCCTTTAACTAACCTTTCAGACAGGGCGAGTGGCTCTAAGGAGAAGCTACGACCCGGAGCGGTTAGAATCCTGTAGGGACATTTATTTTGGTTATGTTGGTTAAACCTGTTGGACAGGGTGTCTGTATATTATGTTTGCTGTAAAGAATAGTTGAACGTAGTTGTGTAGTCCCCTATATGGAGGTTGTAAACCCTTTTTGTGTATGAATGGAACCCGGGGGTTGCCGGGATTGCTATTAGATATTCTGATATGAATGAATGTGAATTAACTGCACAGGTGATTATATTCGATAATTGAACTTGAGATCGGAATAGGAAAGAAGTTTTGAAATTTTTATAAAGTCCCTACTTCACAGGGAGTTCTAAATGAGTTTTGAACTATTCGACGGTCTCTAAACCAATTTAATTACGTAATATCGAATTATAATTACGCTATTTAAGGCAGGGGGTTACAGTTTCTGTATGTTATATCCAGTGCATCATAACTGAATCCCCTATGTCTATTTATAGGTATCTATGTACCCCTTCCTCTTTTACTAACATGTCCTTCCATCAGAGAGACAAGATATCCTTTCGATTGAGAGACATATTATTTCAGTGAAACAATACCGCTTGTAGAGTTATAATCTATCGGTTAAATAACATGACTCATAATGTTTTAGGAAATATTACATATATCTACCAAAGCATTTATATTATTTATACTTTGACCCCAATCCTATTGGGCTTGGGCCCAATCCACCAAGGGTGGACTAGGCTATTTTCCAACATCTCCCACTCACACTTGGTGGATTAGATATGTCTCTTTTCTTCCTTCTTTCATACTATGTGCTTTGCATGATCGCATAGGCATGACATCTGCATATATGTGTATGTACTAGAAATCTCCTTTATAGAGACCAGCACAAGACAACCTTCATTGTGTAGCTTGATTTTAATATTGTGCCTTACAATATGCTAGATTCACTTATATGCACTTTCACATGACTAATCTAATCCCTTTTGATTCAGTATAAAACTCAGATTACCTTTCTAGTATGCATAGCATCCACACTTATGGAATTATAAAAATAATATCATAAAGGATATGTCTCAGACACTAACATATTTATGTATATTTCAAGTAATCTTCTTTTCGCCCAGATATCATTTCAATATGCATCAGCCGCTTTCCTAACATAATACCATAGATCGCATCTATGATGATCGTAGGACATACGCTAAAGCAGCAGACACTAAAGTACACCTCTGTGATATTGTTAAAGTCAAGGATATCAATGGAAGAATTAGAAACTTCTTGGGACTCACATAACAATTAAGTAGGGATCTTCTTACTTGCTTCCCATTTGCAATTCTTTAGCACATGCGGTATGAATCACATGCTACAGTATTACTCTTACACCATAAAAGCGCACGTCATTTTGCATTTTGTTGTTAACACTGTACAGACTTAAGTCTAGACACTCCCAGCATCTAAACCCCAATTCTTCCTTTCTACTCAGATGTCAATATTGAAGAATTTGTTATCTGGCTACAGGCATCATGGAAGTGGATATCCATGATTCGATTCATATTTATGTTCATGTTTATGGATCTCATCTTGACATGCTACATTATTGTCAAGGCGACATAGTTTGTGTGTCTTCTCTACCATATCAGCATTCTAGCCGCTTTACCTGTGAACACAATTGTCTTATCTTTACACACCCCTCCTGATTGTCAAAGGTGATTTCTCGTGTGAGAGAGATAACCTCACAAGCCTGTACGACATACTAGACATTGTATACTTTCACACAGACATTTATACTAATAATGATAAGTACTTCAATTAATCATAAATGTAATAAAGTCTAAAATTTTACATTTTACGTACACCAAGTGCCCTTACATGTTTTTCAAATATTTCCTTGACAATTGGTTTGGTCAGGGGATCAGCAACCATACTCTTGGTTGAAATATGTTGTACAATAATAATTTTCTGTGTTATATAATCTCTTACAAAATTATACTTAATGTCTATATGTTTGGTCTTACTATGATACTTGGGATCTTTAGTATAAGCTATGACTGCAGTGTTATCACAATGCATTAATACTGGATTGGTACTCTCATTGCCAAACCCAAGATGTTCAATAAACCTCTTCAACCATAAAGCCTCTTGTGCAACTGCAGTGCGTGCTACGAACTCGACTTCCATAGAATGTAAAGCAATACATGTCTGCTTCTTACTACTCCAACATATGGCGCTATTATTCAGTAAGAAAGTATAACCTAAAATCGATCTTCACTCTTCCTCATCTCCACCTAAATCAGCATTGAAGAATCCAATCAGGCGTAGATCGCTTCCTTCGTAGCATAATGCATAGTCAGATGTGCCTTTTAAGTATCTCATGATTCTTTTAACTGCTTTCCAGTGACGCTCACTTGGGTTGGACTGGAACCTACTTACCAATCCTATCATAAAGTAGATATCTGGCCTTGTACACATCATTGCGTACATTAAACTACCAACAGCACTAACATAGGGAACTTTCATCATTTTCTTTTTATTTGACTTAGTTTTGGGACACATCTTATGGCTTAAGGTTACATCAGAAGCTACTGGAGTATCCAAGGAATTGCAGTTGCTCATATTGAATCGTTTGAGAATCTTTTTAATGTAATTTTCTTGTGAAAGATATAGGATTCTTTTTAAACAATCTCTTTGAATCTTAACTCCAAGTATATACTCTGCTTTATCCATGCCTTTCATTTCAAAATTTGATGAAAGCCATTCTTTAATAGCTATAACCGAATTCAGATTATTTCCAGTCAATAGTATATCATCTACCTATAAGGATAATATAACAAAATTACCCTCAAACCGTTTAATGTAGACACAGTGGTCTTCTTCAATCATTTTGAAATCATAAGAGGTTATTGCTTTATGAAACCTCAAATACCACTATCTGGATGATTGCTTAAGTCCATAAATAGATCTTTTAAATTTACAAACTTTGTTCTCTTTTCCTTTTTCAATGAAACCTAATGGTTGTTTTATATAGATTTCCTCATCCAGATCACCATTTAGAAATGCAGTTTTAACATCCATTTGATGTAATTCCAAGTTTAAACTGTTTACTATTGCTAGAATAATTCTTATAGAATTAAATCGTACCACAGGTGAGAAGGTATCTTCATAATCTATACCTTCTTGCTATGTATACCCCTTTGCAACTAATCATGCCTTATACTTATCAATTGACCCATCCACCTTTCTTTTAATTTTGAGAACCCACTTATTCCAATGTTTTAAAAGCCGGACCGGACGTCGAACCGGAAAGGTCAGCGGGTCACGGTTCAACCGGTTGGAACGGTCGAGCCGTTCGGTTGGACCGGTAACGTAATAATTAAATTTAAAAATAATATATATTATATATTACAATTAATCTTTAGTCTAATTTCATATGAAGTTAATAAAGTCACAAAATATCATTTAAAGAAGACCATTAAATCAATCATCAACCTAACAAAATGTATTAACAATAATGATTTCATAACTTTTCAAATATTGTGGTTCTTGATTGATTCAAACATGAGTTTCTTGAAAGACATTTAGACGACATTTAGACCATATCACTCTGGTCCTATTTATAAGTTTTTTTTTACAAAAAAAATGGTCCTATTTATAAGTCTAGTTTCAGTGTAATAAATGAGATTGTGACCATTTTACCCCTATTTATTATACAAATGAAGAAATAATTTAAAAATAGATAGAGAAGAAAGAGTTGAAAAGTATTCATTCATAAATAAGGGCATAGTTATAAATTTACCCATAATAATTGAGTTAACTACCTCTCCTTAGTATGTAAAATTTAGTTAAAATGAACTTATAAATACGACTAGAGTGGTAAATGCCATCAACATCTTAAGGAAATGATCCAAAATTAAGAACTTTAATCCAATCTCAGTGCTTCTAATTTCATCCTTAGCTTGAGGATAAACCTCATTGCCTTTTTCTATAAAAGCATTTTTATAAAATAATTTGCAACAAACCAAATTATTAAAAGTAGTAAAATATAATGTACTTGGCAAAAAAAAAATAGTAACATATAATATAAATAAAATAAAGTAACATGTCTAAAATTTATATACCATTTTTTTATTTTTTTTTCTGCATCAAATATAAAAAAATTGTAGAAAAAAAATTTTCTGCTTTTTTATTGAGCCGGACGGTTTTTGAAAAACCGGTCCGGTTTCCGGCTCAATAACGGTTTCCGGCTCAAAACCGGCTGAACGACGGTCCAAAATGGTTCCCTAAAAAAAACGGCTCAACGCATAAATCCGGCCCGCTTCAATGACCGGCCAACGGTCCAACCGGTCCGACCGCCCGGTCCGATCCGGTTCTCTAAATAGTGACTTATTCCCAATGGCTTTTTGCCCTTTTGGTAGGTCAACCAATTCCCAAACTTTATTCTTTCTCATTGAGTTCATTTCTTCATCCATTGCCTTTTTCCATTCATCTTTAGCAGGACTCAATAAGGCTTCTAGTACTAAACGTGGTTCATCATCCCCATTAGGAGTAACAATAAGTGCTTCACTTTCTATTTGGAAGCGTCTTTTAGGTATACTTTCCCTGTTACTCTTTCTTATAGGAGCTTCTTGTCTTTGTCTTTTCTTTTGTCTAGGTCTTTGTGTTGACCTTTCTAAGCTCCCACTTATACCAACATTTTGGGATGATTCAAGCATACCAACATGTTCTATACTTGTTTGTTCCTATGTGTCATAAAGAGATACAGTGCGGTCAATGTCTCCCCTATTAGGAAATTTATTTTCTAGAAATGTAGCATCTCTAGATTTGATTTCAATCACTGTTCCATCTTCATTTTCACCTATAAAGACATATCCTTTGGATTGTTTAAAGTACCTTATAAAGATACATTTCTTTCCTCTATGACCTAACTTTCCATCTTATGAGAATTTTCATGAATGTATGCAGTTGACCCCCATAGTCTAAGGATACTAAGATCCGGCTTGCATTTTGTCCATAACTTATAAAGTGTCGAAGTAACTGATTTTGAGGGCACACGATTATGTATGAAGGTAGCAGCCATTAAAGCATCACCCCAATATGAAATTGGTAGATTTGCCTGTGCCATCATTGACATAACCATGTTTATAAGCGTTCTATTTCTTCTTTCAACAACTCCGTTCTGTTGTGGAGTCCCAGGGATAGTTAGCTGCCTAATTATCCCTTTTTCTTCATAGAGCTCTTTAAATTGATCAGATAAATATTCACGTCCTCGATCAGTACATAATACTTTAACTTTATTGTCCATTTGATTTTCAACTTCATTTACGTATCGTCTAAAGCACTCAAAAGCCTCAGACTTATATGTGATCAAATAAACATGACCATATCGTGAATAGTCATCAATAAAAGTGATAAAATACCAAGCTCCATGCCTTGCCCTCACACTCATAGGACCGCAAATATCAGATGAATTATTTGCAATGGTTGTTCTGATCTGATTCCCTTACCAAAAGGTTTTCTAGTTGCCTTACCTACTAGACAACTTTCACACAATGACATTTTCATATTGGATATGGATCCTAGCAAACCTTCTTTTGCTAGTTTAATCATTTTATTTTGATTAATATGCCCTAGTCTAGCATGCCAAATAGCCATATCAACAGGTTAACCAGAGGAAGTAGCAAAGCAATCTTGTATATTATAATCATCAATAGTATCCATTACAAAGAACTTCTTTGAAAGGAAAGCTAAACCATAAAATACAAAATTATAAAATATGTCTGCAACTTTATCATGAAAGTTTACATTAAACCCATAATTTATAAGACATTTTACAGAAACTAAATTCCATTGGATGTCAGGAGCATGAAGCACATCATGAAGGATCAAAGCCTTTCCATTACGCAAAGTTAATTTGCAAGTTCCAATGCCTTTAACTTCAATCTTTACATTGTTGCCCACATAAAGCCACTTACATCTGTCAGGCAACTAACGGTATTCTACATAGGATCATCGATCCCTCGTCACGTGGTATATTGAACCTGAGTCCAAAATCCAAAAAGAACAGATATTCTCTGTTAGAAAAATAGTGCTAGAAACATAGGAAACATGTGAATTTACATAATTCACTAGTACCTTTTCACTCTCATTTTGCTCGGTGCAATCCTATGCAAATTGACCCATCTTTTGGCAGGTAAAACATTTTACCTTCTTTAAGTCATTTTTCTTTTTCTTCCCGCCCTTTTTTCCTTTCTTCTTAAATTCCTTTTTGCCTTTTACAAATTTAGTCTTGTCCTTCTTTCCATTCTTTTGGAATTTATTCCCCTTCTTGGAATCGGGTTTTGCATTAGAAGGACATGCACCCTCTGTGTAGTAGGCATGGCCAGAGGACTTGTATGCCTCCAAACGCTCATCCTCAAGTTCCAAGTGTTTAGCCACATCATTAAAATTTTTAATGCCTTTATTATGGGTTAGATTAACTTTCATGTGCTTCCAACTAGATGGCAATGTCTTATCACTGCCTGAACTTGTTGTTCATCAGACACAGTATGCCCAGCTTCCTTCAATTCTCTAATCATATTTGCCATCTCTCTCAGATGTTGTTTCATGGAAGTATTTGGCCTAAGCTTATACGTATCAAACTTAATAGTTAATTGTCTAAGCTTAGAGGTAGAAGTACCACCAAACCAGTCTTTCAACACTGCCCATATGGCTTGCACTGTTTCATTTTTCTCATATTCACGCATGAGGTCATCTGCCATTGTACTCAGCAATGTCATTCTTGCAATGCTATTTTTCTTTTTCCAAGCCTCATATACCTCTTGGTCTCTCCTGTGTTGGGCCGTATTCCCAGCAGCAGGTTGTGCTACAACTGTTATTAAAGGTTCCATTGCCTCTTGTTCCTCCAAAATATATAGGACTTTTCGGTGCCAGATATTCCAATTGTCACCATTTAATTTGTCCCCTTTATTTAACTCAGCGATGATGTTCTTAGTTGCCATTTTCAATTCTGTGACAAATCTATTCCATATTCAATTGTCTCTTCAAGGGAATTAAACTATTGAACATATCATTGACAATATATATATATATAGCACAACATAGTATACAATGTCCTGTACTTATATTATTCCTAACCAGAAAAAAATAGTAATACTACTAAATTCATGATCAGGAGTATACTTTTGTATCTCCCATCACATAAATATTAGCAACATCACTAAAATTCTGTCAAGAATTATATACATGTACTTTAACAACTCTAACTTTTAGGACTAACAACTCCTAAAAGCTCCCACTTGTCAAAAACATATAATAATATAATGAATTATCAACTAAATCATGCTTCATAATAAGGCAATATTCTCTCTATAATATATGAAAACATGTTTATAACACATTTAAATATAACAAAAAAATATTAAAATCAATAAATGAATTTTAGAAGTTTCGAAATGGTTTAAAATAGGGGTGTTCAAAGTGTCCCGGTCCCGGTTATCCCGACCCGGTCCCAGACATTTTATCCCAGGAATTTCCCGTCCCGGCCGGGACTAGGATCACACCTTGTGATCCCGGGAATTCTCGGTCCCTGTTCTTTTCCCTTAAAAAATAAGTTATTCTTTTATATTTGTATTTTTTACCCCATAAATTAAGTTATCATTTGATAAAATGTATATCACATATTTAGTTAGAGTTAAATCGTATATATTGTGATACTAATCCTAACTATATAATATATAAAGATAATAACAAAAATGATGAATGTGATAATAATAATATATTATTCTTTAACTCTAGCTCAATTTTTGTGATTTTTATGACCTTATTAGGTGTTAAATAATCTTTTCAAACACTAGATTATAAAATATTTAACTAATATAATTATATTATTGAAACCGAGAATTCCCGGTCCCGGTTATATAGGGAATTTCCCGGGACCGGGAATGAATTCCCAGTCTTGGCTACCACCCGGGATGGGAACCGGGAATGGGTGATCCCAGTCCCGTCCCAGAATTTGAACACCCCTAGTTTAAAACATTCATAAACGAACTTAGAATATCATAAACATATATCAATTCGCGTATAAACTATTCATATAGCATATCATATTAAAGATAATGAATTTAGGGATTTTTAGGAACAAACGGGGTCTGTTTCGAACCATGCACGCACCCCCATGCACTGAAAGAAGCCAAAATATTTGGAAAAAATAAAAACACAGAAAAAACACACGCACACAATGGCACGTGTAAACCACGCGCCACCTTCCGGCGGTTATCCGGCAACACGCGCCGAATCATCAGCCTCCACGCGCCGAGCATTGTCTGAATGTGTCCACCACATGTCTAAAGAATATGCCACGTGGCCTCACACGCCACGTGGCTTTTCTGCCAAAAAAGTTTTTCTTTGTCGCTTTTTTTTCTTAAGTTTTTTTTTGCCTCACGTATTGGGCCTGAAATAAACCCAAAAAAAACCCCCCTCTTTTTTAAAATCTCCGGCCCAGACACTCTTGAAAACAAAAAAAAAATGTTTTTTTAAAACACAGAACAATGTCGTTTTGGAGGCTGGAGGTTATCTTCAACCTCCATCCAGGTCGACCCGGACCCGGTTGCAGTCATGGGTCGGGTTCGTTGACCCGAAACCTTCTCTCCTCAATATCTCCTCCGTTCGATGTTCGTTTTGCGCGTTCTTAGTGTCCATTTTCATCATGTTTTCAAATTCTACGTAATGGGACTAATTTCAAACCCTAATTCTCTAATTTTAAAATAACCCAATGCTAAAAACAATTGCGTTTTTCATGCTTTCTCTCTCTAAGTTCTTTTGTTTTGTGGTTCTAGGCTTCTATTATTTACTTTTACAAACATATAAGTAGAAACTGGAGAAAACTACATATATATATAAGCATGAACCAAAACTATATATATATATGCATGTACACGCGATCTGCGGTTGTCTCTAGGGGTGGAAATAGACTAGGCTAGGCTAGGCTTTGCCTAAATAGGCCTGGGCCTGCAACAGAGATTCAAAGCTTGAGTCTGTATGTAGGCGTTTTTTTAAGCCTGAGACTGGGCCTTCAAAAGGCCTGACAAGGCCTGAAGCCTGTTTAAAGGCCTATTTAAATAATGTAGGCTTTTAAATAACCTTTAAAGTCTATGCCTCTAAATTCATATATAACCCTTCACAGTTATATACAATCTTACATTATGTCTTAAAAGCCTAAGATCCATTCTCATAGTAATATTAGGGCTGGGCTAAGGAAAAGAAAAAATGTCTAGTGACAACAATTATCCGAGCAAATAGGAATAGGAAAAACTAATCGTCTGTTAACTAATGAAATATATTATTTAAAATTGACTAAGCATAACAAATAACATGTAAAACTAGATTTTACCTCTTTTACCTTTCCTACGTAAATTAGGACAAACTCATCTTACTCATATTATAATATTTCATTTGACACTTAAATAAACTCATAATAATTACTCCCTTCGGTCCTAATTATAAGACAAAGTTGACTTTTTTAGAGAAATTAAGGAAGCCAATTAAATCACTTTAGAGTATTTATATTTTTAGTATCTTTAGATTATATATCAGTTTATTAGTCAAATTAATTAGTTTGAAGAAAAAAGTAAAAATATAAATATTCTAAAGTGATTTAATTAGCTTCCTTAATTTCTCCAAAAAAGTCAACTTTGTCTTATAATTAGGACCGGAGGGAGTATTATGCTTCAGTGGAGGGAGCAAATTGGGGGAGAGTAAGTAAGTTAGTGTTGTCATCTCGAGCGATCGAAGAGAAGAAAGGTAAGGGTGAATGATTTATATGAAAGTAATGGTTGAGTGTAATGACGACGGGATGTGAAATTTATAATTAAGGTTAAGTTAGTAAATTTATAAATAATTTATAAAATTATTTAGATTATATTATATATACTTATGTAATATTATACATTAAAAAAAGCTAAATAGGCCAGGCCTGTAGGCTAGGCTTTATGAAAATAGGCCTAACAATATGCCTGAGTCTGAGCCTGGCCTATTTATTAAATAGGCTAGGCTTTATGTAGGCTAGGCCGTAGGCCCCTGTTAGGGGCATGGCCTATTTCCATCCCTAGTTGTCTCTGTTTCATTTATTTATTTATTTATTTTTTCGCATATGATTATATCTAGAGAAAGAATAAAAAATGCCGACCCCCACATATCACAGAGATCAGGAAAAATAAAGAACCATATATATATTCTCATACAAACACCAATAAACTTTCTTTCAAACTCACGAAAGAAAACGAAAACATACACACACAGTAGAAAGCAATATGATAATATATATATATATATATATATATCTTTGAAAAAATAATAATATGCACATCATATGATCATAATATGGAGATCATAATCTCATATAGGTTTAAACCTGGTTTTGATACCATGTAAGAATTATTGGGCGTATCTAAAGTGCGATCGTTTATCTCTTATTATACCCACGCTAATCGGATCACAGTTGCGGAAGCAATTATGACGCACAGCAAATACACCATGATAGGAAGAAGAAGAGATAAATATAGTAGAGGGAATGGGGAGTCAATTTGACAGAGTTTCTGTATGTTATATCCAGTATATTATAACTGAATCCCCTATGTCTATTTATAGGTATCTATGCACCCCTTCCTCTTTTACTAACATGTCCTTCCATAAAAAAGACAAGATATCCTTTCGATTGAGAAACATATTATTTCGGTGAAACAATACCACTTGTAGAGTCATAATCTATCGGTTAAACAACATGACTCATAATGTTTTAGGAAATATTACATATATCTACCCAAATATTTATATTATTTATACTTTGACCCCCAATCTTATTGGACTTGGGCCCAATCCACCAAGGGTGGACTAGGCTATTTTCCAACACTTCTAAAGAAGAAGAGGAAGGAGGAGGGATATAATAGAACATAGAGGTGTCAAGGGTAAGTCAGACATGGAGGTAGGCTTGTCTGATGTAGTGGTGGTGTATTCCATGCGTATAAGTTCTAATATCTCTATGTTCTAAGCAAAAATAATACAAGGCGATGATGTTTCCCATGGGCTACTAGGCTTCCAAGCATCATTTATAATCTCAACGCAATGTTGCACCATAAGCAAGCTGAAGAAGCCATGATTCTGAAAGAAGTCTGAGGGGGAAGGGGGGCGACAAAGTTGTTTTCTTGTTTAAATGTTTTAAAATTATAAGTTTACAATTATTTTGCCACATCAGTTTGTTCACGTCACTATATTTGATGGTGTTAGTGACACATCAGTATATTTAACACCGTCAAAGTACTTTTTAAATTATAGGTATTAATGGTTTTAACTGAAAGAAACTAAAAGGACCAAAACCTATGGTTTGAAATTATAGATATTAAAATCAAAATAAGGTAAACTATAAGGACCAAATATTATATTAACCCAAAATAGTTCTAATCCTTCTAACTTCAAACTTTTAACTTGCCATAAAATTTCTTATTTCTTATTATATTATCAAATTTTATATTTTATATTTTTTGTAACATTGATTGAAACTTTTTTTTTTTTAAGTTTTTTTAATGGCTAATAACATATTTTAGTCACATTTTTGTTCATCAAGATGTAAATTTGAGAGATTATACAAATTATTAAAATTTAAAGTTATAAATACATATTTTAATATAAATACTTATTTTTTATTTGAATAATTTAAAAAGGGAAAAAGATAGAAAAAAGAACTTTGAATTTGCAAAATTCCAAATCAGGTATTTCCTAAAAAATGAATTGTGAATTGCTTATCAAGTTTCATTATTCCCTTTTCAACTCTTAGTAACAAACCTGATTTATGATTTTACAATTTAAAAAAAAAAATTTCCTGTCTTTTTCTCATTTAAAAACCCCTCCTCCCATAGGGGTGGAGAATCACACACCCATCCATATTTAGTAACATGGCGTTTAGGGTGAAGCAATAAATCCATGTCCTCCCTATGTGAGGAAATATAAGGTGTCAATTAATTTATAAACTCCTAACAGATACAAACGTTTATAAGCACATTCAAGTCAGTATATATCTATTAAAAATTAATTAAATTTTCAATCCTGTTTTTATAATTATGTTAACTAAATTAATCTTTTGTACCAATATGAGAAAAAAATTAAATAAACAAATATTTTCAAAAAAAATAAAATTAAGAAAAATAAAACTAAAACTCTTAAATAATTCAAAAAAAATTTAATCAAAATTAAGAATCAAGAATGATGAAGGTTTAAAATTTTAAATCAAATTTATTCTAAATATAATAGAGGTTAGACTCTAAAATATCCATTTTACACACCAGTGGCATGGAAAAATGTGTTGAAAAGCTTTACGCAGCTATTTCCTCCGTAAAATAATATCAATGCAAGAAATCCATGGTTTTCGTAAGATATGATATATTTCCCATACTTTATATAATTACATGATTTCATAATTTATTCTAGAGAATTCATAATTCATAATTTATCCATACAAATGCAATCAGCTAAGTTATCAACCATAAGCTGTGAAACAAAGAATCAAACATCTTCAGGTCACATGAACTTATGTTTTAGAATATAAAAAAAATTTTATTTTTAATTTCAAGTTTGAAAATAAAAATAAAGAAAAAATTTTTATGTTTTATTTTCAAATTTTGTAACTTTTGTCAGAAGATAAAAATTAAAAATGATTTTATAATTATTTCTTAGATATCATTTTAAAGGGAATATTACTAATAATTTGGAAATTTTACTTGACACAATTTCCAATTTGATGCTTAGAATTTGATTTCTTTACGAACATGTATATATATATTAAAAATTTTCGAGCCTATCCTCCAAGTTGCAAAGTGAGATGTCACTGTAGTTTTACAGTGCGTTGATGCAAGGTGAACCCAAAATTTTAGAATTAATGATGAAATTTACAACTCCAATTCCATTCCACTTGGGAATTCATAATTATTCTTTACAATGAGCGGTAGGGGATCACATGGTGAGATTTGTTAGTAATTCCATCAACTAACAAATTAAAATGAAGCCAATGACTTTGTAATAGCTTAGTGGCATGAAAGTTTTTCGAAAGTCATAGATTCGATCTCACTTTTGGCCTGGAGCGGTTAGTAAGTTCCCTCTAAATAAAAACAAAAAAACTCGGTTGTAAGGAGACTGAAATATATACCTTTCCACCGCATTGGGAATTCATATATAATTAAGCCATAGAGATCGGAGCCTCATATAAAGAAGGAGAAAGGAAACTACAAGAAGTAGTAAAACGTATAAATAAACTCCTTCACATAACACTTAAATTCGAAATCACTAATCAAATATAAGAAGCTGAGTAATTTCTCAGCAGCCTGATCCTGGTCTGGTGTAAGTACCGCAATGGTTGGCTTGTACTTTTCCCATTTCGTGAGCCAATGCAGGTCGTGTATTGGGTATTTGGAGGACAATCCACAGCAGGCT
Organism: Inga oerstediana; assembly: GCA_963210345.1. Classification (NCBI taxonomy): domain Eukaryota; kingdom Viridiplantae; phylum Streptophyta; class Magnoliopsida; order Fabales; family Fabaceae; genus Inga; species Inga oerstediana. The sequence goes on along the minus strand of OY723401.1, from coordinate 42,356,430 downwards.
TATTCCTGTTCCCTGTACCCCCAGTCCCCGCCTTGCTGACATCGAAAAGCATTCTGGCTATGTGGGAGTTCATCTGGAACTCGGCAACCTCGTCCTCCAAGTTGCCGCCGCCGCCGCCGTAAAGGCAGTTGATGACGGAGCCGCTGCATGAGGGGGAGATGAAGCTGCCGTTGACATTCCCTGCTGAAGTCGCCCTGCCTTGATTTGCATGGTGGATTAGTATGATCATCCACACGAGCAAGATTGGTGAGAGTCCCTTCTTCATTATGTTGTCTTTCCTCAAGGGCTTTTTTTTTTCCCGTGTCTCGTTTATTCAAAGGCCAAGGCTCATTAATAAAGCATTCGGGAGACGCACCAATGTAGTTCCCCATTTTGTTTTATTTTTGAGAAAACGACATAAAAAGAAACTTCAAATTATAAAATCTCAAATAATGTATTACCTATGAAATGAGTTGTGAATTGTTTATCAAGTCTTATCATTATCCAATCTATTCTTGATAAAAAACTTGATTTGAGATTTTACAATTTGAAAATTCTTTTTCTATCATTTTCCTTTTTGTTTTTGTCCCCATTTTATTCATTTTAGTTTCTCGTCCACTAACTTTGGAATCAA